>BSBK01004642.1:25000-157500 GCA_027943335.1 Chamaecyparis obtusa | reverse complement strand
ATATATATATATATATATATATATATATATATATATATAAGTATATTGATAATATTAGATATACATAAATATGTAATATTATCAAGTATATATATATTAATATAGAATATTAATATAAAATTATCTAATCATAGCTATTCATTGTTAACACTCCCTCTTAGCTAGATAAGATAATTTTCACTTTATGTTAGCATCATATTTTCATTTGAAATGAGGAATCACCATTCATTGTGACACCTAGTTTCCATATCATAAAGATATGAGGAATCACCATGCATTGTGACACCTAGTTTCCATATCCTAAAGATATGAGGAATCACCATGCATTGTGACACCTAGTTTCCATATCCTAAAGATATGAGGAATCAACAACTGATACCTATTTCCATATCACAACGATATGAGGAATCAACAACTGATACCTATTTCCATATCACAACGATATGAGGAATCAACAACTGATACCTATTTCCATATCACAACGATATGAGGAATCAACAACTGATACCTATTTTGTATCACAGTAATAGTGATACAAGGATATATTAAATATAACATTATATCATATTTTATATAACCTCATTATGGTATGTGCACTAACAGATAATCTGTTTACCATAACAACACCACATTACAAGATCGTCATCTCGTAATCAAATACAAGTGTTCATTATCTAAGAAGTCGTCACCTCTAGAAATGTCCACAGGATGGATGAGCCCATAAAATAACATTTATATATTATATATAAAATCATATTACAATCATACCAAGAGTTTTCCTAAAGTGATCAACTTTCACCTTTGGAAGAGCTTTGGTGAGAATATCAACAGTTTGATTTCCTGTACAAACATATTCCAACTGGAGTACCTTTCTTTCTGCCATATCACGAACATAGTGATAAGGAATCTCAATGTGCTTTGATCTATCATGAAATACAGGATTTACTGATAACTTGATACAGCTTTGATTGTCACAGAAGATAGTAGTTGGTGGTAGAGTTTTACCAAATAGTCCACTGAGTAGTTTCCTAAGCCATACTGCTTCTTTAGCTGCCATTGAAGCTGCAATGTACTCTGCCTCTGTAGAGCTTTGAGCTACTGAAGATTGTTTTCTACTGATCCAAGACACCATAGCTGATCCCAAGCTAAAACAACATCCTGAGGTACTTTTACGATCAATCACACTTCCAGCCCAATCTGAATCAGTGAACCCATGAAGGTTTAATTCTGTCCTATCATACTTGAGTCCATAGTTTAATGTACCTTGGAGATATCTCAATACATGTGTAGCAGCAGTAAAGTGAATTTCTTTGGGATCACACATGAACTGACTTAATGTGTTTACTGAGAAACAAATGTCAGGTCTGGTATTCCCTAAGAACATTAGAGATCCTATTAATTGTCTGTATAAAGAGATATCTGCAGAAGGAGATTCTGATGTTGCTTCCTTTAGTTTATGAAAATTTATTTCCATGGGTGAAGACATGGGTCTACAATTCAACATGCCAAATCTCTTCAAGATATCAAGGGTATATTTGCCTTGATTCAAAATAATACAGTCTGATTTCTGCCAAACTTCTAGACCAAGAAAGTAGTGTAGAAGACCTAAGTCCTTCATATCAAATTCTTTGGCTAAGTCTTTCTTACATTGTTGAATCAAATAGTCTTCCCATACATGTGTTTTAGGATCATGAATCTCAAATCCTTCAGGTTGTTCTAAGTATACCTCTTCTTCAATACTTCCATTTAAGAAGGCTGTTTTAACATCCATTTGATGAACTTTCCAACCTTTGGCAGCTGCAATGGCTAGAACTGTTCTAATAGATGTGTAACGTGCAACAGGAGCAAATGTTTCTTCATAGTCAATCCCTTCCTTTTGAGAGAAGCCTCTTGCTACAAATCTTGCTTTGTACTTTTCAATGCTACCATCAGCTGCATGTTTGATTTTGAATAACCATTTAGATGATACCACAGATTTTGATTTTGGTCTTGGTACAATATCCCACACATCATTCTTTATGATAGATTGATATTCTTCTATCATTGCATCCTTCCATACTTGTTGTTGAATTGCATCAGATACATTTGTAGGTTCTAAGTTAGAGAGTTCACTCATGAGTGCTGCATAGCTGGATAATATGGAAGGCCTTTTTCTTTCTCTGACTGTTCCTGGAGGAGCACCAAGAGTCTTTCCTTCTTCTATGAGTTTAGTGGCCCAAAGTGGTCTCTTCTTAGGATTTTCTAGTGTGGATAGATTTTCATCATTTTCTTCTTCCTCAGAGTCCTCCTTTTGAGTTTCCTGTGAAGTGTTTTCTTTTGATGGAACAAAAGTCTCTTGCTCTTGTGAATTTATACTTTTAGAGCAAGCTGTATCTTCCTCAAATATTACATCTCTACTTAATTCAACAAGGTTCTGCCCAGGTATATAAATACGATATGCTTTTGAGGTTTCACTATATCCTACAAAGATACCTTTCTTCCCAGACGGTTCTAACTTTGTTCTCTTTTCCTTAGGAACATGAATGTAGACTGGACATCCAAATATTCGAAGATTACTTATACCAGGCTTTGTCCCTGTGAATGCTTCTTCAGGAGTTTTATTTTCAATGTGTGAGTGTGGACATCTATTTTGTATGTATACGGCTGTATTTGATGCTTCTGCCCAAAGAGAGGTATCAAGGTTTTGATCAAGAAGCATTGCTTTGGTGGCCTCAATAATAGTTCTATTCTTTCTTTCAGCTACCCCATTTTGTTGTGGATTATAAGGTACGGTGTACTCCCTCTTAATCCCAGCCTCTTTACAAAATTGTTTGAATATTTCAGATGTGTATTCTTTTCCATTGTCTGTTCTCAAAATTTTAATTTTCTTTCCAGATAGATTTTCAGTAATAGATTTGAAGTCTTTAAACTTACTTAGTACTCCCTCAGATTCTTTGTACTTAAGGAAGTAAATCCAGGTCTTTCGTGAGAAGTCATCAACAAAGATTATATAGTATTTGCAGCCTCCTATTGAAGAAACAGACATGGGTCCACATAAATCTGAATGTATCAATTCTAAAACCTCATTAGTTCTACTTACACTAATTTGAAATGTTCCTTTTGTGTTTTGGCCTAGTGCACACCCTTTACATGCACCAGAATGATATTGTTTAAGTTTTGGTAATCCATTAACCAAATTTTCCATAGAAGATAAAGTTTTATAATTTAAATGTCCTAATCTTCTATGCCATACTTCATTTAAATTTGAAATGTCATTTACTAAGACTTGATTTATATCAGTATTTAATTCATATAAGCACCCTTGTCTTCTTCCTATGGTATTAGCTTGTTTGAAGGTTAAACCTTTAGGCCATGCTTTTACTTTGCCATCCATGAAAGTTACTCTATACCCATTATCTTCAAGTGCCGATATGGATAAAAGGTTTCTCTTGATTCCTGGGACAAATAGGACTCCTGTGAGTTGAATTGAGATACCGGTCTTTAGTTTGATTGTGCATGTCCCAATGCCTCTTACTGGATAAGAGGAGTCATCTCCAATGGTTACCTCTTCATCCGATTCTTCTGACATGGTTTCTAGTAGTTCTTTGAACCCTGTAATGTGACGTGAGGAACCGCTATCAATAACCCAAATGTTCTTGTTTGGAACTTGATTTGAGAGTGCAGAGTAGAGTACAAATTGCTCCTTCTTGATTTCTTCATTGGGCTTCTTCTTGGATTTGGTAAAAGAGGCTTGATGATTCTTGTAAGGACAATTTGTTACAACATGTCTGGGTTTGTCACACCTAAAGCATTTAACATGAGATAGGTCTCTTTTGGGATACTCCGTATTGAATTTCTTCTTTCTGAAATGTTTGAATTTCTTCTTCTTGTGAGTATTTACATTTAGTGCATGATTTTCTTCATCATTGATCCTTTTCTTTAATCCTCTTTTATCTAACCTTGATTCTTCTTGAAGACAATCTGTTCTTAATCGATCAAATTTTGGAAACTTGGATCTAGCACTTATACCAGCAACAAAGGTTTCCCAAGATTCAGGTAGTCCATCTAGAGCAATTAAGGCTAGTTCCTTTCCATCAATTTCATGGCCTAGTAGTGAAAGTTGATCTCTTAATGCTGATACCCTTAGAAAGTATGCATTTATTTTCTCATTCTTATTCATACTAATCTGGTTCATTTCTCTTTTCAAAGCTAGTTTCTTGCTAGCATTATTTATTTCATATGTTTTCTCCAATGCCTTGTACATCTCATATGCCTTATCATATTTGGATAGGATTGGTACAATATGATCTCTGACCCCATCGATAATTATCTTCATGGCTTTGTCGTTCCCTTCATTCCAATTTGATAGATCGGGTTCCGCTTCTGGCTTAACCTTGTCTGGTTTAATAAAAGTTTCAACTTTATTCTCTTTTAGCAGCATTATGATTCTTATCTTCCATGATTGGAAGTTATCAGCCCCTGTAAGTCTGTCCTCAAATCTGATCATGTTTGCCATTTTATAATATCTTAAGTTTATTAAATTTCTTTAAATTTCAGAACCTTAGCTCTGATACCATGTGAAATTACAATAAACTTTAGTTTGATATTATTATTTTTCTTGATTTTTGTATATGATAATCCTTATTCAGACCTGCTGTATATAATTCATCTCAAATACAAAAATATTTATCAATATATATATGTCTTTGCACATAGAAGGAGACGTGACTCATAAATGAGTCACGTCCCTTCAATACCGATGCCCTTTCATAACAAATTACCTTTACCGATAATCGAATATTAAAGACTGCACTTTACATATATTGTAACTACGATATATGTAAAGTGCAGTATCGTATGTTTTTGTATTATATAAGCCACGGGTAACATACTGCACGATATACATATTGTAAGATATGTATACCGTGCAGTATGTTATATGAATTAACAATCATATAACATATTGCATACGATATCCGATATATATATATATATATAACAGTCGGTATGGTGGCCGATATGCATAACAGTCAATATGGCATCCGATATATATCATAGTCGGTACTTGGTATAGCAGTCGATATTAATTGGTATGTATTATCGTATCAATAATACATATTAACAATATGTATTATTGATATGATAATATCATATCACATCAATAGTGCAGATCGATATATATATAAGGCTTAGTTATATTATTAAATATATATATATATATATATATATATATATATATATATATATATATATATATATATATATAAGTATATTGATAATATTAGATATACATAAATATGTAATATTATCAAGTATATATATATTAATATAAAATTATCTAATCATAGCTATTCATTGTTAACATATCCTAACAACTAAATAATGTACCGACGAGACAAAGCAATTACTTTATCTTTTTGGAACGTCCCAACCATGCCAGATAGAAGATGACAAAAGTAGTCTAGAACATTGACATGACTTATGTTGTATGTGAATAGATAATTTGAAATAGGTTGAATATAATAGTGAGAGCTTGCCTTCACAACTAACATATTTGATGACATATGTTGTGGCATATGCCCATCTCTATGATAGGGAAGTACATTTTGTGCCTCAAGAGGAAGATTCTATGGGAGGGTCATCTAGCATTGTGAATTTTGTGTTAGCAGAAACTACATATTATGCTCTAGAAAAGGTTTTTACAACACTAGTAATCTAATAACCTCAATAATGTCTTCTATTGTAACATCTACATGAAGGCATTTTTCTATGGCTACATTATCCTTCAATATATGAGCAAATTGATGAACTATTTTATCGTTGTAACTTGCCAATTTCTTGATATGTCCAATCATCCCACACATGAAAAATTGATTTGCATTCAACATTGTTTAAGAACATTATATGGTCCCTTAGATCTCTTCTAAATGAATTTCCACTCATTTTGCAAGTTCCTCTCTCCCCACTCCCTCTTCTTATTTTCACCTTGTATTAAACAATTTTCCTTTTTGTACCCTTTGTTGAAAAATTTCCTTCTTTTCTACCTTCTAAAACCACACTTCTCTCTAATTTTGTTTGCCTTTCTCTTTCTTTTTCTCCTATACTTGTTGAGTCATTTGTGGAATAATTATGTCACTGCATATTTTATTGCGTGTGATAGCTACATGCTCGATCATGTCAAGAAATAATATTTTCAATGACATATGTCATGGGAAGGTACATAGCAGTACAAGTGATGTTACAATAGAAATAAGATATTTGACAAAGAAATTAAAAAATAGTGTGAAGTTTCAAAACAAAAGTTAAAATTCATTTTGTTACCCAACTTTATTTCATCATGTGTCTTGTATTGCCTTGCCAAGGAACCCTTAAAAAAAGGGGTCAAATATGCACTAAACAATTTTTTTTTGAAAGTAAAGATATACATCATACAAGCAAGTGTAACTATTAAGCACGATGCATAAACAAAGATATAACTGTAGTCACCTGAAATTGTTCTAGTCTTATCAAAAGGTTTAATTCCCCTAAATCTTCATTAGGTGATATAATCCTAATCAAAGCTATCAAATCAATCAAATTATAAGCCTACTTTTGTAATTGGAAAAAATCAAGTCAATTGCATAATTCATCAACATCAAACATCAGGGAGCGATAATCAAAGGAAATTCATTAATTAATACTTCTAACCTATTTAATTAAATCAAAATAAAAAATACCTTGGCTAGAGTTATTAATTAAGTGAATTAAATTAATTGTCCTATTATCTAACTCAACCACAAAAGGACAAAGGACTTAAATCAAGCCAATGGAATCACATTCGCATGGATCACTTAACTTGTAATGTTAACTATCCCTTATGGGTTGATCTCAACCATTGAATTCAAATTCAAATCTATAAAACAAGCTCAATCAGGCTCATTTTAACATCTTGATCATTTTTGTAAAGAGAGAATGTCACAATCATTTTAGAGCTTAGCAATTGCATTTTGAGAGCATTCTTAGTGAGTATTTGTCATCTTAGATTAGAATTCATAGTCAATTCATCATGTAGCTTGTTAATTTTCATAGATCTTAGCTTGCACCTTACTTAATTGCATTCAAATTAGGATGAATCTCATAGTTTTCATCATAATTGCATTCATTGAAGTGAATTTCAATTGAATCTTCCATTTCTTAGTTTCTTTTCATTGATCTAATGCCTAATCTGAGAGAAAAAATCACAATTAGATTTTACTCACCTTGACTAGGAAGCAATAGGCCACTCTCTATTGGTTTTTCATTTGTACTTGATTGATTTCTTATATTAACTAATGTAATTAATATTTTATTGATTGTTGCAGATTTACAGGTTTTAACAATTCACACACATTTTTGGCGCCCACCATGGGGCAAAATTTCAAAATTTTGCCTCAAAATCTCACGAAATTGACACTTGTAGGTTATTGATCAACAAATGCTTGTACAATAGAATATTTAGTACTATAACACCTTAACTCATATGGTGTCTTTAGTTGTAAAACTGGTTCCTTAACTCATATGTGGGATCATTAGTTGTATCATATACTGCCTTTAGTCGTATGATGTGATGCCTTAGGTCCTATAAAAATCCTTAGTTGTATAGCATTCATCAGTTAGTTGTATGAAAGACATCAATTAGTTGTACGACACCCTGTCTTTAGTTGTACGAAACCTTGAAGGATCAATCATGTGTATCAAGTCCTCAACATCACTACCTAGAATTACCTCTTAGTTTGAGAGGGACAAGCGCACTAAATCTAGGTATACTTTGTGTGGACCCATGAATTGAACATTACAACCACTCCTATAAGGATAATCTATTTTCAATGTGCTTGTCAATGGGTTATACCCGTGGAAATGATTTTTGAAAATATTTTTGATCAAAACCAAGAGTTTAAAGGTTCTTAGAGACATGAAAAATGTTCTTTCTCTCTGATATGTGTGTTCACAAATATTAAAACTACCAAATTCCCCTATAAACATATTGGAAATGTCAAATTTTACCTCCAAATCAATGACAAAACACTTGAAACTTACAATTAATCATATAATATCCCGTCTTAAGTCGTATTCGGATCCTGAATCGTACAATGCTTTGTCTTTAGTCGTATTTTGTTTGCAATCTTTCATAGTATCCTATCTTTCGTCGTACGAAGGTTGTAATCTCGCATATATACTATCTTTTTTCGTATCTGGTTCTTTAGTCATATAGAACCTCATAGTGAATCATATCCAATTCTCTTGTCGTATGGTATCCTATCCTAAGTCGTACGAGGTTATGCAGATAGTCGTATATGAAGTGTCGTATACTAGATAGTGGGTATTTTTCGTACAATTTTCGTCAACTTGAATCACACTTTTGAGTACCCTTTTTGGTCCTCTTTTAGGTCATATGCTCAAATTTTGCAAAAACAAACGTTATCAACATATTGTCATCATACTTGGTCAATTGGTTCTTGTTCAATCAATCATTATTCGTGCTCTTGTTTTGTTCAATCAATCCAAACATTTGGTTTTGGAGGTTGCCATCAGGGATTATCAAACCCTCAATTTAGATCTAAATCAAACATCAACATTTCAATTCAAATCAACCTTGGACAAATATTGCACAATCTATCAAGGATCAAACACCTAACAATTGGAATTATGTGGTCTTAGCCTGGTCATCCTATTTTCATGGTTAATACAAGATCCAAATAGTACCATTTTGAACAAGACTATAACAACAAACATCACTATTGATTGATCACTTTTGACCAAGGAGAGACATTAAGAATCTATCCTCTATTTGATCAAGAATCACCTAATCAGACAAACTAAGAGAATCAAACTACTCCAAATATGTCACGTCAATAAAATGATTGGTGGGGACATCATGACCATGATAATCAAAGAAAATATAGCAACCGAAGCAATCACGATAGTTCTGATAGTGATGAAGAAATAACCAAGCAACAATTTAGAAAATGTCAACAAGATAAGAGATTTCAAAGGATGATGGAGAAAATCCTAGACGAAGATAAAGAAAGGTACTTCATACACCTAGCTTCCATGGGAGTTAAGCTTCCTAAAGATTTCGATGTAGATCAACTCAAGACATGAGAGGAAGAAACCCCTATATCCTTTCTCACTAAACAACTTCACACTTTACAAATTGAAATCAAAGACCTCAAGAAAGAAAAGGACAAACCCTAAAATAAGCATTCACTTGAATTCATACGCCCTTTTCCATTTGACAACGACTTGTATATGCCACCTTTTCTATCAAAGGTCAAAATACCTAAGTATGACAAATATACCAGAAATACTATTTCTCAAGACCATGTAAGAGAATTTAGCACTCTTAGCATGTAATTCATACTTGATCAGACCTATCTTATGAGGTTATTTTTGAGAAGTCTTGGTGATCAAGCTATGGAGTGGTTCTCCAAGCTACCTATGGGTATCAAAACATTTGAAAATCTAATCGAACAAATTATCCAACAATACTCATATAATATCCAACGTATTGTCACAATGCTAGATCTTTGCAACACAAAGCAAAGAGTTGGAGAATCATTTATCACTTTCCTTCAAACATGGAGAAAAATATTCACAAGATATCCTAGACAAATTATGGAAAATGGGAAAATGGATATCTTCAACAACAATTTGATCTCGAAAATGAATTTTTATCTTTAATTACAATTTCCATCTAGCTTTGAAAAAATGGTGGATAGTGCTATTAAAATTGAAGATGTTTTGGTGAGAAAAGGGGAGATAAATCTCTACAAAGAAACAAAATTCTCTAAGAATCCAAATTACAACAAAAATGAAAAATCTAAATTCTGGGATAAAAACAAAAATGTAGTAAATGATGGAGTTGTAGAAGCACCCAACATCAAATTGAAGAAACCACTTTTTAATCTTTCGAGTAACATCCAAGCTGCTAAAGATCCTAATACTACATCCACATTCAAAGGCAATCATGGTTCAAACAAAGACAAAAAACCTTGGGCATCAAATCCTAAAAGAAAGTTCACTCCTCTTGGAGAACAACTTGAAACAACATTGAAGACTCTTACTTCACATAGGATCATTACTTTACCAGAGTCAAAACCATGGGAACAAAAAATCAAGCCTAAATGGTGGAATGATGATCACTAGTGTAAGTACCATCGTAAAAAAGGCCACAAGACCAATGATTGTATGAAACTCAAACACAAGATCCAAGACTTAATTGACAATGAAACAATCATGACTGATAGACATAAGACTAACAATGATCACACAATATTTAAAGAGCCACTACCTAACTATGAGAAAGGTGGATTATCAAGATATAAGGATGCTAAAGTGAACTACACGTAGTCTAGTGAAAATGTGATCAACATGTTTGATGCCTATGAACAATCCGTTAATGTAATCATCATCAAAGATAAGGAGGTCGAATCTTCTAATGCTATAACAATAAGACAATCAAAGGTCACTCTAAAAGGTGTCTCATCCAAACAACCAGTGTCAACAAAACCTTTGACATACAAGAAGGTTGTATCATCATCAACCTGATGAAATTATAGCTTGGTGGAACAACTTCAATGCACTACGACTCAGATCTAAATCTTGGAATTGCTCAAAATCTCTCCTTTGCATAATGAGATTCTTGAAAAACACTTTTGGAAATAATTGTACCAAAGGATCTAGATGTTAGTCGATTCCAAGCCATGGTTAGTCATTTAACAACACTACATTATCTCTCTTTTTCAGAAGAAAATGACTAGTCTTTGAATCATTCACATAACAAACCATTGCACATAGAGGTCCTAATTCACAAGCATCGTGTTAAATGGGTCTTGATAGATGGAGGGACTGGTTTGAATATCTGTACACTAAATCTTGCAACAGTATTGGGATTCTCTTAACATGCTATAGATCCAAGGAAGATAACCATAAAGGCATATGATGAAGAAGAGATGTCATCTAAAGGATTATTTGTATTACCTATCAGAGTGGGAACTGTTGAGAAAGATGTAATCTGCCAAGATCTTGACTTACCTCTTGAATACAATATACTCTTGGGTAGCTGATGCAGGAGCATCTCGGGTCCTTGGCAATCCTGTGTCACCAAAAAGATGTTTGAAGTTTTCTGCTTTGCTCGGCTCCTTCTTTGACCAAGTTGGTTCAGTGTTGCTCGGTTTCCTTTGTTTACCGGTGTTGGTCGGTTATCTCTTTGGTGCTTGGTGAATTTCTCTGACGCTCGGTGATGCTTGTCTGGTGTTCAGTTTCCTTTCTTACCGAGTTGTTTATTTTGGATTTCTGTTGAGGCCGACTTGTGCATTTAATTTGGGTTACATATTTAATGTTGGTATCTATCATTGGGAAGTGTGTGGACGTAGATCTAGTCTTTCCTTTCGTTGATGGTGGATCTGAAGGCTGACTTGATTCCGTAGCCTCTTGTATAAATGTAGTTGTTTGGTTAGAGTTTAGGAGTAAGTTTTTGGGGATAAAAGACATAAGATAGAAAATTAGAGATTGTTGGTAGATCCTCGCATGTTGGAGGACTTCTATACTTGATTGTAATATCTAGCCTAAACCGGGAATGCCTTACAGCCCGACATGTATGAATCAAATTGAGGATAATATATGAAAGTATCTGCATTCTCTCTCTCACTATTGTGTATTGTTTCTTCCGCATGTGATCTCTGCAAGTTGGATCTGGTTAGGGCGTGCCTTTGGCCCTTCTCCTCATTTTCCCTTGTGTTAGGTGGTATTAGAGTGAGGTGAGATCTAGATCTAGGTTTGTGAATCTAGGTTTGAGGGTTTCTTCTTGTCAAACCCTAGTTGAATTTTTCTGGGGTAGAAAATTGCGATCTGACCTGCAATTGTAGAGGGTTTCAAGATGGTTTGTGGGAGGCAAGATGCAGATCCAAGATTGGTAGACATGTTGAGACAACTTGCTGCTAGATTAGAAGCTGTTGAAACAACCCAGAGAAGAGGAAGACATCTTGAAGATGTTAGTGATGATGAAATTGAGGAAGAACAAGTTGATGTAGAACCTGCACCGACGATGGATCAAGGTGAGGAAAGATTGTTGAAAACTTTGACAAATATGAAGTCTACACCACACTTTAATCCTCCTGAGTATAGTGGAAAATTGGATTTTGATGAATTGGTAGATTGGATCACTGAGATGGAAAAGTACTTTGAATATGAAAATGTACCTGAAGAAAAGAAGGTGAAAATTGCAAGCACAAAGTTGAAAAGCCATGTATCCTTGTGGTGGGAACATCTGCAATTGGACAGAAAGAGGAAAGACAGACAAAATCAAGGTATGGAATAAAATGGTGAATAAATTGAAAGGAAAGTTCTTACCTTGTGATTATCAGATTAACCTAGTTAGGCGAATGCAAATTTTGAGGCAGAAAGATAGCTCAGTAAAATAATATACTGAGGAATTCTATAGATTAGATATCAGATTTGGACATGATGAGGATGATGTGGAAAGAATTGCTAGATATCTGAATGGTTTGAGAGTTTCCATCCAAGAAGAAATTAGTTTGGTCAAATTGGAGAACATTGAAGAGGCTTATCAATTTGCATTGAAAGATGAGGAGAAATTGAACAAGAAACATGAGCAAAGACAAATAGGTAGAGGTGGTAGATTCCCTAGAGGAAGAGGTAGATCTTATGGTGAAAATAGTAGATCTGAACCTGAAAAGGGAACTCTGGATAAAGGCAAAATCGAGTGGAAAGGTGAAAGTTCATCTAGAGGCAGAGGTAGTAACTACCGAGGTGGTTATAACAAAGGTGGTTTTTGAGGAACTTGTTACAATTGTGGAGAAGAAGGACATAGATCATTTGAGTGTACACATGCAAGTAAGAAGGTCAGTAACAATAGAAATGGTTGGGTACAAGAAGAGTCATCGAATGAACTTGAGAAGGAAAATAACTTGATGGTAAGGAGAGCACTTTAGAGTGAAAGTAATAAGGAAGATCTGGTAAGGAAAAGTTTGTTCAAGACCAGATGTAGAGTTTCTGATGAAGTTTGGAAGGTAATCATTGACAGTGGTAGCTCGGAGAACCTAGCATCTGAGGAAATGGTCACAAAGTTGTAGTTGAAAATATTGGAACATCCGAAGCCTTATCAGATTTCATGGATAAAATATGAGCATACACTCTTGGTAAGTGAACAATGTTATGTGAATTTGAAAATTGGAAATTACTATGATAAGGTGTTATGTGATATCATGCCTATGGATTGTTGTCATATTTTGTTGGGTAGACCTTGGCAATATGATAGACATGCTATATATGATGGGAGATTGCATAAATATACCATTTGGGCTAATAAGAGAAGACAAATCTTGTTACCTTTGATTGAAGAACTTGTTAGTAATGTTTGCACATCTATGAAAGTTTTCCTGATAGAAGGAAGAAAGTTTGTTAAGGATTTGAAGAAGAATGATGTATTTTTTTCTTTGATTCCTAACAAACCGAGTAAGAAAACAGAGGATAGTGTCCCTAAGGAGATTGATAAGTTACTCAGCGAGTACAATGAAATCATTTCTAATAATGTACCTGATGGTTTTCCACCAAAGAGAAGCATTGATCATTGCATGGATCTAATCCCTGGAGCTAGTTTACCGAACAAGGCACCACATCAGTTGACACCTACCGAGAATCAAGAATTAAACCGACAGATTAAAGAATTGTTGCATAAAGGTTTGATCAGAGAAAGTTTGAGTCCTTGTGCAGTACCTAATGTATTGGAACCTAAGAAGAATGGAGAATGGAAAATGTGTACTAATTCCAGAGCAATTAACAAGATAACAGTGAAATATAGGTTTCTTATACCGAGAATGGATGACATAATGGACAGTTTGACTAGAGAAAAGTATTTTACCAAAATTGATTTGAAAAGTGGGTATCATCAGATCAAAATTAGAGAAGGTGATGAGTGGAAGACTACTTTCAAGACAAAAGAAGGTTTGTATGAGTGGTTGGTTATGCCTTTTGGTTTAACTAATGCACCGAGTACTTTTATGTGGTTGATGAATGAAGTTTTGAAGAAATTCTTGGGTAAGTTTGTGATTGTATATCTTGATGATATTTTGATATTCAATAAGACCAAAGAAGAACATTTGTTGCATGTTAAACAAATATTGCAGAGGTTGAAAGAAGAAAAGTTGCCGATAAATTTGAAAAAGTGTTCATTCATGAAAAAAGAGATTGTGTATTTGGGATTTGTGATTTTAGCTGATGGTTTGAAAATGGATCCTAAAAAGGTTGAAGCTATTTTGAATTGGCCTACACCTGAGAATTCTAGTGAGGTAAGATCATTTCATGGATTGGCAAGTTTTTACTGAAAGTTCATTAGGAATTTCAGTTCAATATGTAATGCTATGAATGAGACTATGAGAGGAAATAAAAGGGAATTCAAGTGGACACATGGAGCTGATAAAAGTTTTGAGACTCTGAAGCAGAAGGTTGCTGAATTGCCTATTTTGGCATTGCCTGATTTCAATAAGGTATTTCAAGTGGAATGTGATGAAAGTGGCAGTGCAATTGGAGCTGTATTGAGTCAAGAAGGTAAACTTGTTGCTTTCTTTAGTGAAAAGTTGAATGATGCAAAAAGGACATATTATGTGTATGATCAAGAATTCTATGCTATTGTTCAAGCCCTGAAGAAATTGAGACATTATTTGATACTAAGTGAATTTGTGTTGTATACCAATCATAAGGATTTACAGTATTTGGGTAGTCAGAGTAAGTTGAATTAGAGACATATGAAATGGGTTGAGTATTTGTAGAGTTATACATTTGTGATAAAGCATAAGAGTGGAGTCACTAACCAATTTGCTGATGCATTGAGTAGAAGGATATCTTTGATGATTGAGATGAAAATTGAAGTTCTTGGCTTTGATGACATGAGAGATTCTTATGAATTTGATCCTAATTTTTCTAAGCCGTGGAGAAAGTGCAGAGCACCTATTCAAGATCAACCGAGTACTAAATGGGAAGAATATTTTATTCAAGATGGCATGTTCTTTAAAGGTATTCAATTGTGTATACCAAGAGGAGAAATGAGAACTAATTTAATAAAGGAGAAACATAGTAGTGGTTTGGATAGATATTTTGGTGTTGATAAGACATTGAATTTGTTTAAGGAGAAATACTTTTGGCCACAGTTGTATAAAGATGTTCAGAAATTTGTGAGAAGTTGTGGAATTTGTCAAGTTGCAACAGGAGTAAGTTAGAATATTGGATTGTATACACTGATTTATGTTCCTAAGAAATCTTGGATTGACATCAGTATGGATTTTGTTCTTGGCTTATCAAAGATAGTAAGAGGTAATGATTCTATATTTGTTGTTGTGGATAGATTTTCTAAAATGACACATTTTATACCTTGTAGAAAGACATCGGATGCAGTACATATATCATATCTTTTCTTTAAGGAAATTATCAGATTGCATGGATTACCGAGGAGTATTATCTTTGACCGAGACATTAAATTTGTTAGATACTTTTGGAGGACCCTTTGGAGAAAGTTTGGCACCGAATTGAAATATAGTTCTACATTTCACCCACAAATTGATGGACAGACAACATATGTGAATAGAAGTTTTGGAAATCTTTTGAGATGTTTAGTTGGAGACACACCAGGTAATTGGGATTCTGTGTTGGCACAAGCAGATTTTGCATACAATAATTCAGTAAATAGGAGTACTGGAAAAACACCTTTTGAGATTGTAAATGGCATATGACCGAGAGGTCTATCTGATTTGAGGGATATTACTGATGAAAGAAAGAGAAGTGCTGAAGGAGTGAAATTTTTAGAGTACATGAAGACATTGCATGAAGATGTGAAACATAAGTTGGAAGTAAGTAATCAAAAATACAAAGACAAAGTTGATAGATCAAGAAGACAAAAGACTTTTACAGTCGATGATGAAGTAACGGCTCATCTGAAGAAAGGCCAATTTCCTGTTGGAGCATATGGGAAGCTAAAAATGAAGAATTTTGGTCCTTGCAAGATATTGAGGAAATTTGATAGTGGAAATGCATATGAGATTGAATTACCTGATGACATGGATATATCACCTATATTCAACATTGCTGATTTGTATGATTATCATGAACCAGATGAAGACATGGCAGTACTGATGGATTATCCTAAGAAACAGATGGAATAAGTTGAAAAGATTTTGGAGCAAAGAATTGGCAAAAGTACAAGAGGAAAACACTATATGGAATATCTAGTAAAATGGAAGAATAGACCGATTGAAGACAGTGCATGGATTTCACAATCTGAGTTGGATGCAGCTCAGATCATACCTATTTCATGATTTGGAGAATCATTTCAAATAACCCCAGGTGTCTGATGCAGGAGCATCTCGGGTCCTTGGCAATCCTGTGTCACCAAAAAGATGTTTGAAGTTTCTACTTTTATCGGTTCCTTCTTTGACCGAGTTAGTTAAGTGTTGCTCAGTTTCCTTTGTTTACCAGTGTTGGTCGATTATCTCTTTGGCACTCGGTGAATTTCTCCGGCGCTCGGTGATGCTTGTCTGGTGCTCGATTTCCTTGCTTATTGAGTTGTTTATTTTGGATTTGTGTTGAGGTCGACTTGTGCATTTAATTTGGGTCATGAATTTAATGTTGGTATCTATCATTGGGAAGCGTGTGGACCTAGATCTGGTCGTTCCTTCCATTGATGGTGGATCTGAAGGCCGACTTGATTTGGTAGCCTCTTGTATAAATGTAGTTGTTTGGTTAGAGTTTAGGAGTAAGTTTTTGGGGATAGAAGATATAAGATAGAAAATTAGAGATTGTTGGAAGATCCTCACATGTTGGAGGACTTCTATACTTGATTGTAATATCTAGCCTAAACCAGGGAAGGCCTTACAACCTGGCATTTATGAATCAAATTAAGGATAATATATGAAAGTATCTGCATTATCTCTCTCACTATTGTGTATTGTTGCTTCCGCATGTGATCTCTGCAAGGTGGATCTTGTTAGGGTGTGCCTTTGGCCCCTCTCCCCATCTGCCCTTGTGTCAATAAACCATGGATCCATGACATGTATGTAGTGCCTTCCACTTACCTCCAATGTGTAAAGTTCCCCTATAATGGAGTTGAGGTAACTATAGTAGGAGATACCAGTTACTCTTGCAATATCTTAAGACAAACAAGTGAAAGTATGATTTCTTTTAATAGGGAGGCATCTAATGAGAAGAAGGATGAAAGTTATAGGGCTGCAACATTGATATATTTTGAGAAGAATTTGAAGATTAAGGACAATGGAATGGGTGAGTACAAGATTGATCAGTTAACCTCCATAATTTCTCTACCTAGATCACCTAGATGTCATGGGAAACCATCATCATCTTCTAGACCTTCTAGTTCAAAAGAATTCACTCTACATGATGGAACCTTTGTAAGAGCTTCTTATTCTTTAGCTAAAGAGAATGAAGAGAAAGTTGTTCTAAGTTGGCTATATAGAGGCACACAAGAGGAAGTGAACGACGAAGTCAAACATGTTGAAATATCTCCTCAAAAGTATGTAAAAGGCTATCATATCATACAACAAATGGGATATACATGCCAATGACCTCTTGGAAAGGAACAAACAAGGACTTGTAGAACATATGCACATGGATTTTAGAAACCCAAAGGACAAAATAAGAGTAGGATACAAAGAAGAGGAAGTTAATCATTTATCTTGGGAAGGTCCTATCTTTGATCATGAAGAGAATGAATATGAAGAGAAAGAAGCAGAAATTGTACCCTTCTCATTTGAAAGGTTTTTATAGCTGCAAGGAGAGAACCCTATTTATGAGGGAGAACAATACATACCGCAACAACCAAGAGAACTTTTAAATCAAGAAGAATCAGTTTCACCTCAAAAATCATCACAAGAAGTGGAACAAAAAATAGAAGAAGAGAACACTATAAATCAAGAAGAAGCTTCCACATCACAAAAACAATCAAAAGAAGAGAATACGACCAATGAAGAAGAAACAATTACAATTGTACACTTCTTACAACTGTCAAAAGAGAGTCATATAGATTCACATGAGTATGAGTGGGATACATATTCTGATGCAAAATAAGATATTGAAGTGGACGTCATTCATAAGTATGTGAATCAAATTGAAGAGGGACAAAGCTTGAGTGTTAGACCTTTCAAATTTGGTCCATATAATAGTGATAACGACTTTAGTGAGGGTAATCAGATTCTTAACACTCTAAAAAATCCTTTCAGTAATAACTTCACATAACTCATCTTTTCGATTGAAGGTATTGATAATAACTCGATCATGACTCTATAAGAAATTGAAACCAATCTTGAAAACTCATTATCCTCGCTACATCCTAAGCTCATTGAATGAAACCAAGATGAACCTATTGACTTACCTATTTTTCCTAATGACTATGCTATATACTACTACCTAAATTTTGTTGAACCTCTAACTCTTCCATTAGTGAAACTAGCACGACATTGACAATTGAGGATATCAAGTTTCTTAGTCAAAAGAAGAAAAATAAAACATGATGTGATGGTGAAAACCACATCGTGACACTATTAGATAAAAAATAGTAAAAAAAAATGTATTTGATGGTGAAAACCTCTTCGAGGAACTTGAAGTTGAGAAACTTGATATACTCCCTGATCACTTTCATGAAAGGTCATCAATGATAATTGAGCCTAAAAAACTGATTAATTTGGTAAGAACATAAGATACTCAGCTAATACACCTTACTCAGTCCTTGTCAGAAGAAGAGAAACAAAAATTCACTCAATTCTTTACAGATAAGAAAATTAACTTTTCTTGGTCATATTCAGACATGCCAAGACTGGATCCAGATATGATAATGCATCACTTATCAATAGGCCCTGGAGTAAAACTGGTCAAACAAAAAATGAGAAAATTACACCTCCACGTGGCATTGTTGGTCAAAGATGAATTGGAAAAGATACTTAAGGATGGTTTTATCAGAGCTATAAACTATGCAGAATGGATATCCAATATTGTTCCTGTATCAAAACTAGACAAATCTATTCAAGTATGCACTGACTTCAGGGATTTTAATAGAGCTTTCCCTAAAGATGACTTTTCATTGCCAAACATAGATACGATTGTAGATATCACAACTAGTTATAAAATGTATTCACTTATGGATAAATTTTCCATCTATAATCAGATCAAGGTAGTAGTCGAGGATCAAGAGAAAAGTGCCTTCACTTGTGCATGAGATATGTTTTGCTGGAATGTTATGCCTTCAGGGCTCAAGAATGTAGGTGGGACCTATCAAATAGCTGTGATTACTATCTTTCATGATATGATGCACAAGAGCATAGAGGACTACGTAGATGACACACTACTAAAATCAACCAAGAGGAAAAATCAACTACAAGACTTGGGAAAAATATTAGATAGGATGGAACAATTCAAACTTGGTCTCAATCCAAAGAAGTGTGCCTTTGGAGTGACCTCTGGGAAAATATTAGGTTAAATAGTATCATAAAAAGGAATTGAGGTGGATCCTACTAAAGTGGAATCTATAATGGAAATGGATCCACCTATGAACATCAGTCAAATAAGGACTTTTCATGGTCAGATAAAATCAATAAGAAGGTTTATCTTTTAGCTAGAAGACAAAGGTCAAGCATTTTCTAAAACATTGCATAAAGGTGTGACATTCAACTGGGATGAGACATGTGAGAAATATTTCAATCAGATCAAGGAATATTTGGCTAATCCACATATATTAATGTCTCCAATCCAAGGAAAACCACTATTTCTATACATTTAAACAACTATGACATCATAAGGAGCCTTTCTTGCACAACAAGATGATGCAAGAAAGGAACGAGAAATTTATTACATTAGTAGGACATTAGTATCATATGAGATCAATTACACCATAATAGAGAAATCCTTCTTATAAGAAGCATTTTCATCTCAGAAGCTAAGGCGTTACATGTTATCTCATTCAGTTAAACTTAGGTAAAATTGATCCATTGAAATATCTCTTGAACAAAGCTAGATTGACCAAAAGGTTAGCTAAATGGGTGATGATTATGAGTGAATTTGACATTGAATAAATAGATAAAAAATCTATTAAAGGACAAGTGATCATTGGTGATTTAGCTATGCACCACTACAGGATGACATACCATTAAGTATTGAGTTCTTAGATGAAGCTGTATTGCATTTGATTGAATATCAATGGAAAATGTACTTTGATGGTTCATTCATACATGGACCCAGAGCTGGCATACTCTTTATCACACTAGAAGGGTACACTATTCCAAAGGCATACAAATTGTTATTTATGTGCACTAGCAATAATACTTCTGATTTTGAAGCTTTAGTGATTGGTATCAAAATAGAAATTGAATAGAAAATAGTGGAATTGCACGTACATGGTGATTCCCAACTCATTGTCAATCAAAGCAAAGATGATTATTAGACCAAGGATGATAAGATCCCACCATATAAAAAGATGGTGGATGACTTGAAGAATTATTTTGTGTACATAACCTTCCATCAGATACCATGAGAAGAGAACATAGCGGCTGATGCAATGGATTCCTTAGCCTCAGTGCTTCAAAATCAAGAACACAAAGTCCGCTATGAGTTCCTAGTGGAAGATTTATCTTATCTAGCATATGGATCTCTTGCCTCACACCTTATTTGAAAAATCATAGGTCGGGACTCATCCCGCTATAGCCAATCTATTCCTACTTGAGACATAATATTATCCCTAATGGCCTATCCAAGAATGAAAAGATAATCCTTATCCATCATTCGTCACGTTATTTAATGATTGCTAACAACTTATATAGGTGATGTCTCGATGATACTTAGGTGTTTAGAGCACAAAGAGTCTGATAATGCTTTATGAGAAGTCCACAAAGGTATATGTGGATCACATTCAAATGGTCTCACTTTAGACAAGAAACTCTTAAGGGTTAGATACTACTAGCCTACCATGGAGAAGGATGCTATTGAGTTTTCTAAGTCATGCAAGAAGTGATAGATTCATGAAAATCTCATACACACTTTGGCAAGGGAGTTGTTACCATTCATAACACACTGGCCATTTCAACAATTGGCCTTTGATTTGACCAAACAAATATATATGTCATCCTCTAATGGGCACAAATTCATTATAATAGTCACATAGTATTTCACGAAGTTGGTTGAAGTTGTCCCTTTGATCAAGGTGACTGGTAAACAAGTGTCCATGTTTATCCTTAATTATATCATCTATAGGTATGGAATTCCCTCTTTTATTGTAAAGACAATGGGGGGAGATTCAAGAATAAGGATATTGATGAGTTGTGTGAAAGGTTCCACATCAAACAACATTATTTGTATATCACTACCCGCAAGGGAATGGAAAATATGAAGCATCTAACAAGAACATCTTGAAGATATTGCATCAGACAGTTAAAAACTCTGACATAGATTAACATTTACAACTTAATTCAACTTTGTTGACATATTGCACTAGCATTGGAATGCAAACAAGAGCTCCTCTATTTTCTCTTGTTTCTGGATTAGAGGCCATCCTGCCTGTTGAAGTAGAAATACCATCTTTGAGAATATCATTGAGAGGACTCGTATTGATGAAGAGTACAAAATATCAAGAATTAAAGAGCTAGAATTTCCAGATGAGCGTGGGTAGGAGGTGTTCGATCATCTCAAAGTATATCAGAAAAGGATTTCTAGAGGATGTAACAAAAAATTAAGACAGAGAATTTCAAGTTGGAGATCTTATATTGAGAGAGAATCCAAAGGTGCAACAAGATAAAGAACAAAAGGGAAAGTTTGAACCCAACTGGCTAGGACCCTTTGTCATCACAACAACATATGTTTTATGTGCCTATAAGCTATCAACACTTGAAGGATATATACTTCTTGATTCGATCAACACAACTCATTTGAAGAAATTCAACATCTGACATTCTTAGTTCAATAATTTGTACAATAGAAGAGCTCCTGAAATAATCCAAAAATAGTGGAAAATTGATCCTAAGAAAATAAAAAATAGTATAAAAATTTCCTGAAGAAAAGAAAAAATAGTGCAAAAGATCCTAAAAAGGGGTATCCTAGTGAAAACCTGGTAAACAAGTGACTTGATACTATAAAAAACATCTAAAAAATAACTTGGAAAAAAAATCATTATCTTGGTGAAAACCTGGTAAACAGGCACTTTGATAATACAAAAATAAAATAAAAGAGAAAAAGTACAAAAAAACTAAAAAATAAGAAAAAGTGTCTCAGTGAAAACCTAGTAAAGAGGTACCTTGGTAGAAAAAATATCAATAAATCCAAGTAGTGAAAACCTGGCAAACAAGCCCCACTTGTAATTGATCACTCCTTCTATCAATACATCACTTGGCCAGCTTGTCTGCAGGATTCAAATTTCTCTCTTGTATATATCTTTTATATCCTTTACATGCTTGTACATATCAATTGGTTTCACATCCTAATATAATGGCTTGAAATTGGTTCATGTCTTAGTCCTAGGGTAGTCACATGTAACTGAGGGAAAGTTCCTATAAATATCATCGAGCCATCATTTGGTCAGTTGCGGTCGTCCTCTTCATCACACTCATCCATAAAGATCTCTCAATTGTCATGTGTTCTTCCACTGAACACCAATGTTTCTTAACACTAGCCAACACAAAAATGATATTTTTCAACACCACTCACCCAAAAAACAAAGGTGTTTCTCAACACCATAAAACAAACAACTTTATCCACAAATAAGAATTAGAAAACACAAACAAACACAAAAAACTAGTTTTTCTTTTGATGATCATGTCTTCTAAATGAATCTAGGATTTTTTCAGACTAGAGACATAAGGAAGGGGGCATGCATTTTATTTTCTTTCTACCTGTTATTATTAGTTTTTGATTGTCATATCTTCTGAGTGACTCAAGGATGTCTATGGACTAGAGGAACAAGAATAGGGGGCATGATACTTTTATTTGATTGTTGTTTGTGGTTATTATTCTGATGATCTTGAGGCACCAAATAATTAAGGTGTCTATGATAAGATCCTATACATTTGTGGTACGGTAGACATACCTTGACCCTTAGTATTTGAATGCCACGGTGAGGTTGGAGCCATCTCCTTGCCTACTTTATTAAACTCTTACCTAGTATTGTATGATTCAGTAATTTGTCCAAGGATATGAACGCAAGGGTCATTATAGACAAGATTAACATTACACAAGAATGAGAGGAACTATTGTTTGTTTACGTAAGAAATACTTAGGTCATCTTGGCTCTACTTGCCCTGATGTTTGTGTCACATTGCAACATCAAAAGGAAGTAACACTTAGGTCATCCTGGCTCTGCATGCCTTGGTGCTTGTGTTCACTTTTGACATTACATCTGATAAAGGTAGTATTCATATTCTCATGATTTACATCTAATCAATGAGGGTTATACTAGCCTAAGTGTTCCAAAAATGCTCAATGATGAGAAATCATAAATAAAGATAAAAAAGTGACAAGTCATCATAAAACATGCATAGTACATTGTATTCATTAAGTGTTGCATTCATCGACTTTGTTTAACATGAGATAAACAATACTATCTTTGCGAGGGAAAACTAAAATGAGTCAACATCAACACAAGAACTTTATTCAATTCTGGTGACATCATCACAATATCTATCTTCAACATGATCGAATATTACATCTAAGATCCTTGCATTTATCATCATTGTCGATCACTATCTTTGCACCATCATTATCGAGAGCTCATTTGAAATTGATTCAACATCTTCTTGACTCAAATTCCAATCATTCAACATCATCCAATTTTCTCAAATAAATTTCAATCTTTCTCCCAAGGGGGCACAATCATCAGAATCAAACATATCAAGAGCATCAAACACATCATTAATTTTAAATATCAGGGCATTGAATCAATTCACAGTATTAAATTTATTCCATCAAATTAACTAAAATCATCAATTGAGTTCATCAAATTAGGTAATTGGATCATCGAATCAAACTGAATCATTTCACTAGGAGCACCTCAACTTCATCAACATCCATATCAAGTTGGTGGTCTCCAATTAATATGAGTAAGTGATTGATTTCATCAGATCCATATCAAATTACTCATTCTCATCAATTTCAGTATCTTCAATATCCTCATAACAGGGGCATGTCAATCTCATCAAGCACCATATAAAATTCACAGTGTCTTTATCATCATTATAATCAATAGGGGCATATCAATTTCATCACACTAAATCAAATTGATAGTCTAATTATTAGAAAATCAGTGGATAGTTGACTTCATCAGGACCCATGTCAAGTTGATTATCCAAATCAAACTTTGATAGTAATCGGTTTCATCGTATCACATCAAATTGGTTATTCATTCTTGTCAACATTGATGCTTTCAGAATCCTTCTTATGGTAATAAATTTCATCACATGACATCAAATTTCTTATTTGTCATCATCAAAATCATTAGTTTCAGTATCAGACATATAATCAGTTTCATCACTTCAAATCAAATTGGTTATCTTGATTTCAATTAGTCATCAGACATCAGGTCAAGTTTTTAGATTTAACATCAACAAGTTGTGACCAATTTTATCAAGATCTGTATCAAACTATTCACTCAATTAGAATTAGATTAGGGTCAAACTTCACAGGTTCTTTGACTCAACGTACTAATCGCACATCGATTCGAAGAGGGGAAAATCTAATCACCTAAAATTCTTATCAAAAGGCCTAATTTCCCTAAATCTTCATTAGGCGATTTAATCCTAATCAAGGCTATCAAATCAATTGAATTCTAAGCCTAATTGTGTAATTATACAAAATCAAATCAATTGCATAATTCATCAACATCAAACATCAAGGAGCGAAAATAAAAGGAAATTCATTAATTAATGCTCATAGCCTATTTAATTAAATCAAATAAAAAATACCTTGGCTAGAGTTATTAATTAAGTTAAATAACTCCTATTATCCAACTCAACCACTAAAGGAAAAATGACTTTAATCAAGCCAATGGAATCACATTCACATGGATGACTCAACTTTTTATTTCAACCATCCCTTATGGGTTGATCTCAACTATTGAATTCAAATTCAAATCTTTAAAACAAGTTTAATTAGGCTCATTTGAACATCTAGATCATTTTTGTAAAGGGAGAATGTCAAAATAATTCTAGAGCTTAGAAATTGCATTTCGAGAGCATTCTTAGTGAGGATTTATCATCTTAGATCAGAATTCATAGTCAATTCATCATGTATCTTGTTAATTTTAATAAATCTTAACTTACACCCTTCTTAATTGCATTTAAATTAGGACCAATCTCATAGTTTTCATCATAATTGCATTCATTTAAGCGAGTTTAAATTGAATCTTCATTTCTTGGTGGCTTGTCACTGATCTAAAGCCTAATTTGAGAGAAAATTTCACAATTAGATTATACTCACCTTGACTAGGAAGTAATAGGTCACTCTCTATTGGTTTTTAATTTGTACTTGATTGATTTATTATAATAACCAATGGAATTAATAGTTTATTGAGTGTTGTATTGTAGATTTTTAGGTTTCAACAATTCACACACACAATAAAATATTGGAAGTAAACCACGATCATCACATGATCACACACAAAATATAAGACTCAAATGTATTTCCAAGGGTTACAAGCCAACCCAAACAAGCATGAATGACCAAGTCACATTCAAGCCACCACATGAGAGTATGGACAAATTCCACAAACCTCATAGGATATGAATGAACCAAAGTCAATGGGCGCTAATTGAGAAGTCAAGTTCATCCTTACTGCAATCCAATACAAGGTTCATTTTAAGCTCAAATTGAAAACTGAACATAACATTATATTATTGAAATAGAAAAGAAGACATGAATACATGAAAAAAATCATGAAAAAGGGGAAACCAACCTCATTTTTGCACAGACCCAAGGGAACACTATGGTATTATAAATGTGTAGGAATAGAATCAAAACACATGCACATAAGCAAGTTTTGTTAGGGACAGGCTTGAACAAATGCACAAAAATAGTGAACAGATACATAGGAAAAATAAATGCATAGTGTAGAATCCTTCTACAATGCCAACCTCAACACTTCTTGGTTTCATACTTCGGCCACAAGATTGTGAGAGCACACTCATAATGAAAAATTTATGGACAAGGGATGACACTTTTCAACCCATTAGAGTATTAAGACGCTCCACGAAGGATGCATCCCCTCCAAGTTACGCCAGATCTCCATGCGTCCCTCTAGAAAACCTGTGCTCAGAGGAACCACCAATGAAAATTCAAGGGATATTCTCCCGCATGTGAGCTCCCATGAATAATGACATTTTAGATAGCTATTTCATACACACCATTCAGATTGGCTTGCGCAATCATGGTCATCTTTGATCAAACCACCATGATTTTTCTTTTGAGCCCAACTGGAAGGCATGCTGCAACTAGCCAATGAGAGAAATACATTCACCACAACATAGGAAATTGAGTGATCCATGCCGGATTCTTCGACATGCCGATTGATTGTAATAAATTTTAATCATTTTGTGATCATATTGACTAAGGATTTTTCTATAAAACCCCAGTAACTTGTATTAAAAAGGGGTTGGAAATATTGAACTTCAGTTCAGTAGGTTGAAGAAATACTTTGTATTATTTTTAGAGGTTTTACTTTTTTGAGAACAAGACCCTATGGCCTGTGGACCAAGGTGCATACTATAGCATTTATTTTCTGGGGAATTCTCTCTTGCCTTGACATGTTTTCTCTTAATAAATCATGAAGACTATGCATTTGGTGCCTTTTCCTATTTTTTAATTAATATGTCATGTGTTAAATCTCTATAGGTTTGATCCAATTTTTTTTATAATGTGGGTGCAATTGTTTTTGTTTATTTGGGTGTACTTGTGATCATGATGATTTCTTTCCTCACAATGCATCTAATATAGAAGATGAATTGTATCCTTTACAACCTTCTCCTTAGGAAGATTGGTCTTAGGAAGTGAGGTCTTTTCTTTTGACCATTATACGAACTATTTATGTCCATTGATAAATAGGGTTGTCTACCATGTGCTTGGTTTGGAAGGTGTGTACTTTCTTTAGGAGTTTTGTGCCTTAATTTGGATCCTTGAAGATGCTTCCTATGGCTCAATATGAATGCATGAGCCATATGTATGATAACTTTGGCTTCTTTTTATCCTTCCAACAATGACGGGTATGAGGTGCACTGTGTTGTGAGTGAATGAAGGAATTAAACTATGACCATAATAGTTAAACTCTTGCAAATACCATCTGAAAAATTCTTATCCCATCCAAAAAAGGCTTAATCTAGCATTTCACCTCCCCTTAGCTTAGGTTTCTTTCTAAAGGTCATTCCCTTTCTTTTTTCCCAAACAACATTCATGAAGATCCAACTTCTAAAATCCTGGAGGTTGTTCAGAAGGGCGCACCCCATCCCACTCTTGTAAAACTTCCCGACCTCCCTTATTTAGGCATGAGCCTCTTAAGGATCAATACACAAGATAAATGCATGGATGAATATGAACAAGGGATATATGAATAGAAATAAGAGATGGATGTGTAGGTTTCTTGTAGAGGCGTAAAAATAGAAATGAAACATTGCCTACTCTAATGCATGGTTAAAATATGGACAAATCCATATCGGGGAGTATCAAAATACATGATTTGAGGTTGTACACAATCGATACATTGAATAACATAACAAATCCAACTAATCTACTGGTCATATACATGTATAAACATAAATCAATAAAATGAAAAGCAAGTGATAGAAGGAGCACATCATGCTCAAAAGTCCATTACTGGAAGAAGTACACCATCTATACACCAGTCCCCAGTAGTGGTAAAGTGTAACACCACCCTACCATGTGGAACCCTTAGGCCACCCCACTATGCTCACGAAGATAACAACCTAACCACAAGCACAAGGTAAGAACACACACACCAAGAAGGAAAAACACACATGATGAGAAAATGCATAAACTCATAGGATTGTAAATAGGTACAAATGAAAACACAAAGATACAGATAATAGTATGGTACAAATACAAATGTGGCACTGCTTAGAGCTTTCAAGGTTGTAGTGTACAGAATCAAGGTGGAGTTTCATTAATTAGCTCATGGTAGCTCATGTAGCATTGAGTCTTAGGTCAATGTACATAAATGAATAGAATTTTCTTTGTATCTACATCTATGCCCTCAGGAAGACAAAAATGAACTTACCTATGATCAATGCCTATAGATGGACAGGTAGTTAATTAATTTTATTAGGGCATTTTACCCAAGTTAATTTTTCATGTTATCACTTTATTAAGAACTCATTCATGTGGCCTATACTAGCCACTTATGAGCTAGGATCCATGTAAGGAGCCACTCCACTCCCCAAACACTAAGCTCTTCTCTTTCAAAAATGAGGCACAAGACACAAATACAAATAAGCACAATGCAAGAAAAGAATTTGAAGTAAAAAACCATAAGAAATATGGTAAGATCTATTAGTCTCAAACCAAGAGCATGAGACCCTTGAGTGTTAGGAATGAATTCTGAATATGTCCTATGGGGGAGTATTCAGAGTCATTCTTTAGCAGTTGTATGTTGTATTCATGACTATGGTTGTCATTGATGTCAACATAGCACGTGGAGATTAGCAGAGAAGCAGGCAATGTTTGAATTAGCGCACATGGAGTATTCTAGATCAAGCTATGTGAAGTTGAGGATTTATTATACATTGTGTCTTGAGATTGTGGTCAAGAGCATGTATGGAAATTCAATTATTCATGACAGTTATGTGTAATTTAGTGGAAGCAGTATTTAGACAGTGTTCCTGGGAAGTGACTTGTGGTAATTGGATTATATCTCCTAATCGGGATAGAATCTGGGCATGTGAAGTTATACAGTTGATGAAGACATTTTGGAGGTGACCTAGATGAGATAGCATGGTCAGAGGTCACATTTGTGAAGAGTTATTTTGTTTTGAAGCTGGAAATTTTTATGTAATTGTGGATAATTATGTAACATGTGAAGGTTTATATTTTGTATTTGGTTAAGCCTTTTTGGATGATTCATTTGTAATTATTTGAGTGTGGTGTAAAAGAAGGATTGTTTTCCTTGATTGTAATAGGGAATATGATGAGATATAGATGTGAATTGCAAAACTAAGCAATATATGTTGTAAGAGGATATGCGAATTGTAGAGATTTGGTATTGAGATCTGGTGAAGTAGTTGGTGTGGTTTGGCACAGGAAGAGGAGAAAAGATAAGTTTCTGAGATCAGTATTTATTGGTATTATTATGTTTGGATAATACAAAGATTAGTTGGACAATGTGTTCAGTGATCTTGCCCTTGAAGCTGTTTGGATAGTGGGTCCTTCTGTCTTCCATAACTCTTAACCATGTTAGAATCTTTTAACAGGGATTCAAAGTCTCCTAACGTGGACTCATATGTACTGAATGTATTTCATAAGGCTCCTAATAGAGTCCATCCTCTCACAAGGAATTTTCATATTAGTGCATCTTTTGTGGGCATCATTCCCACTGGGGTTTACTCTCTGATCATGAGGTTCCCTAGTTAACATATCTTGTGTTATTGTGTTGTTGTGTATGTTTATCTTTCTATGGTTGTTGCTTATATTGATTACATGGTTGAAATCTATTAATGGTAATAAAATTTGTATTTATCTGATAACTAATTCACCCCCCCTCTCAGTTATCTTGGTGGACTTTACTTTCTAATATTGAGATCCTAACATGGCACACTCAACGTGCTTGTGATGTAATCTCAAATACTTCCATCACGTACTCAGAATGTGATGTCAAAACAAGCATCGAGAGAAGTTCACAAGGAAGAAAATCCAAACACTCATGCATGTGGCACACTCAATTGAGCACTTTTTTAGGAGTATAGATTTAAACGAAAATCTGATAATTACAAAGTAAAACCAAAAAATGGTTACAATCATGAATACTATCAATTTAAACATTCAAATTATGCCAATCATGGAAACAATTTTTTTTGGGAAGCATGCAAATCGAGGCAAACCACCAAAATCCTCAAAATTCAAACTTGGAATTAAGCAACAAAATTAAAACTCATTTTCTTAAATACACCCCAAATTAGAAATATTCAATAAAATTCTCGTTCTGGGCACACATGAAAAAATGGGCAGTATAACATCACAAAACTCATTTAAACCAAATTTCAAAGCATGAATTGATCACAAAAACCTAATTGGGTAACAAAAAACAATAAGAATGTGGGGGAATACTAATTATCAAGCCATGAATCTATATCATTTAATTTCAAATTGAAGGATGAAGTGAATCAAAAGTTACAAAATGCCCTACCTTGCACAAAAAGGGAAACACAAATAAGATGAGAGGAAAGTAGCCCATGAAAATATGAATGACTCCATAGAAAGAATAACAATTGCGACACGAATCCAACGAGTCACTACCCACGTGGATCCAACAAATAGATCAAATAGAATGAGAAAATCAATGATCTTCTCCAAACCAATTTGGAGAAAAATCCAAATTCACCAAATGCAAATGTGAGGAAAAACAACTCTTTACTCAAATTAAAGTCACTTTTCCCCAAAAAGCCAAAAAGACTTTAAAAATTAAATTAGTTGAATAAATTAAGCAACTATAGACTTCCCAAAATTAAATTAAATCAATTTCAATTAAATAAAATTCAACTATAACTAATTGTTAACCCCAATTGATGGTGATGATGATGAAAAATGAGATCAAAGGTATGCAGGATTGTAGAAGGATTAGATCAATTTTTATTTTTTCATTGATGTCAAGAAATTGATTTATGGTTTATATTGAGTTGCCATATCATTCAGAGTATGATATAAGTTGAGTGATTTAAGGAAAAAGAGGAAGTGAAAAGTTGTGAAGGAGTTAGTGAAGTTGAAGAACTTAATTGTGAAGCTAATACAGATCATACAATGATAATGTAATAATGGTTTAGTTGTTTTCTACTTTACATTTGATGATATCAAGTCGGTAAAGAAAGTTGACAAGTGAGCAAGGTTAGAAATTTGACAAAGTAAAGAAAATAGTTTAGTTATCGAGCAAGAAGAAGTCATTTGGTAAAAGGGAAGTAATTGTTGGTAAAGAGAAAGGAATCCAAGACATTGAGTACAAGGAGTTAGTTACGCAAACAAAATTTTGGTTGAAGGAAAAGAAAGGGCACCAAGCAAGGAACATACATTAAATAAAAGGATCAAAATGATATTTAATGAAGAGCCACAATGATCTAGAAGATTCTAAGGATGAAGAAGAGTTAGTTAAAGAGATCTACGATCAGGAAACTTCAAGGTGATGATCTATGGCAAAGATTTTAGTGGTAAAAAAGTGAAGGTACAAGTTCCAAGAAAATTTCAAGTTCCAAGGTGATGATAACGAGTTTTACCAAGTGCCATGTTCATTGAACTAGTTCAAGAGAATGATCTGGCAGTTTAAAATAAATGGAGAAAAACCTAATCAAGGAGATTAAGAGGAAAAATAGAGTCTATATAAAGGATGAAATTGAATGGAAAACAAGATGGCTAGTTGAAGATTTGATATGTTGTCGAGTGATGCAGTGAAGAAGAAAAAGGTGAAAATCCGAGTCTACAGAAGAGATTGATGAAGTGTTGAGGCCACTAAATAGTGAAGGAATGAAGTGAACACAAAGAGCGCATAGGGGATCCGACTAAGAAAGAGGTAGTTGCAGATTTATAGATCAAATTTTATACTATTTCTTATTAACATTTGTAGTAGGAAAAACTCTTAATTGAGTGGACTTAACCGTCTTATTGTAAATCCTTGAGAGAGGTGAAATTATAGAAGAGTGTTAAAAGACCTTTAACCATGCCACTCCTAATAGGGTGAAGATCCTAACAGATTTGAGGAAAATCCCCTAATAGGGTCACATTTAACAATGTGCATTGTAATCTTTAACAAGATTGGCTCTTAACCGAACATACTTCATATGAGTATTTTGATTGGTGGGTGACAATTCCCACAATGGTTTTTCAAAAATTGGGTTTCCATGTTAAATACTGGTGTCAAATATGTTGAATGTTTATTATGCATGTTATTTGTTGATTACTTAGAGTTTCTGATTGAAAAAGTTAATTTTTGTTACTAATGAAGTTTATCTTACCGGGTTGAATCAGAGTTAAAGTTTTAAGGTTTAAATAATCACTGATTACTGATTCACTCCCCTCTCCGTAATCCAACAATTTGTATCAGAGTGAAGGTACTCTAAATGGATAAGTTTAAAAGACTTAACTAAAATATTTGAAGATGTATAAGAGGGAGGCACAAAAGTTGAATAGAGACAACATCTCTACATGACAAAGTAGGATGCAGCTGCACATATCTATAATTAGAGAGTATGCATTATAATATCTTGACAATGAGTATTCACCATCACCATTTGGGCCTATGAAAGTTGAACAAGTAAGAGAAAGGAAAGATCAGACACAAGTTATGATTGAGATATCTTCTACTCTCACTAGCCTAGAGTTCAATGGTCTTAAAGGATGTGATACAACAAAATAGATGTGGGACAAGCTTGCATTAGTATATGGTGGAGATCAGCATGTTCAAAAGGTAAAAGCTGAAAGAAAAATTTGATTCTATGAGAATACGAGAAAGTGAAGATGTTACACAGTACAATACAAGATTGAAGGAAGTTGTGAGTGCTATCAGAGGTGCTGGATGACATATTGAAGAAGAAGATGTAACAAGAAAACTACTAAGGACATTGTTGCCTATATATGCCATCTGAGTGTCTACAATACAAGAAATACCATTGCATTAGTCTTTCTTGTTTGGTTGTTTCCTTGAGTGAGGCCCAATGTTACCTCCTCAACATGATGGTAGTGAACTTCTTGGTTCCACATGGTCAGGTGGTAGTGATTTTATTACAATTGAGATCCGACGTTCGTGACTTTTTGCTTGGACAATCCTTGATGCTACTTCTATCTTCTTGTTCTTTGCTTGGAAACTTTCTCATGAGATGTATATCTTGTTTTATATTTCATGCATGGTTAGTGACATTGATTTTTGGAAATGTATATGTACTTGTATTGTATTATTATTATCCATGAGATGTGTACAGTGGAAGTTGTATTATTATGTATGCCATGATGTATCAGTTGTACTCTTAAGATTGTATTTTTTATTGCATTGATGTAATGAATGTATCTTATTATTTAATTGAAATGGGTATGTTAAGTGTACTTTATGAATCACATTCTTTGCATTATGATTAAGTAAAGGATTAGGAATACTTCAATTTGGGTTTTAAAATGAACCTAAGATATATCAGGTGATCTTGTGTTGGATTGTACATAGTAGATTAGTTAATTTATATGTAATTCTACATCATGGAACCCTTGAGACTTGTAATCTATTAATGAGCTATATTTATGAGTATGTATTATCTTATGTTATTTTTCTTTTGCATTGTTAGTCATTATTGATTGTAAAATCTTAAAAAAAAATTATTCAGTAAACTTAGTAACATGTTTTAAGTTAATTTCTCCCGGGTTCCCTAGCATGACATTACATTTCTCTTGTATATAATATTTTACCCTTATATTTTCCCATCTTTACCACATTAATTTTCTATTTTTATTTTTTATGCATCCTTACACTTTGTTTTTATTACGATTCTCTACCTTATGTAGAATATATGCCATTTTAGTTAATTATTTCCTATATTAAATCACATTCTTAATATATCTTGTTATTTATGAGCCTTATCATTTCTTGTTTCCTATATCTTAAGATAATGTTCATCTACTAATCCTTCACATCTGGTTTAGATATATTGTACCTTCATTTTTGTATAATCCTATTATATTAGGGATCATAATTATTTTCCTCTATAATGAACTAGAGTCACAAATTTCCATATCATGTTTATGAAAATATCCTATTAGACTCGGGTGAGAGGGGGTGCATGGAGGGTTCTTTCTTTCCCCATTCTTAACTAAGATATCACTGTATAATCATGAGTCATCCCATTACATGTGATTCACGTCTTCTACATTTTAAAATGTGTTTATATGCTTGAATATTCTCTTAGAGATATCTTACCATACTTAGGGAATAATGACTTATTTTTTACTATTATGTGTGCTTGTATGGTTTATCGTGTCCTAAGAGTCACATTAGAGAAACCATTCCTTTTCATACCACTTACATTCTTTCTCTATGGGAATTTTCACATACTAATGGAAACCTTATACTTTAATTATTTAAGTCCACATGCTTTCCTACCTATCCTACCGTATGCCTTAATTTTCTCATTATGCATTGTATTGATGAAACTCATAACTTTAGATTTATTTATATGTTCAATTCTTGACTTACAAAGTTTCATATATTATTTTCCCATGTCATCCATTTCCTTACATCAAATTGATGTAACCAATTAAAATGGGTGGGTTGAAGAGAATATCCTTTTGTCAAAACTCCTTTATTGAGCTTGCAAAAATTTACATGTAATAATACAAATATTCATTATTGTTTCTAGACAAAGCTTGATTCCATGATATGATAGCACCAAATATGTTATATCTTGATTGCATAACTTAGGAATGCAACATTAATGAATCCTTTGATCATCATCCAAAATCTTAGACTGTACATGAAGAATTCTTAAGAACATTTCATTTTGGATCGTTAAAGTGAATTGCAATATTAAATCAAAATAAACATCTAGGTCACTTACCTTAAAACTAAATGGATGATTTGATTGTCCAGTGTTGTCGAGCCCTTGGGACTAGGTTTGCCTAATGATCAATTTTTTTTAGTTTGGAGGATCATTTTAATGTATACATTACTATCTCCTAATATTTCTTAATCACTTTTTTCATAATCCTTTGATCTCTTTCCCATTTTTTGATCTTAGTTGCTTGGAAAATTTTGTTAAAGATGCTATGGAGGTTGTTAAAACCCAGAATAGGTGTTGGATAACCAGGGGGGTGAATCAGTTACCTCAGGTCCCTTAATAATTTTCAACCTTAAAACCTTTTGAAAACTAGTCTTAATATTCAAATTTAAGTATTCAATTGACCACAACAGTATGCATATGAAAATTAGTAAATAACATGAAAAACATTCAATCACATATTAACACCAGTCTTTAACGTCAAAACTCAATTTGGGTAAAAACCACTATTGGAATTATCACCCACAAAATAGTTCACTCTTCTGAAGTGAGCTCAATTAAGAGCCAATCCTGTTAAAGATTACAAAACACATTTTCTAGATGTGACATTGTTAGGGGATTTTCACCAAAGATCAACTAGATATATCACCCTATAATGAGTTTCCTTATTATAGGAATTAGCACATACATTAGAATTCCACCTTACAAAGAATTTAGAAATAGGACTGTTAAATCCACTCGGTTAAGAGATTTTCTACTACAATGGTTAGAAAGTAATAGTGAAATGACTTAATAAAATATGCAACTACCTTTTCCTATTAAGATCTCCTTTCTTCTCATTTGTCTTCTTCAAAATCTTCTTTACTGACTGATCAGCACTTACTCTTCATCTCATCACTTTCCTTCACTTGATTCACTCTTTTCTTCAAATTTGTTCTTCTCATTGTACCCTTCTATACTTGTTTGGCTATCTGCACTGGCTATCAACAATAAAAAATATTTCCATCGTGATCATCATTTATATAGACACTTTTAGCCACTTAATCCTATTCATTAGGGTTTCCTTGAATTAATCTCATCCATTCGATGTATCTGTAGCTCGGTAACACATTTTATGAATCTTTCCAACAGTATCTTCACCTTGGAACTTGAAATTTTCTTGGATCTCAAATCAATCATTAAATCTTTACCATTTATCTATACCTAACATTTTTGATCTATTGATTTCATTAACTGACTTTGTTCCTTACTTATAATCTTCTAGATCAATCTAGATTCTAACTTGATGTCTTCTTTTAATTGATTTCTTGTTTAACCAACCAACTTCATCTTCTCGGTTAAGTCTACCTTGTCGGTTATCATTTACTCGGTTAACATCTTCCTCGGTCATCAACTTCTCGGTGAACTGTATCTAACCAATATCTTTACTTATCGACAACCATTTCCAGCTCAGTAGTAGACATTGATTCCTTATCTTTTGATTTCACAACTTCAATCCTTCATTACCGAAAAATATAACTAACTTGTGCATCATTCTAACACTTCATCAAATCATATAAAAAAATCAAATCAATATTACCTTGTCAAAGACCGATTCATCAATTGCCCATTTAAGCTCACATACTTAACATCACTTCTTCATTTCATCTTCTATCTTTACCAACCATTTCTTTACTCAAGACCACATATTTCAGATTGTTATGAAAACTTGCATAAATTAGTAAGTCAATAGCTTGACAACATAACAACTGATCCAATACTTATACATACCTTTCATTGCTTGGTTCAAAATCAACTCAATATCAATTGGAGTAACAATCTCCTAACAATCTCCCCCTTTGGCATTGATGCAAACATAATTTATATATCTCACATATGAAATATACCATCCAATATCAGTAATATTCATTCTCTTTTTTTCTCCCCCTTCCTCCTTACATAGTGATCTCTCCTCATTAATATCTCTCCTCCTTAATCAACATCTCTCCCTCTTTCATTAATTTCTCTCCTCCTGAATATATCTCAATATCTCTCCCCCTTTGACAACAATGCCAAAGTTACCTACAAAACCTTAATCTAAAACTAACTATCCTTGTAGTTGTACCTTGTACCTTGCTTGTACCAATTACTTCTATTTCCTCATATCTTTCTCACAACTTTAGACTACTAAAGAGTGAACATCTGCATCAACTCACAAATAGATAATCTGATAAATCATGAATTGATGCAACCTGCATCTTTCTCTAATGAACATTAGATAGGGGAATGACCCCTAGTTTACCTCTTAGGTACTCAAAAGTATCCCTAGGTAATGAATTTGTGAATATATCAGCAATCTATTCCTTGGATTTTATATATTCCAACTTTACTTATTTCTCCTGTACCTATTCTCTCAAATAATGATACTTGATTGATATATGCTTTGTCTTTGAGTGCATTACCAGGTTCTTTGAAATGTTTATAGTGCTTGTATTATCATAATAGACTGTCACGTGACCATCTATTTCCTCTTGTATCCCTTCAAGTAGTTATTTTATCCAAACAATGTTAGAACAATTGATTGCAACAACAACATATTCTGCCTCAGCAGTTGACTGTGAAATGCAACTTTGCTTTTTTTTTTATCCATGTCACTAATATTTCTCCTAGAAAGAAAGCTCCTCCACTTTTACTTTTCCTGTCATCCACATTACTTGGCCAATCAGTATCCGTATGCACTTTCAATTCAAAATCACCATCCTTTTTGTACCATAATCCATATTCCTCGGTTCTGTTCAGATATCTAAATATTCTCTTCACAACAATCATATGTGTCTCTTTAGGATTCGAATAAAATCTTGCCACAATACCAACAACGTGTGAAATATCTGATCTACTATGAACAACATATTTTAGCTTACCAATCATGGATCTATACAGAGTTTCATTAACCTCGGTAGAGTCATCTTCTTTTGACAATTTGCATCCAGTAATCATTGATGTACCAACCATTCTTGATTCTTTTATCCCAAAAAATTTTAGGATCTCTTTGATGTATTTTGATTGTGTTATGTATATTCCATCCTTGATTTGTTGAATTTGCAATCCAATAAAATTTTTGATCTCTCCAATCATTGACATTTCAAATTCCTTTCTCATTGCATCAACATATGATCTGTACACATTGACTTATTTCCTCCAAATATGATATCATCAACATAGATTTCAGCTATTAACACCTTATCTTCAGACTCACTTTTCAAGTACACATTACTGTTATCACTAGTTCTAATGAAACCTATTCTCATTAGATATGAGTGGAGTCTTTCATACCATGCTCGGGGTGTCTATTTCAAACCATAAAGTTCCTTGTGTAGTTTACATACCATGTTTTTCTAACTTTTGTCAACAAATCCTTATAGTTTCTCAATGTACACTTCTTCTCCCAGTATTCCATTAAAAAATGAAGACTTTACATCTATTTGGTAAACCTTGAAACCTTTATAAGCTGCGTATGGAATTAGAGTTCTCACACCTAATCTAGAAACAGAGAAAAATGTATCACCATAGCCAATACCTTCCTCCCGAGTATATCCTTTGCATACTAGTCTAGCTTTATTCTTTATCACATCTCCATTTTCATTTAGTTTATTTATGAAAATCCACTTTGTACCAATAACATTCTTATCCTTAGGTCTCGGTACTAGTGACCAAGTATTATTCTTTTCAATCTGATCAATCTCTTCTTTCATTGCATTAACCCAATCTTCATTTTCAAGTGCATCCTTGACTAATCTAGGCTCAAATCAGAAATCAAACATGCATTGTCTCTCAACTTACTTCTTGTCACGACTCCTGCATCCTTATCTTCAATTATTTGAGTTAATGAGTGGTTACTTCTTACATACTTTTCTAGTAGTGTCTCGGTTCTTTGTTCTTCAACATTTTCTTCTCTTGATGGGAATTCAACTGGTTCCTTGATTTCTCCTTGTTGTTCAGGTAAATTAACAGAAACTCCTTGTAAATATACAAATATTTGATAATCTTTTGGTTCCTTTTTTCTATCTCCTACATTTTTATCTTCAAACTCATCAATCCTTACATTTTCACTTTCCATAATTTTGTTAGTAGCCTTATTCAAACATTTATAAGCCTTTCTCTTTGTGGAGTATCCTAGGAATATACCTTCATCTCCTTTAAAATCAAACTTTCCATTCCTAACATCTTTCATAATGTAACACCTACTTCCAAAGATTTTAAAGTAGCTAACATTAGGTGTATGCCCATACCAGAGTTCATAGGGAGTTTTATTTATATATTTCTTTAATTGTACTTGGTTGAGGGTGTAAACAATAGTGCTAATGTCTTATCTCTAGAATGTTTGTGCAACCTTCTTCTCAATCAACAATGTTCTTGCACAATCAACTATTGATATGTTCCTTCTTTCAGCTATACCATTCTATTGTAGAGTTCTTGGTGCAAAGAATTATCTTTTGATTCCATTTTCATTGCAGAAGACAATAAATTCATCAGAGATAAATTTACCTCCTCTACTTGATCTTAAAAATTTAGTTTCTTAATCGTTCCTTCTCAACTCTTTCCTTGTACCATTTAAACATTTGGAATGCATCATACTTTTCTTTTAGAAACATTACAAACATCATCCTTGAGTAGTCATCAACAAATAAAATAAAATAGCTATCACCATAGTAACTTTGTACTCTCATAGGGCCACATAGATCAATATGAACTAACTCTAATATGCCATTAGATGAGTAAGAATTTCTTGAAAAAATTGATTTTATCATCTTACCGATCTGACATTCCTTACACATAAATTTATCTGGCTTGCTCAATCTCAGTAAACCTCTAACGCTTTTCTTCTTACCAACCTTGATCATGCTATCAAAATTCAAATGATAGAATCTTTTATGCCATAGCCAAACATCTTCAATTCTTGCAAACAGACACATATTTCCATTAGAATTCAGATAAAATAAGTTACCTTTGGATTGTTCACTGGTGCCAATAAAATCTCCAACAACATCATAGATCTTCACCTTTCGGTTCTGAAATTCCAATTAGTGACTTGTGTTATTTAGTTGTGCTACAATCAACAAGTTGTACTTTAGTCCTTGAACCCAATAAGAATTATCACACCTGATCTTTTCATTCAGCATAATGGATCCCCTTCCTTTTACAGAACATGGAGCATCATTTCCAAATCTAACAAATCCTCCATCATATTCTTCTAAGTTTTCAAACTTATCAATATCACCAGTTATATAATGTGAACAACCACTATCAATAATCCATGGGTCAATTTTACTAACTTGAGAAATAAGGGCTTTTCCACCTTCATACCTTTCTTCTTCTGAATCATCCTTCATAGCAACATAAAACACTTCCTCACTTTCATCTGTGTCATCAGATTCATCTTCAGCTAGTTCTTCCTCAGCTAGGTAGCATGATTTCTTTCCTTTATCCTTGCAGTCTTTGAACTTTTGGTATTAGTTCTCCTTCATGTCCTTCTTATCATTCCTATCATTATCAGGACACCTAGATGCAATATGACCTATCTTGTTGCAGTTAAAACAATTTAGAGGCAATTTACCTTTATACTTTCCTTTTCCTCTTGGTAACCTCTTTGCCAACAATGCTTATAGTTCTTCTTGTTCTTTTTCCTTGAGTAGTACACTATCATAGTCACTTCCACCTGAACTATAGTGAATGTCTCTTTCTCTTCTTGAAATACAAATGATTAGAGATGATTTGAAATATGTTTCTATCTTTGGTAAACTATTATCAAAGTTACTAAGCTCAAATGCCATCAACTTATTGATCAAAGCATCAAGAGTAACAACATTACCAAGTATGGATCTAAATTCTTGAATAGCAGAGACTCAAATAACATATTTAGGTAAGAGAGTTCTGAGAATTTTTCTTACCACATATTCTCTATATTTGTTGTTCTATTAACACCCTTGATAGCACTAACCACTTTCTTGATTCTAAAACTATATTGTGTAATGTTTTCACCTTCTTGCATTCTCATCTCATCAAATTTTCCTTTGAGACTATCAACCTTTGCCTTCTGTACATGCATATCACCTCCATAAACTAGTGCAAGTTTATCCCACATTTCTTTCGCTATAGCACCATCTTTTATGTCATTAAAGTCAACATTGGTCAAGGAAGAAGCAATCATAATCATTATCGAGTTGTGTTCCTACTTCTCTCTCATCTAATTAACTATCATAGGTCCAGTAGGTGGTGAAGTGTAGTCATTTTCAAAAAAGTAGAGTGTAGAATCTCCAATTCTAGATAAGTGTAACTTCATCCTGCTTTTCCATGTAGGGAAGTTCTCCTTGTTCAACTTTGGTACCTCTCTCCTATACGTCTTTGGATCTTTAGGTTAAGTATTTTAAAATTTTATCTCTAAGAAAGAAATGCTTTGATACCAATTTTTGGATAACTGAGAGTGGGGGTGAATCAATTATGTCAAGTCCTTAACAATTTTCAACCTTAAAACCTTTTTAGCAACTAGTCTTAATATTCAAATTTAAGCAATCAACTGACCACAACAATATGCATATGAAAATCAGTAAATAACATGCAAAATATTCAATCACATATTAACACCCGTCTTTAACGTGGAAACCCAATTTGGGTAAAAACCACTACATAAATTATCACCCATAAAATAATTCACTCTTCTAAAGTGAGCTTGGTTAAGAACCAATCCTCTTAAAGATTACAAAACACATTCGCTAGATGTGACCCTATTAGGAGATTTTCACCTAAGATCAACTAGATCTGTCACCCTATAATGAGTGGTCTTATTTGAGGACTTAGCACATTTGTTAGAATGCGACCTTAAAAAATGTTTAGAAATAGGACTATTAAATCCACTTGGTTAAGAGATTTTTTGGTACAATAGTCAAAAAGTAAAAATGAAATGACTTGATAAAATATGCAACTACCTTTTCCTATTCAGATCTCCTTCATACTCATTTGTCTTCTTCACACTCTTCTTTACTAGCTGATCAACACTTTCTCTTCATGTCATCACTTTCCTTCAGTTGATTCACACTTTTCTTTAGCTCTATTTTTCTCGGTGTACCCTTCTGTACTTGTTTGACTATCTGCACTGGCTATCAGAAATCAATAATATTACCATCATGATCATCCTTTATATAGACACTTTTAGCCACTTAATCCTATTCATTAGGGTTTTGTTGAATTAATCTCATCCATTCGATGTATCTGTAGCTCGGTAACTATTTTATGAATTTTTCCAGCTGTATCTTCACCTTGGAACTTGAAATTTTCTTGGATCTCAAACCAATCATTAAATCTTTAAAATTTATCTGTACCTAACATTTTTGATCCATTGATTTCATTAACTGACTTTGTTCCTTCCTTAGAATCTTCTAGATCAATCTAGATTCTCACTTGATGTTGTCTTTTAATTGATTTCTTGTTTAACCGACCAAATTCATCTTCTTGATTAATTCTACCTTCTTGGTTATCATTTACTCGGTTAACATCTTCCTTGATTATCAACTTCTTGGTTAACTGTATCCGATCAATATCTTTACTTACCGATAACCATTTCCAGCTCATTTGTACACATTGATTTCTTTTTTTCATTTCAAAACTTCAATTCTTCATTACCGACAAGTATAACTGACTTGTGCATCATTGTAAGACTTCATCAAATCATGTAAAACAATTAAATCAATATTACCTTGTCAAAGACCGATTCATCAATTGCCCATTTATCTCACATACTTAACATCACTTTTTCATTTCATCTTCTATCTTTACCAACCATTTCTTTACTCAACACCACATATTTCAGATTGATGTGACGCAAAGGAGGATGGGAAGAGGGGCCAAAGGCACACCCTAACCAGATCCACCTTGCAGAACAATATGCGGAAGCAACAACACACAAGTAGTGAGAGAGAGAATGCAGATACTTTGATATATTGTCTTCAAATTGATTCATTCATGCCAGGCTGTAAGGCCTTCTCGGTTTAGGCTAGATATTACAATCAAGTACATAAGTCCTCCAACATGCGAGGATCTACCAACAATCTCCAATTTTCTATCTTCTATCTTGTATTTTCTTTCACTTTTCCTAGACTCTAACCCAACAACTACATTTGATGGACTACAACTGATTGAATACCTGAATGACTTGAAGATCAATGATTAGAGATCACCGAGTACTGAAATGATATGTAAGATAATTAAATCAGTCATTTTGTTGTCATTGATGTCAACTAGTTTTGACAATACTTATCATGGTAGTTTCAAACATCTAAACATCTATAAAGAGGAGAGAAAAGATGAAGAACTGAGATATCTACATGGAGGAAGATGGATATGACAAATGAGGATAAGGAATACTTTGGGTAACTTATTGATGAGTCTATGACTTCATATGGTTGACTTGATTATGTTGCATTAATCTGTTATGAAGTTGGAAGCAAAACTAAACAAAGCAGTGTGGTTGGTAAATGAAGCACTTCAATATACATCGAGCTAGTGTAGTGTATACCGAGCAACAGTATTAACTGAGCTTGTGTTCGCCGATGCATTTGTTCATTAACCGAGGATGGATGAAATCATTTAATACTTAAGTTTAGTCGACATAAATTGATGAGCTGTAAAGTGTTATGATTTCGAGATTGAGGATAAAGTTTGTTACAAGATCCACGACTGACAAAATTCGGAGAAGATCTAAGGGATGGAATTGAAATGTGTTACTGACACAACTGCCAAAAAAAGTTTAAGATGCAAAATCAATGAAGGAGATTAAGCGGCAAAATCTGATGGTTGATATGAAAATGGTTTATCTGTCTATATAAGAGATATGAGTTTCTTTATTGAAACATGCCGGAAGATAGAAGACTGCAGAGATTTCACGTGAATACAATTTCATGCATTCCTGATCAGACTGGTTGAAGAAGAACCGAACTGCAGAACAGTACCGAGCGTCAGAGAGCTTTTATCGAGTGAAAGTAAGTTGAGGAAGTGAATCGATATATTGATCAGAGGATTTGTATGGGCTAAGAATGGATCTGAACATCTGCAATTTGAGTTGTATTGTCATTAGATCAATTACTGTTTCAGTTTAACCATTGATACATAAAATATCTTAACTGAGTGGACTTAACCGTCTTATGATATACCCCATGTCATTCAATGAATGTACATTGTTATCCTATCGACCCCATAGTGAATGCTAGTTGAACGATAAATGTTAGTCTTAAATCCTCTAACAAGGTCACACCTAACAGTGTGTTTGTAACCTTTAACAGGGTTGGCTCTTCACCGAGCTCACTTCAGAAGAGTGAAAAGTATTTTGGGTTACCGGTCTCAGGTGTTTTTTCCCTTAACAGGGTTTCCACATTAAATCTTTGTGTTATGTATTTTTGTGATGATTGATTTGTGGTCATACTTTACATATTGCATATTTGATTTGGTCGGTAATCACTGTGAGTAATTAACTGGTAATCGGTAAAGGCACAAACAGTTTAGTATTTTATGTTACCAAGCTGCAAAAATTTGTTGAATATGTTTAATGAGGTACATTTTGTAATTGAGACTATTGGATAACTGATCTAATTGATTCACCCCCCCTCTCAGTTATTCTAACACATTTATACAAGAGGCTACCGAGCTAAGTTGGCCTTCAGATCCACAATCAACAGAAGGGACAACCATATCTAGGTCCACATGCTTCCCAATGATGGATACCAACATTAAATCCATGACCCAAATTAAATGCACAAGTCGGCCTCAAAAGAAATCCAAAACAAACAACTCGGTAAGCAAGGAAATCGAGCACCAGACAAGCATCACCGAGCGCCAGGGAAATTCACTGAGCGCTAGAGAGGTAACCGACCAACACCGGCGAACAAAGGAAACTGAGCAACACCGAACCAACTCTGTCAAAGTAGGAACCGAGCAACACAGACAAACTCAAATATGTTTTTGGTGACACAGGATTGCCAAGGACCCGAGATGCTCCTGCATCAATATGACAACTTGCATAAATCGGTAAGTCAATAGGCTTGGCATCAATGACAACATAACAAATGATCCAATACTTCTACACACCTTTCATTGCTCGGTTCAAGATCAGTTGGAGTAACAATCTTTTAACAATAGGAAGCTTATTCCACCCCTTCAGGGACTTATCTTTTTCCTATACAATTTTCACCTTGCCCTATGTCCAACCAAACCAATTATGGTTGTGGAAGTCCCCCCGCTCTAAATCTTTCCCCGTTGCGACCATTATATATTCCTCTACTGGTCATCGTAAAAGGAAACAATACCAAGATGGAGCCTTTAGACTTGATTGAAGATGCCATGCTAGAAGATGACATCCATCATGTTAGAGAAAGTAGCACCTATAATATTTGTTAGGACACCAATGCAGACTTGGAGGTCCTAAAAAAGAAGGTTCTAGATGTTCTTAAGACTTTACATTGTATAGTTTTATGTAATATTTTGATATTATGGACTGGTTATTGATAATGCAATGTTAATATTATGTTAATAGCTTGTTAAAATCACCCTTAAATTATCTTGTGTACAAGATCAAAAAACTTGTTTTACTACTTTTAATATTAAAAAACATCTAGATTACTTACATACTTAACACATTATTTATAGATCTTTATTATAAGTACAAAAGAAGTACTTTTAAAGAGATAAACCAAAGATAACACATTGCATACATGTTACTTAGATCGATCGATTATAATCAAAGATAAAATTGAGAAATCCCATCCTATAACACCAATCATTAAAAAAACAAAAAAATAAATAAAGAAATCATATTCTTAAACTACAGGCTCTAACATGATAAATTCAAAGGCTTACATATAGACTATCAAATTCCTTTGTTCTGCTCATAGAAGCACAAGAGCACCAATGTTACGTTTTGAAAAGTTCCATCCATCCAAATTTCAATCTCTCTTCCTTCCTTCATAATCTTGTGTTATTGTCACTGCAAAAGTCTTTCATCCATTCATACTTTATAAAAGTGAAAGGGAACTCCAAAGCTTGTAAACTTACCTCTTGAAGTGAGACATTTTATGAACTCTGGAGATTCCAAAGATACATTAAACAAAATCAGATATAATGTGTTCTAAATGGAAGTTTTATTGAACTTTATGGCTATATCTGAAAGCAATTGATGGAGTTCATCAGGCATAGAAAAGAATGGACTGTGATCACAATCCAAAATATGCACTTCTTTTGGAGGACTTCCCTTTATAAACGTTTCCTGAACTTTAGGTTTAAGAATGTTATCCTTCTCTGCTTTAATGTAAACTCTGGGCACTGTACCATATTTTTCATCGCTTGTCTGGAGACCATTGTTTGCAATAATATTATGTGGGACTGGGCGTAGACACAATGAAGCCAATGTTGCATCCTGCAAGGTTAACCCCAAAAGAAAAAAAATTAAATCATTAATATAAAAGTTTTCAAATTTATTTAGAAAATCTATCTTGTTTTTCCATACAAGAATATAATCTATATTGAAACAGTAGAAAAAGTCATTTTTCTATAGAGGATTATCTATGAATTTATTCTACTATTTTATATAAGGAATCATCTTTTAAGATTTTATATCATCTATGATTTCATTTTACTATTCAATACAAAAGTCATTTTTTCTATAAAAAAAATTATATCATCTACAAATTTATTTAAGTCATTTTTTTTGAAATCTTTTACATGATTTATAAATTCATTTTACTATTTTTGAAAGATTTTTTTTAGAAGATTTAATATTATCTACAATTTCATTTTGCTATTCTATACACGAAGTTATTTGTCTATGAAAGACTTTATATCATCTACAAATTCATTTACTATTCCATATAAGAAATCATTTTTCTGTAAAAGATTTTATATCATTTACAATTTTATTTTACCTTTGAATATAAAAAGTCATTTGTATATGAGAGATTTTATATCATCTACAAATTCATTTATTATACAATATAAGAAATCATTTTCTACAAAAGATTTTCTATAATCTACAATCTCATTTTTGCTATACAAGAAGTCGTTTTTCTATGGAAGATTTTATATCATCTACAAATTTATTTTACTATTCAATATAAAAAATCATTTTATTTTTTATCATCTACAATTTTATTTTGCTGTTCCATACAAGAAGGCATTTGTATATGAGAGATTTTATATCATTTACAAATTCATTTACATTCAATATAAGAAATCATTTTTCTGTGAAAGATTTAATATCATCTACAATTTCATTTTGTTATTCCATACAAGAAGTTATTTTAATTTTATATCATTTATAAATTCATTTGCTTAAATATAAAAGATCATATTATTAGAAAATTTAAAATTTTATATCATCTACCATTTCAGTTTACTATTCGATATAAAAAAAATATTTTTTATAAAAGATTATATATCATCTACGTATTCTTGATCAAAAAGTACCAATCTATGTTGAAATATTGGAGAAAAGAATAAGCTTACAGCTGGGGGGCTTGTTCCATAGAAGAGATACTTTTGTAATGTAGTGGGAATGGCTAGCGAGGTAGGGAGCTGTTCAGGGCCATCTCCAAACTTGTATATAAGCTGCTTGTTAATTTCTTCATCCTGTTGGAGCTGCATAGCAACACTGGACTCTTTGAAAAAGACTGTAACATTGATGAATATCTTTCAGAACAGAGCAATTAAACACAGACCAAGATCTTACAAGTTTGAACTCCTCTTGAAGACGATCTCCACCACGAATCATGGCAGCGGTCACATACACTGCCACTGCTATCTTTTCTGGGAAAACTTCTGATGCATATGCCAAACTTACGCCCCCAAAACTGTGCCCCACAAGCACTATCTATGACAGATAATTACTCAACACTGTCAGAGCTTACGTTATAATGGTCTTTCTACAATAATTTCATGTCATAGATCTCTTGAAAAAGAAACAGAGTATCATTCTTTGGAACAGGTTTAAATAACTTAATTAAAATTTTAATTTGTTTAGAAAGTAAAAGAGAGGTAAAAATTTATTTAAAATAAGAGAAAAACAAAACAAGTAGGCTGTTCAGCAGAGAGGGCGCTACAAAAACTCTGTCATTATCTACCAACTGATCTAATATATGTGACATACCAGAAAGTAATTGCTCCTTATCCACTATATTCCAAGCCTACATTTGATCCGAAGCCCATTTGACCAAACAATCAACAACACCATTCCACTCTTTAGGAATGTGTGTAAAAGTAACAGAATTGAAAGAGCTGCACAACTGGAGAATCTTTCGTATAACCAAAGCTAATTAACTACGCTACAACATACAACTACGCTCAACAACATACAAAATGGCAAGAACCTCCATTATTAATTATTTGTGTGAAAGCTCTTATAAATAGAAAAAATAAACTGAATATCTCCATAACTATGACGACCAACTCCACCAATGCTAGCATGCCCAAGATTCTCCTGAGAGGAGGGGGAGTCCAACGACCCACTCGATTGATCCTTCGCAAAGGCTTTTAGCATCTACTACTTCTAGAATCTAAGCTGACCAACACACATCGAAGCCCCCTCTTGAAGAGGAGAATTAAGACGAGCAATCTCCGAAAAACAGAGTATCATATGTCAAGCAAGCTTAAACAATGCACTCTAAGTTTCAACAGCATCTTCTGAACTTCAACTTATTTAGATGGATCATTTGAAATCACATTAATTAAACTAAAATATATTATTTAAACAACAATTGAAATGAAGGTAGACAAAACAAAATATCCTTATAGCTTCAAAAATCAAACAGCCCCAAAACAAGCCACAAAACATTCAAGATCAAAGATAAAGAAACTAAGCAAAAGCACCAAAATCCTGGCCCTCTGAAACAAAGTACCTTTTCAGATGAAGGAAGCTGGGCAAGGAAATCCATGAGAGGTTGGTTGTACTCCTCAAAGGAGTGAATTGAGTCTGCAAGAGAAGGATCTGTGCCTGCACTTTTGAGATTAATGGCAGTGACTGTGTGGCCATCTTGTTGCAGAAGATGTACCAATTTGTACCAACACCAAGCTCCATGACAGATTCCATGCACCAGCACAAAATGGGATTTGGGTTTACTCGCCATTGGCATTAACTGATATTTCCTGCTCTTCTTACTCTGAATGTGTGGTGAAATTGTGATGTATAAAAATTAGGAATGAAATGAATTGTGATATTGATGAAGCATCTGAGCATTGGAGGACATGGAAATGCTCTGTGTCGCTTCTATTTCAACTTTTCGAACGTCTAAACATTGTTCTTGCCGAGCGTTGTTCACTAACAATGTTAACATCTGGCTTATCTTTTGTTTTGCTAATAGGATCTATCTTGGTGTTCTATGTCTATTTTGTAATCTGGTATATGGATTTTTTTAAAAAAAATTATTATATTTTTAATTCATTTAAAAATATGGACAATAATTGGATTATTGTTTTTAGGAAAGAATATGTGAATTACAACAATCTTAGTAAACAATGGAACATACCATTATCATCGGCAAGACTAAGAGTTCCATTACTCTGATTAATTTTATCTTGGTTTATATATATATAGAAAATAAATCTAGATTAGTGAGTTATAATTGGTTGTTTTTTACATTATTATAATTAAATTTATCTTGGCTAATTAAATGAATGTATATACATGTAAGTGGAAAATAAATCTAGATTAGTTAGTTATAATTGGTTGTTGAAATTGTGTAAGCTATTTATGTTAAAAATATAGAAAACAAATAAAATTACTTAGCTCTAATTTTTATGTTAAAAATTCTATTGAGGTGTGAAAGTCAATTTACCATTCTCTATTTTATTTTAATATTTTGTTATTGATTTGGAAAATTTGTATATTACTACAGACTATTTTTGTGATAACAAATGTTGAAATTGTTCATGTTGCGTGGAATGATCCTATATCTTTTGAGAATGATTTGTAATTCATAAATTGTCAAACGTTGTTTTCCTTAGTTTTCTAATATTTTAGTATTGTTGATTCCATTCTTTTGGCACACATCTTAGCTTAGGTGAAATCCAAGATGAATCCCCACCTCTTCTAAACGAAATCAAATCCCAAATGGAAATTGATTATCCCTAAGGTTTGTATGACCAAGTTATGACCCATGTTACTAGCAACAAGGAATATAAATCACAATGATAATTGTAACATGACGAGAATTAAAATAATTAGAGGTTGTGTATAAGAAATGGATATTATATATTTTTTATCACAAAGCTATTGAAAGGAGACAAAATCCAAGGAGAGGGGTTGTGAATAAGAAGAAGAGGACTATACTAGAAAGAGTGAGAGAAAATGGGTCAACAAGCATAGGAAGAATGGAGAGCAAAGTGAAGGGGAAGTTGTGATAGTTGGTGACAAGTGAAGAATGTCATAGAACATGAAGGTCAACTAGCAAGAAGAGTGAGATTATGCTCAAAGGGTGATGCATGGATATGCAAGTGAGGAAGAGGGGCCATGGGTAGGTCAAAGAAGAAATAAGGGACATGTGAGATCAACTAAGCAACATCGATGGGAAGTGTGAAGAAAATACATAAGACTAATCAAGAAACAAGGCTAGAATAGGTGAAGGACATGCATGGAAGGAGGAGGTGACACAATAGTGAGGAGCATGTGAGTGATAGGGTACATGTTAGTAGTAAGGTTTGTTAGACCCAAAGAAGACACACATAACTGAGAGAGGGGGGGGGGGGGGGGGGGGGGTTGAATCAGTTGTACTCACAACACTTAAAAATTTAATATACTTAATCCAATTAGATCTGAAAGATAAACAGTAATGCAAGATCCACAACACATAACTCACAACACCAAATTTGTTCTTGAGGAAACCCAGGTAAGGGAAAACCCAACACTAGTAAATTTTAGCTTGTTTTTCGATGAGGAATAGTCAAATTTTTGATACCAATTGGTCGACCAAAACTCTTGTTGGATTTTTTTCATCAATTATACTACATGCTAAACACTCATCAAAATTCTGACGTCAGTAGTGGTTGAATTATCGATGGACCTGTCATCGAATAATTGCTTCAACCTGGAAGAATTATCGATCATACCTTCCATCTATGCGACCAATGTCCATCTAAATTGCGACGAGTTAGGGTCAAAAATATCATCAAGGGTTCAACATTCTCATTGAAATGCCAAAGAATGTTCATCTCTCTTTCGATGAAATTTGGTCAGAATAGTCGTCGAGCATATAGCATTCTTGTCGAAAGGACTATTATTGATACGTCGATAAAGCAACCAATAATAATTTTTGGTTAAAAAAAATAAAAAATTATCAAATTAATTAGGGCCAATAGAATAAATTACAACAATAACATCAATTAGCACTATTCATGATACACTTGCATAGATCACTAAATCCACCTTTCCTTATCATATCCTAAATATCACATAAAACAATAGTCTAGAGAAGAGCATAATATTCAAGCCATTAATGAATATCAACTTATATTTTTATTATTGGAAACACAAATCAAAGCTACAAGAATAATTTATTCCATTACTCACAAATACAATTTATAAATCTCAAGGAAATGTATTTAGAACAAAAAACCTCCTTTTTTTTACAGTTTGACTGGTAAATGACAAAACTAGGCAACTCGGATCAGAATGGCACAGTACAAGAGGTGACTCTGTTTAAAATTCATGTGTTTTCCCCATGTTCTTTGACCACAATATTAGAGCCCTTCTATAAAATACTAAGGCTAACTTTACTGCCGTATATCAATTGATGGGCTTCTCTTGCATTGGATTCTCATTATAAGATATATAGAAAACATTTTGAAATGGCCAAACAGTAAATTGACATTTGAGATAAAAATTTCAATATATGTTTACAGACCACCTAAAAAATCCCAAGGCTAGTACTAATTTTCTAAATGTTGTACAATTACAACATTTCCTCATCTTTTTATAAATATATTCAAATAATGAAGAATGATGTAAGGCACACCCGAACATATCTGAGAGAAAAGTACCAATCCTTACTCATAAATATTAAAAAATATAATGCTTTGGAAATTCAATGATTCAAACCTTGTTTTTTAACAATATTCAAAAATTCAAACTATTAAGGATTACATACGGTACATCCAAACACAACCAAGAGAAAGGTGCCAACACTTACTGCCAAAACCAAGAATAACTCCAAGAGAAAGCTCTGGCAACCCAAGTTGTTCTTTTGGTGTTGAAATACGAGCATGACAAGACTTCACAAACAAAATTAATTGGAAACTTAAGACAGATCATGTAATGCAATGAACCTTTGGAAATATAAAATAAGAAACTGAGTGTCATTGCTCCATAGTCCATACCATTGCTAATTCTAACCCTCCACCAAGTGCAAGCCCTTGAATAGAAGCAACAGAGGGCTTCTTAGCATCTACATTAGAACATAAATCAGTGTTATGAGGCACAAGTCAAATCGATAAAAACAAGTAAAATTCTTTTCTAACATTTTATGTTCTTAATAATGCAATGAAACAATACTAATGAGATAAAAAGACATGTTTTCTTGTACACTTACATTATCTTGAAAAATAATGTCTCCAAAGTACAAATTCACCATCAGGCTCACAATATCAAATTTAGCTTTCCAATGAAAAAAAGTTATATTAAAAACTTAAATACCACATTACCAACCTTCAATTCTTTTGATCATCAAATCAACAGAAACATGACCGAGGCTAGATATGTCCCCTGTTAGAAAACAGTTAAAAATAATTGAACACTAAGAAAATTTAGAGCTTGTGAAATTATATGAAACAACAGATCAAATAAAATTTTGGTAATAGTCCTTCAGAAACTCATACCAATCTTCTGACAATCTTGGAGCTAGCGTTGATGTCAAAACCACTTGAGAATTTGCCTCCCTGCCCTAGTGGATAAGAAAACAAGAACAGGGAAAGAACACATGGTTATTTTTCGTGTTTCTAATTATAAAACTAAAAAACAATTGAACTTGAATATGATGTTGATATTAAAAGGGCATACATACCAGTAACAACAATTGCCCTCACATCATTTCTTCTCATTGCCTCATCATACTTTTCCCCAAGTGCACCAAGGACTGCAAAGAAACAAGATAAACAAATCACAAGCATATAGCGATGTTAGAATAGTTACTAAAATGGTCATAAATTATGTTCTTATGGTAAAAGAATACTTTGACATAGGAAAAAAACTACACAATATTAAAACATGACATTGTGCTTTAAAAACTAAAAAGGTAATAATACGAGACCACTCATTAATTAGCTGTTTAAATTTTCATTAGTTGAGAATTGATTGGTCATTGCTCTCACTTAAATATAGTCTCCAAATTCATTTCTTAATATAACAAAAGAAGCTCAAGAAATCTTTCCCTCTTTATGATATGAGCTTTTCTCCTTTCTACGGTTGTGGTCAAAAAATAAAATATATTATCAAATTAAGCAACCATAATATTAAGCTTTAATACAAAAATTTAGTACTTTGGAACCGTGTCCTTGTCAAAATCATCTGGGAGCTCATTAACCATAAGGTTTTTAATAGCTGCTGATTTTTTTAAAGAAATAATCTTACTGTAATGAATTCCATTTCATTAAACTATGAGATGCAAAACAATGATGTTTAATGTCACAGTGATAATCATCAATAGCAGTGATACAATAATACCTAAGATTAAAGGGTTTTCAACATAGTGGCATTGCATTATAACACTGAAATTGAGCAATATACATAGAAAGACGGTGTCGTGAAGGAAAAGAGATATGAAGATCCTATTAGTATGAAGGAATGTTTAATGCCAGTCAAGAACAATGCTAAAGATAGTAGTGTGAGATAGTGTTGGTAAAGACAACGATTAGGAATACAAAACAGTGACCAAGAAAGATAAAATAGTGAGGGAACACTAGAAGAGCATTGTTAGAGAACAATGATAGTCGCTGTCAAAAGGACAAGAAACTCATCCCCTAAGTCAAAGGGATACATTTATGAAACAATTAAGACAATGATTCAAAGACAAAAACACTATTATTGACAAAGCAAGAAAGATCAAAACAATAGTTTTGCTGCTATAGTGCATGATTGGGCCAAACATTGTTGAATGCAAACAATAAATGAATTAAGGGAAGTGAAGAGGGTCACAAAGTAGTGCCATTCCTTGTCACAAGGGTATCAATAAGGGTCATGACTGTCAAAATGATTGAAGTAAAAATAAATCATTATTATTAAGTAACAAGAAAGAGCAGCCAAACTGACAAAATTAGTGCTATGAAGACAATTCTCATTGTATAGAAGCAGTGGTGTTCAATGTCTAAAGGACATTGACATATACAAACAAATCAGTGTTTATAGATGGATTGACAATGAACAAAGAGGTTTCAAAAAATAGTGATGTGTACACTGTCAAAGAACATTGTGGTATTCACAATCAAAGAACAAAGATGTGCTCAAGGTTATGAAACAGTGATTTGTTTTAGAATGTGAAGAGTGCAGTAAGAACAATAGTAACGTTGAAATAATAATGAATGCAGGACAAAGATGTAATGGAAGTGAAAAATAGTGATTGTTCAAGGGTTTTTCTATACAAAGTCAATGGTGAACAAACATTGATACAAAACAATGAAATGACAGGATCCATGAGGAAGATGAATTGTTCACCATTCTTGATGTAGCAAAGTCAATGAGATCGGTCGAAGGCCATAAATCTAATTTGATGAACATGGTGATGTAGATTGGTTGATGAACATGTTTAAGAAGTAAAGCATTTCTTAAAGTGAATGAGAAATAATATGGAATAAGAAGAAGGTGTTTTTGACCATTGAATCTGCATCATTGGTTTAGTTTGAGATTCACTTGGTTTCGAGAATAGTTTAATATTCTCTACTTAACAAGGCCAACCACATGAAGGTGGAAGATCATTTGACCCCTCCCCCCCCTAACATCACTCTAAATTCTCCATTAACATCTAATAACATTCATTCATTCATCCATTTTTGAAATATAACATTCAATCATTATAATCACATGATAACATTCATTAACACATAAAATTCATTAACACAACATTCATGAATAATTTATTAACACATAAAATTCATTAACACACAACATTCATGAATAACTCATTAACACATCATTCATCAACATTGTACTAGTACAAAATTACATCCATTAAGACAACGTTCTTTCATTAGCAAAAAATGTTAATTATAATAATTTCTTTTTGGGTTTCTTGTTTTTTTTTAATGTAACTTCTTAGAGGAAGATCAATGTCCTCATCATTCCCCTCCTCTACTAATTCTAATGCCAACGCATGTCTCCTCCTCATCTGTTCAGGAACAGGAGGCCGCTGCGCCAAAGGGGGGTCCACTGCAATAACAACTACGTCATGAGTTAAATTCACACCATTTTATATTAGTGAATTACAAGTATTTAAATAAGTAAAAGAACTATAAATCAAAAAATTAATTTAAAAGAACAAAAAATAGATTTTCTTTACCTGAATGTGCCACATGATCTACATGATGATCACTCTGAACATCGTCTGGCACTCGTTCAGCATGACATCCTGTATCCTCTAAAATATACACAAAAAAGGTACACCAAGTTCAATTTAAGATGTTAAATTGTATTAATAATTACATAATTAATTTTAAATAGCAAATGAACACCTCCATCAACACTACGATGCACATCAAGGGCTTCATCATGTGGCATAGGTTCTATGTTATGATTAGGAGGCTGCATTGCAATGTCATGCACATTATTATCAAATAGATTGTTGCTCAAGTATTCAATTTCTAATATATATTTTTTGGCATATTTACCTGTTCACATGATGCAAGAGACTCTTGGGTTGGGCCACTAGAAGCTTGGCGTAGGCATTCAGCCACGGCTTGATAGCCTTCCTTATTTTTTTATGTTTTGCCATGGCCTCTACATTAAATTTAGAGCCCTGCATTTTTTGATTAAACAAAATTATTTGCATTTTATAAATAATTTTTTTCTGGAATTCATTTACTGCTACTTACAATTCGTGCTTTAATTTTGGAATATCCACCAGAGCCAAGTCCATGCTACCCAATCTTTTGTAGCTTGGCCTTTGTTTCCTTTTGTGTCCTGCAACCTATGAAAAGTTTGAAATATGTTAGATGATATAGATATAAAGATCACTATTTAGTGCATTATTACATTATACTAGTAGTTAATACTATTGCATACCTTCTTCTCTCATTTTCTGGTGTAATTCCTCTTTGAGCATCCCCTTTCTCCTTTGCATCCAAAATGAACTCATTCCAATCCCTCACTGGAATAAAGGGAGGATGCTCGTACTTTGGGTTCTGGACGAGACTCCTTCTATATGAGTCCCTCACAGTCTTAAGATGTTTGGCAGCTTTTTCTAAAATTTTCTTCTCCTCAAAAATATTACTACCAAGCTCATACTCTAAATCTTTAATGAGTTGATCTTCTTATTTTTTGTCTTGCAAGTTCCACCTTTTAAGAAAAAACACAAAATTGTTAGATAGAAAAATTAACTAAAGTTGTGTACCTTGAATACAGTGAAAGAAAAGGCCTGAATGAAAGGAAAAATACTGTACCAATTAATGATATGAAAAAAAAAATAGTGGGATAGGGTTAGTTCACTTATGATGTTCCACCTTGTACGTATGGTGGGCCCGAATATCTTCAGTGAGAGGTCATAAAGCGTCTTATAAAATGAAACATTTCAAGCAAAAAATCTCATGGGATCATCAATCCAAAAATTGATATGAATAGGTAAATACATATTACAATATAAAAAATAATTATTTAAAAGTACCTGGAAGCTTAGGACATTTTAAAGGCATCAATTCATTATCGTCAATTAATAATGACATTTGCATAACTCCCGTGCTAGAAACACAGGTAGATCACGGAAATGATGGTGAATTATCACCAATACATGTACTCTGATCTGTATCTAGCACAACAAACAGCGCCGGTGTATCTCCTACTCCACAAAATTAATCCACTATGAGATGCACCCAAGATTAAAGTACAAATTATCAAATCATAATTAACACAAAACCAAATATAGAAAAACAAGGATTTACTAGGCATAGACCATGAAGGCATCAATGTTTGCATGCCCCTTATTGCCGACATTGCACTTGACAATCTCGGATGGACATCCGTCGACCTCCTAGGAGGAGTCTCGTGCACTTGATCACCCGAACAATACATTGTTAGCAAAGACATTCTGAAATAATAAAAGTAAGAGTTAACTTAAGAAGTTTTTGAATATTCCAAAGAAAAAATTCCTTGTAACTTTTCAACTTAAGGATTATGCTACCTGAGGCGGCCGGAGCTCTGCTAGTACCGGCCTCACTGCGATGTCCTTGACCAGGTACTTGAGTTTGTAAAAAATCCTGTAACAAGAACACATACATATTTTAGTTCACAACATAAAAGAGTATAAAATATAAACCTTTATTGAACTTTTGTTATAACTAAAGATTCATTACTGCTTACTTCATAATGACGTGCTTGTGCCATCAATTTAGTTTGCCTCTTCAACATCTCCTTGGTTGGATTTGCTTCATCCAAAATGCTAATAATTTCTAAATTGAGGTTTTTTAGTTTTTTCTTCACCATATTTGTTAAATCAGGCATTTTTGGGATATCGTCATTAGAAGGGGTAGCTATTGCCTCTGTTGTTGTAGGTGCTTTTCCCCTATCCTGAACATCAAATTGTGATAGGAATATCAGTAAAACTATCATAAAAGCTCCAAAACCCAAAATCAAATAACATAATAATATAACATTTTTCAACTATCTAATTTGTACAATTTCAATAAGGTTTACCGTTGCTGAAGAATGGGTGGGAGGAGCATTGTTGTGGCCTCTATCATGTGGGGGATCCATATTGTAGAACCCTCAGGATGTGCTCTCTGTCAAACCAAGCCTTTCAAAAATTTCAAGTGTCGCTCAACCATCCACATTGACCTAGTTGGTACAGGTCCACACAATTCAATCTCCTCAACTTGATGTATGAGGTAGTGTTCTTATGCATTGAAAAAAGTTGAAGGTAGACACTTTTGCATTTCACACATAAGATGAGAAATTTTTCTCTTCCAATATTTTATATCTTCTTTATTGATTTCTTTTGATGACAACCACCTCATGTATTTTCCAAGATCATATATAACTTGTTTGCCACTATTGTCGAAGTGGTGTGGGAGAGATAGAGGTAGAACATACTGCAATATTTGTAAAATGATCTTATCAATATTTTATAAAAGAATGCAATGAAAACTACATGCAGTATACAAATATATAGTGAATACAAAATAACATGAATTACCTTAATAAATGTATTCCAATTGTGTGTTTTCATCCTTGGCCCAAATTCACTTTTCTTTGATATGAGATCATTTATGTTCGCAACAAATCCTGTGGGAAATCGTATTTTTTTTATGACTTCTTTTATAGCATTGCTCTACTGCTCTGACAATAACCAACTAAGGGCACTTGTATCAATCCGGTCTCCATTGTTATTTGATTGAATGACATTTTTCATTGCATGGCTGGATTCTTCAATGTCACTACAAATTTTGACAATTTTGTCTTTGTCATGCCTTCCATCTAAGATTTTCCATAATGTCTCTGTTACATTCTTTCCAATATGCATATGATCAAACAAATGCACGATTGGGAGTTGCTCGTAGTACGACAATCTACTAAATTGCATAGGATAACTTTTTAGTCCTTTTGGATGTTGGTCATTAATGCCTTGATGACCTTCACGAGCATCAATTACATCATCAGTAAACAAAACACAATATCAAAATATAAATTTCAAACAAAAACCATCAAATGGAATGACATTACCTCAACGATTTATATTATTGTATTTCAACTTCCATAGGCGAGGTGTCATTCTCTGTGGCTTTGATGTAGTCTCTTCTTTCCCATTGAAAATATGTTTTTTAGTAATTCGGTACTTATGATTTCTGTGGAGAAAGTGTCTATGCTCATCGAACACCTACTTTTCTAAACTTTTTGAATGACAAGATTTCATCTTTAGACCACAAACTTGACATGCAAATTTTACCTTTGTCTGAAGACCTACAAGATCGTGTATAATTGGATTAAATATGTTAACTTTTTGTTAGCACTATAACATACCAAAAAAGAGGTGCTAAGAAGAGAACATACCACAAAAATGTGTTAGCCTAGGGGCATCATGTATTGTCCATACAAGCATTGCATGAAATTGAAATTATCTTTGTCCTATTAGTCTAGAGATGTCATACATAGTGACCCCATTCCATAACATCATCAACTCGTCGATAAGGGGCTCAATATATACTTTGATATCTTTAACTTGGTACTTACCTAGTTTAATGAACAAAAACATTACATAATTATTATGACCATTTTGATGGATTATTTATAATAAATTAATTTAGATGACTATTAAATGAAAAAATACTTGGAACAATCAGTGCCAACATTATGTGCTCCCTCTTTATGGACATCCAAGGAGGAATGTTATTGTTGATAACAAAAATAGGCCACACCAAGTAAGTAGATCTCATCTCTCCAAATGGATTGACACCGTCTGTTGCCAATGAAAGCTTGAGATTACAAGGTTCTTCTTTAAAGTGTGGCTATTTTTACTCTATTTCTTTAAATGCCGAACCATCCACAGGCATTCTCATAATGTCATCTCGACTTCTATTGCGTGCATGGTAATCCATAAATTGTGCCAAGCTATTGCACCTGAATAATCGTTGCAGACGTGGAATAATGGGAATAACCCGAAGAACCTTATGAGGTACCTTTTTTGTTATTTGATCTAATCGATATCTACTAATATGATAGACAGGGCATTCTGTTGCAAATTCATGTTGTTTATGATATATAATATGATCATTCAGACATGCATGTATTGTTTGATACTTCATTCCAATATCTTTCATAATGGCAGATAATTCTCGGTACGAGCAAGGTAGAATGTTTGATGGTGGTAACAAACACTCACCTATCAACCTATGACCAAAAATATAATTTTTTAATATAAAGAATATTAATTGCTACATGATTCACCCAATGTTAATTGTAAGGGAATTATGACTAAAAAAATGAAAAAAGATGACATACCTTAACATATGTGTCATTTCTACGTTGGATAAACCATTCATAACCTTCAAGTTCACCAACAACAATACAACGAAAAGAAGAGTTTTTTGGGAGCCTTCGTATAGGGGCTCATGTGCCTTCTCAAGTATAGGTACATCAAGGTCTACGTCAACATCATCATCATCATCATCATCATCATCATCTTGATCATCATGATCATCTTGATCATCGTGATCTTCTTCATCATCATGATCTTCTTCCATGGGATCATTACCTTCTACTTCTATATTCACACCTCCATGTTCCCTCATTTGGAAATCCACATTCTCCGGATTGTCATGGTCCATAACATGAAACCTAGGGTGGTTGACCTATACCAAAATGATGACCTTATATTAACCATGACCATGATGCCATCATCAAATCATGTCTTATGTATTTTATAAATGATTAAAATACATACCAATGTACGCAATTTGTTTCCCCCTTCAATGTGACCATGCTGCCTACAATGTTCCTCGGTTGTTTTGATTAGATATCTTCGAGTCTTTAAGCCCTTACAAATTTTGCAAGGACAATAACATTTTCCATCACCTTTTCTTTTTAAGTTAGACCACAGTCTAGCAATTGTCCCCCTATTTTGTTGTGCGTTGATATCGTCAGACATGGTCTTTCTTGAATGGAATGACTCGTTGGTGGAAGAAGGATGATTTGTTTACAACCTGCAGATTCTATATCAAGTGTATTAAAATAACATCCAACATTAATAATCAAGTAAATTCTAGCAAATTCGATTGAGTCATATTTGTTTATCATGTGACATTATTTCTTATGAAGAATTGTTTGTTTTTCTCAGGGATGCCCTCATATGGATGAGGTGTGTATCCTTGATCACAACCTCTTCCTTGCTTGATAGTGTATGTCTACTATAAATAAATCCCTTAGAAAAATTTAAAGATAAGAAGAAACTAAAACAAAAATCTGCAGGTGAGCCAATAGAACAAGGGACACAAGCGTAAATGTTCCTGCCTTATATAATGTGTTTGGGGTAAGCTATGGTGAAATGAGAATATGGTTAATTAGCATAGATTTTATGAAGATGTCTTTTGGTCCTGGTGAAATTTTTTGACTATTATTTAATAAGAAGGATCAAAACTATTAGTGCATTGAGTGCTTTATAAATAGATAGACCCACATTTGTAGACAAATATCAATACATGTGTATACAATATTTATGATGAACAGTGTCTGCACAAACACTAAATATTAAACAAATATTGTGGAAGCACAAAAGAACTGTATTACCTTGCTCAATATGTAACAACATAAAGATTGCATTAAATTCAAGTACTTTCTAAGTTATGCTCTCTAATATCCCAGGTAAGTCTACAAATAGATTAACTCTCATAAAGATAAAAGATTGTGAGGATAATGACAAAATATCTAGTTAGCAACTTTTCTACTATATCTGAACCTCACCTTGCCAACACAGTTAGAAATCCATGGGTAGTTGCAATCAACAATCTTGTTTTGAAGTTGTAATGAATATGTGAGACTCCCCCACTTACTATGGTTAATGTGACTGTGGGGAGAGTCTAAAACATGTAATATATGTATCCATGAGTGTTCATTTGTAGGGATCACCAAGGAAAGGAAGATAAAGATCATTGATTGTATGGAAGTGTTGAATGAAGGGTTACTTGCTCTTGGACTAGTCAAGGTCTGAACGTTTTGTCGACATGAGGACTATATTTTATGGCATAGAATGTCATAATATGATGAATCCATGGTGTATGAACCATTATTAAGGTTGGGAATTGAATGGAGGAGTCATTTTGAAGAAACCCTTGGTTAGAATACCTTAAAAGGAGGGTTTGGAGGTTGGGCGAGTAGAACCTTTTGGAATCTCCTTTAAATGTTGTGCGTTGATATCATCAGACATGGTCTTTCTTGAATGGAATTATTCATTGGTGGAAGAAGGATGATTTGTTTGCAACCTGTAGATTCTATATCAAGTGTATTAAAATAACATCCAACATTAATAATCAAGTAAATTCTAGCAAATTCGATTGAGTCGTATTTGTTTATCATGTGATATTCTTTCTTACAAAGAATTGTTTGTTTTTCTCAGGGATGCCCTCATATGGATGAGGTGTGTATCCTTGATCACAACCTCTTCCTTGCTTGATAGTGTATGTCTACTATAAACAAATCCCTTAGAAAAATTTAAAGATAAGAAGAAACTAAAACAAAAATCTGTGGGTGAGCCCTATAAAGGAAGCTATGCACACACTTTAAATGTAAAGTGCAAGATGGATAGTGAATTAAAGGAGTACAAATTTGCAGGAAAAAAAAAGTGAGAACAGGTCATGTATTCAAAATTGTAAGAAATGATGAATTAACCAAATAAAATGATGTGGAAAGTATGAATGGAGAAGGTAAAATTAAGGATCAACAACAGGTAACTAAGAAAAGAAAACTCGTGAAATGGAAGAAAGGAAAGGGAACCCATCAAAGGGTGCTAGAAACAAATTGCATGGTGGATTGTGAAGTAGGGGAGGTGGGAGGACAACCCATGCCAAAAGAATAAAAACCTTTAAAGATAGAGTCTATTGAGCCTCATGAAAGCAAAGGAAATCAAGATGAATAAAACAAAAAGTGAAAACTGTTTCATCAAATGTGGAATGCATATTTCATGAGATAGAAGAACATAGCAACCAAAGGTAAAAAGAGCATGGATTAATGTTGAAGGTTTCTTATCATAATGAACCTTTGAAAAAGGAGTCATCTTGTTGGCCTCCATTTATATCTTCTACATCCAATTCATTTAAGTTTTTTTGCTATACTAAGTCTCTTGACACTATAGCTAGATGAAAATGATCTCCATTAGAGTGCTTTGTTTCATTATTTCCTATAAGGAATGTAAAAGCTGAAAAACCATCAACGATTAGACACACAAATGCAAGAAAAGGTGACTTGTTAGATTCTTGTAATTTGAGGATCTCTAGTCCAAAATGAGACGTAATTGATGATGCACTAAGTGACCAAAGACCTATGTAAACCATTGGGAACAAATGGGAAGTCCAAGGTTGATAAGTGTATGAGAAACAATAGTTGTGGAAGAGCCTGTAAGCATTTTACAAGAACAAAGCCAAAAGATGAAGGTCTTCACAAGCATTTCAACATTGGAGGGAGTATTTAGAGTTCAAGAGAGACAGGGGAAACTTTCTTTATATGATATGGGAGTTGATATGGTCGATTATGGAAGTACAAAATCAACACAATATGGAGATTTATTTGCCAAAAAATATAAAGCACATTTTCTACTAAAGATAGAATGCCAAGATCTTGCTACCTTCCTGAAAAAGAGGGATTAATTAAGCAGGATGCATTTTATTTTGTTTATGTTTGGTTGAGTTCTGGTTGTAATAAAAAGGGATTGATTTTTAGGATCAATCTCCTCTTTTGTCTTGATCCATTTTGTATGGTCAAGGGTTCCTCAGGCATACCTATGAGCCTAGGAGACCCTTAGTCCATGTCGATCCTAGTTGGCTCTGAATGGCTAAACTTAGTTTTAGTATGTTTTAGTTTATTTTCTTTAGTTTTAAGGAATTTGAGGGATCTAGACCTTAGTAGTTCTTTTATGAAGTTGGTATTGAGTTTTAGTGCATTTTTGACAAAGTTGCACTCCAAAGTTGCACATATTGTGAAATGTTGTTAATTTTTTGCAACATTGTCGGCAGATTGTAAGTCTCGTTCTCCAATGACCACAACTGATTTCATGTTGGTTGGATCAGTTGGAAGACTTTTTGGAAGTGGTTTTTAAACCTTGTCCAATCACGGGATTGGCACAAGGAGATGATCTTCGAAGCGACGTTGAATAAAAGAAACCCAAAAAACATTATGAGTACGTTTTGTTATCATACTCTGTCTGTTGAAAATAGGTAGATGGATTGATCATTCCGCAAGTTCATTGTATGCATTGTTTATTCGAATCCATCTTAGTTTTGACTGTCATTTGATTTCAAGTTTTAGTTACATTTACACAATCAATTATGAACTGAACACATGGCTTGACTGTCATAGAAAACCTGATCATGTAATGGTTAGAGAGTTTTAATGTCACCATAGGTTCATTTGTGCATCCACAGTTCTCGTTAGAGTTCATTTAACTAGACTTTGCAAACATTGTATTTTAAATTTGGTGTTGATCTACGCAAGAACCCAACCTCACTAACAGACCGGCTCAGGAAAATCTATAGTCGGCTCTGTCATGAAGGTGAAACCTTGACTTGCAGTTTCCCCATTGGATTCCAATGCCATTTGGTGAGAAGCAAGCCAAGGTTATGCATTTTAATAATATAAGTGCTCAGATTGTGGAAGGAGGCATATTGCTTCAAGATTTGATTCCCTAGGTAGATACTTTCCATGTATTTAACCAGCAAGAAGAATACAAGTTTGCAGCAGTGTAGTAATAAGAAGGTTGAAATTGAATCATAGATTGAATTTGATAGTCTCAGGCACATTGAAGAATCCTTGGCAATTGTACCTGCTATGTGAATCCATCGATTGACCATTCCAGATTGACCCTAATCTAACTTGATCAATTAGATTACAATGTCTCTGTGACAGTCAACAATGCTAGGCTAAATGGCTACAGTTGTGCAAAAGATTCAGTGTGACATCTTAGTAGATAGTACAGTCTATGTTGAATGGTCTTAACCCAAATCTAAATAACCAAATGTATAAGGAACGCTGTTGCAGGCTCAAACCAGAGATTGATAGAATTTGAATACTGAAACTTGCTATAACAGTCACATACCTTAAAGATTGAGCTCAAGCTGGGACGTATCTCCTGCACATGTGCTGCCCTTTTTTTTTTGCAAATGAAATAATGAAATGAGAAATGAAATTCACCTTCTTTTTTTTTAAGTAATGCCCGTGTTTGTCGCAATTTTGACCTCCATGAAATTTGTTGCTATTTCGACAAACATGGGCATACATTTTTTTTAAAAAAGTTTTCCTTCTATAATCCGACCAAGTAAAACCTTCTTATTTTTTGGTCAAAAATTTTGGTAGAAAAACTAGGTCAAATGTACTAGTGAAGGTGGGAGTCAAACCCACAAGATAAATGTACTCTACTAAAAGTACTACCCAGTTAAGAGAAAATCAAAATAAAAGGAGAATGCACATACATGCACATACCCAATGCCTAGAGCACACTTCTCACAATAAAATAAAAATGGTTCGACCCTCATTCGGATTCATTGATCAATCTTTGATCACAATTCACCTAGGTAGATAAACTATCCAATACAATCGAGTTGACTTACAACATCTGCAATACCATTATAGTTCCAATGAAGTACTATTTCCGCCTCAATTTTAGAACACATATATTAGCTCACATGTACACTCTTTTTCTTTCTTCCACTCTCCTATTCTACATTGACAATCAAATGATTGCCCATTTATACATATTATAATGAATAATCAACAATAAGGTCGACTAAGACCTATAAGAACAAATGATATGAACATTATGCTCAAACTTCAATGCAATCCAAATCAAGTCATCCAAGACTTAGATAGGACCCAAAACATCATCCTTGAACACACAAAAACTTCACCAAATCCACATCAAGAATCGCAATACGTTACTCCACCAAGTCAACTAGGACCTAAATGAAGAAACACCAATACACTAGAAAATCAACAAATGTGATCACTACGACCAATGTGAACCATCAACATGGTCATGACATGATCCAAGAACACCATCAAGTAGAAAGAATAACCTCTCAAACCTTTGCATCATCTCAAGCTCAAAATTCAAACTCATCTTTGTACTGATCATCAACAATACTAAACACTGAACTCTGTCACACTTAAAAGATAACTTTTTGAGCTTGGAATCATAAACAACACTAACTAAGGAAGCAAGAATAAGTCCCAAATTTACCACCAGCTTTGCATCAACTGAATCAACCAATCTGATCCATACCAAAGAAAAAAATCAACCTCTGACACATCCTGAACAAATGGAACACTAAAATATAGGTAGCTAATAAATTGATCATAGCTCACTCAAAATGTCATGCGAACCTCTGTAAGTTGACCATAATCAACTAAAAACATATTTGAAACATCATCTAGAATCGTAGCAAAAGATCTCCAACATATCACCTGGACAACTAAAATCATTTTTATTGAACAAACTCAACACATTTTCTACAACAATAATAGTACATATTGACATCAATGACAAAAAACTAATGTCAGCACACATAGTCAAGGTCTAATCAACAACCTTTGATATGCTCAACAATCTTCCAACAAGGTTATGAGGTGAGAACAAAGAAATAAGATGCTAAGTGTGTGTGTATAGTTAAGGAGCCAAGTGTGCATGTGCAAGAGTGCAAATAAGGGGAAGTTTGTGTTCCAACATCTAAAAAAATATTTTATTCAATAAAATCTAGTATTTGGGTATGTTGTCCACATGGTGTCTAATGGGTGTATTTGCGTACATGAGGATATGTATCCATTGTTGTACAAGAAGTAGTTGTGGGTAGTTACTACAGTTTTGATGGTATTTTTGGGGTTTAAGGTATTATAGGCTATTAGTTTCTACAAATTGAGTTACAACAAAGGAAGATCAATAGTTTTATCTTACAAAGTTGTGTGTGGGGTTATAGAGTAGGTACATGTGTGTTTTTAGGGGAATAATTGCCATCAATGTGCTATTATGTGAGTACATTATCCTCTATCTCACCTCCTAAATTTTGGCCATCAACCTTGTGAGCATACCCATGTGCCAAAAACATAAAATTTAAATGGTAATGCAATAAGATCTAGAGAGAAAATAGAGTTGGAGATGGATACTAGTAGAATCAACTTGTGAAGATAATATTTTACAATAAGTGAGAAGAAGTTTCCCTTACTCAAGAAGATATTTCTCTAAGAAGCTAATAAATATTAATGTAGACGAGCATCAAAGAAAATTATTGTAAGACTCAAATCCTTCTAAAACATATATAACAATGTGTAATAAAAACTTTATAAATGAAGCTCACAATGATATCGATAAAACAAGTGTTGTACCGAGTCAAGATTATATGAGAAAAGTTCTTGGAAATTGTAAATGAATCCAAATTATAACCAATCTAACCTATGGAAGAACCATAAAGAATCCCCTTTTAAATATTCCATTATGTAGTTACTATTTCAATAATAGGATTAATGAAACTAATGAAAAATTGATAAAAGCTAGGAAAATGACACAAAAGCAAAGGTAGTAAAAAATACAATGTCAAGTCCATTAAATATAATTTGTATGGCTATTGAATAGAGTTTATGTGATTTTACTATTATAGGATAAGATTATGACTATATAGACATCCAATGCAATTTTATTTTAATCTCAGTAGTAGTAGATTAAAAACATTAAAATATAATTACGTAGTAAATTAAAAAATACAAATTAATAATACATGAAAATAGACACAAACACATAATATTTGGTATTCAAACTAGGAAAAGGATCCAAGATAGATTGAGTTCAATCCTAAAATTATGCCATGGGATTGAAAAAGGGTGCAATTTGTAGCAATGAAATTGTAGGGTAACTAATTTTTGACATTAAACTTTTCACCTTTTTTTTTGTTCATTTGTGTTTGTTGCTCTTTCCATATGTATGTTTTATTTCTTTGTAATACTCGGTGTTTTACCTTTCCCACATTAGGTGCATTTACTTTTCCTTTTACTTGACTTTCTAACAATTTTTTTTATCTACTGCTCTTGTATAGTTTATTATGCCCTTATTTTAGGCAATACTTACCATATTAATTTTTTTAATCTACTTCTCTTGTATATTTTATTATGCCCTTATTTTAGCCCATACTTACCATATTAATTTTTTTTTATTTTAAATGCATCCTTACACTTCATTTTTACTATGTTAGTTTTCTTATATTTTCTTTGGACACATTCTTCTAGTTACATGTCTTATGTACTAGCTATATGCCATTTTTATTAATTGTTGCCTATATTAGATCACGTGTTTATGCTATCTTGGTATTATGAGCCCTATCAATACCTCAGTCCTTGATCATTCTTAAGTGCCTATACTTATTTGGTCATCCAATTGTAACTTAATTGCAATATCATTCTATTACATTAGGGGGCATAACTATTTTCCTTCATGATTGACTACATTAAAAAATTGTCACGTCATAACTCTATAGGTATCCTATTTGACTAGGGGGAGTCCTTCTTTCCCTAGTTTCCACCAAGCTATCATTATCTTATCAGGACTTATCTCATTATATAAGGACATCATGCCTTCCCCATCTTATCTTGTTCTTACACACTTAATTAATATCCTAATGCCTTCTTTCCACATTGGGGTAATCATACCTTCTATTATACTATTGTGTGTGCACGAACATACTTTATCATGTTCTAAGAGTCATATTGCATAAACCATGTCTTCTCATACCACTTAATCATTATATGTTGAGGTTGTTTTTACCTTACCATTTCCTCATAGAAGATGCAACCTTATACCAAGTGATGTTTACTTAATTTCACACACTTTGATACCCATCCTACTATATGCCTTATTTTTCCATTGTGTAATATATTCTTGGAATCCATTACTTTTTTACGAAATGTATATACTCAATGCTTAATTTATGTTTCCATCCATGTCCATTATTTTTCATCGTTGTCCAACTCCTTGTACATCAAATTGATGTAACCAATTAAATAGGGTGGGTTGAAGAGTATATACCTTTGCTAACACTCCTTTTTTGAGCTTGCAATGTCTAGACAAATCTTATATTGTGTGACATGGTAGTGCCAGATATACTATATTTTGATCACATAGTATGGAAATACAACATCACTTTCAATGCCTATGGAATTTCCTAACCTTACTCTTACTTTTTCATTTTATTAGATAGTAAGATCATTCATAATTGGTGTTTATTCTCCTTGTGAGATAGATGCTACTCATTGCATATTGTTTCTTTGTTTTAAAAGTTCCTATCAACAACGTGAAGAGATCTAATTAGGTTTACTACATTGCATGGACCATAGTACCCTTTGCATGATTAAATATAGTTACTTTCATGGATATTTGAAAGTAATCACTTTGAAATATATATTCATATTGGAATTCACTTGCTTCTCAAAATGAGGAGAAACATATAATGGTGAAATCAAAATATTCATTTCAATTCTTATTAAGTCTTTACATTCATTTTGAGAAAATATGTTAATATAATTACACAACACACACATGTGAAATGTTTTTGTAACTCAGTGGGAATGGATACTGAGGTAGAGGATTGTTCAAGGTCATCTCCTAAATTTTAATGTAAGCTACTTGTTCACCAAGATAGATTTGGATAGCAACACTAGACACTCTCAAAAGCATAGCAACATTGATTAATATCTTTTAGGACTAATAAAATAAATAGAAAAAACTAGGGTGTTGACCCTTACAAGACCACTTGCAGAGGACGTACAAACACAATACACTAACAATAGATATGCATAAAAAAAACCTAGAAATAATCTAATAAAGTAGATAAATATAGGCCATCATTCAATAGCCTATAAGTATAAAAGTTAGCACCACAATACATAGTAGTACCAAGCATAAGAAAAAAAGATAACAAACTAAACAAAATCCTTTGGTGAAGGAAATGACATAACATCACCAACTAGAGTTAAAAAGTCCATGCAAGCTAAAAGTTAAAATATGCAAAAAAGCCCTAGAGGCTAAAGGAGCCAGATCCCCACTAAACCTTATAAGAAGACTTAATATTGCACCTTGATTGATATAAAACATGAAACCAAACATCAATGAGGAATTTAAGCAATTCCTTGTAATTTCGTTCATCATCTTTGTCTTCAAAAATAATCTTGTGTTGCAACACATAGAGGGAGGTTATAGAATTATGCATCACCTAGAGATTGAATCTAGAAATATTGCATAGTTTTCTAAATCCACTTCACTCACTTTGTTTTTTAAAATATCTAACTTGCTATGAAATTTGGTCAAATCCAAGGCCAAAGCTACGTCCACACTAGAAAAAATTGGGCTCTCCTCAATTGGTGGCATGTTAGGACCAGGATCAACATGTCCTTCCTTTCCTTTATCAGAAGTATGGGTCAATCTGTTAGATTTAGATTTATTTGAGCTATCGCTATTGTCAGACTCCAAATCATCACCTTCTATGTTCTTGTTTTTCTCACTCCCCTTTTAATTTTCCTAGTTCCCTTGTTTTGTGTCTTCCTTAGAATCATAGTCTACACGTAGCTTTTTTCCTTTTTTTTTCAAATCTATTGGCTAGTCATTTGGATCTTTAAGGGGTGCTATGCTCACCTCCAATTCCTCACAATTATCACTATTTACCTCCTGAACAAAGAATTTGGCTTTTTTCATGGGAGGGAAAGGGTGTTTCCCTTTTCTCTTGGAGGTCTAGATAGGGAAGTATTTTTGCCTTTTGGGCCAGCTTCAAGGGAAACAACATCAAAGTTTAGGATTTCTAAGGTGCTCAACAAGAGGCAATTTTATCATCCCCTGGATTCTTAATACCTTTCTTCTTGTTTTGGACATACATGTCAACAATGTTAGCTAGCAGGGGGATTGTGACATAGGAGCCTCATAAGCAATATTATGTTTAAGAGAGTAGAGGACCAAATACCATTTTTAAAGACTAAAAATGAGGCCCTAATGTAGGTAAGTTGGCTTTTTACCTTGGTGGACACTTTCCTTAACATCAAACACATAGATTTCTAGAGAATTCAACAAGAAAAATGAAAAAGAAATGATTTCATGATTCTTGAAGTGATTGAGAAGTGACATAAGATAATAATAATAAACCTTAAAATGCCCTTCCAGTGTAAAATACCTTGTGATCATAAAGAAAACCTAGTCCCAAGGAGGGGGAAGCTCGACCCTATCATATCCATCTTGCTTCTTACTCAGAGCCTCTGTGCCCTTAAAGAACCCATATAGGCTGTCATTATCAACTATTCAGATTGTATTCTTCCATTCCCTGGCCTCAGTAGATAGCCTAGTGGCCTTAGCGATGACTTCTTCACTGATTTCAAAAAAAAATTCCCTTGATCGAAACCCTCTTTTTATCTCAAGAGCTAGAAAAATAGGTAGATATACCCTCATCAAATATATTAATGAACTCAATAAAGTCAACAACCCCTCATTACTGATTCTTCCCTAGATTTGTTTTAAGAATTATTTCCTTTCCCCTTAGATTATTGTACAAGTGTCTGACCTTTGGAAGAAATGATATCATCTATAGTGATTACCTATGATTTTCCTCTTGTAATTCTATCACAAGACTGTTCAAAATTAGGCATTACATTTGCTTTTCCAAGAGCATCCATTATAGAGAAAAAGGGAGAAAACATATGATAAGAACCTTTGAGCTTAGATAAGACCAAGAACACACACTTTACCTATTTTTCTTTTACCACAACTTTTAATTCTAGAAATCAAAGACTTAAAATAAACCAAGAAGTCTTCAATAGAAGGGAAGGCATCATGAGACAATGTTATTAGTTCTACATCTAATTTGAGTATTTTGAACTCATCCACTATATAAATAATTCATTAACTTTATCTCATATTTTTATAGGAGTGGTACAACTAGTAATGTGAAATGGTAAATTATTAGAAATATGAAGACTTGATGCTCATTACCTCATCTAGCTTATCTAAAAAATAAATTTCTCAAAATTTCTATTGAAATTTTGTGGTTGAACATTTATCATTTTCCAAGGTCCCTTATATTGAAGAAATATTTATATATATTTACTTTCCAAATATGATAGTTATGTGGAATTAACGGATCTATTTTAGCATCCAATGATGCAAACACAACAAGGAATGTGAATTGTGCCTTACAAAACCCTCAAATTGTATTATTGTTGAATGTTGGCCTCCCACCACCCTAAAACAATATTTTCACTTTATAATAGTATATTTTGCAATTAAAATAGATCTTATGTGTAGGAAATGTCAAAATATGAACTTTTATAAACAATGACACTCAATTTCAAGGTATTGTTTAAAAGTTATTAATAAAAGAAGTTCTTGTAAGCTAAATTATTTTAAATACAAATGCACTAAAATAAAAATAAAAATTCATATGTGGAGATCAAACCTATATGTCTTGGAAGGAAAATTTCAAGGACTATTCATGTTTAGGAAAAGGTTGCCTCATTTGCAATTTATGCAAAAAGAAAAATGTCCCCTCTTTTACAAAAAAAACTTTAAATAGTTTATGCAAACTATTAGAGTATTCTAGAGTAGTTATAACATTAACCAATTCATTATATAGTGAGTTAATTTATTACTTTATTTACTTAAGCTTAAATTAAGATATTTTTTATATTTTTTTTAGATGGGGCTTTATTTAGCATATGATTTCTCATTCATTATGATGTGGGAAATTGTTAAACTATATTTGCATCTTTAACTAATGTTTGCATATGGGGTTTCTTTATCCTTTCTATAAGTATTCATTGTATTCATTGATATCAAAATTTTTTGAGCATTAATACAATTCTTAGGATGATGAGAAAATCTATCTCGCTTGATCTCCATTTGTTATAGGTGTTTTTTTTTTAGGTGATTCATGGGCTTGTGTGGTTGAACAAATCACTCCAACATGATATTAGAGATCTATATCTCCTAAATTCCTATTCAAATTTTAGATATCCAACATTGAGAAATATTTTGGTGCACTTTGAGTTCAATCTAGCCTAACCATCATGTTCATAACTACCAAAAACATAAAGATCAATTGTCTATTTATCAAAATATGAGAAGTTAAAAACAAAACATTTTTTTGTGTGGAAGGACCCTTACATTGGGACTTGTCATTTTTCTATACAATTCCTTGATCTTTGTTCATAGGTATAGTGGTTTTTTTATTATTAAGTTTCTAATTTTTTTTTTTTCTATTTTCAATCTTTTAATTTCCTAGAAAGTTCAAACAAATAGGCCCATTAAGGTTCAAAATCCAAAAATAAAATAAAAAATTAATATCTCATTTTAAATTATTTTTCCATAAAACTCTAATTTTTCAAAAATGTTGTTGTACCCTTGCTTGAAAAATAAAAACTCAAAAAATAGTTTTGCCAATTTAAAATCTTTGAAAATATTAAACATGTGTCATACATGCTTTTTCCCTAAGGCATACACCCACTTTTCATGGTCTTTACTACCATTAATATCACATGCAACCCTACATTTTTTAAAAAGAAAAAAAAAGCATTCATTTGACCCCTCCTTCCTTAGGCACATGTAACATAGAGAATATTTGCTCAAAATATACCTTTTCCAATGCATGAGATTTTTCAAGCATCCTTTCTTAAGAAATGAATATTCCAAGTAAAATTACACATTTTTTAATGGGGTACAACAATGTTTCAAGGACTAGTATCTTTTTCAAGTGTCTAGAATATTTCTTTGTGATATCAATAGTGACCTCTAGTACTCTTTTGCATGTCTAAAGGGGGCTTTCTTGTTTTGACGATAACTTTTTCATGTGATGTCAAAATTGGGAAAACAATATACTATTGGAAAGGTAATGAGCACAATCTAGTGGTGATAATTTCATGTTCATTTCCTACTCCACATTTTCCTAATACTCAATAAAAGTCTTACCTTCCCCCACTTGTGGGCTTTACTTTTCCTTCCACTTGCTTGCAACTTTTCTATTTAGTGCTTTTTTGTGTAATACTGTACCCTTGCATTGGCCCATCTTTATCACATCAACTTTTTATTTTTGTTTTTTTATGCATCCTTACACTTTGTTTTCATTACATTATTTTTCTTATGTTTTCTTTTTACACATGTTGACAAGTCATGCCTTATACTATATGCCATTTTGGTTACTTATTTCCTATATTAGATCACATTCTTCTTCTATCTTTTTATTTATGACCCTTATCATTACCTCATTCCTACATCATTATGATGTTCATATACTTATTCATCACATCTTGTTTGGCTATATTGTAGCTTCATTGTTGTATCATCCTATTACATTACAAATCATAATTGTTTTCTTCTATAATGAACTAGACTCACAAATTATTATATCATGCATATGCAAATATCTTATTAGATTGGGCACGAGGGGGGGGGGGGTCGTCGAGGTGTTTTCATTCATTATTATTAATTGAGTTATCATTGTATAATTTGAGTCATCCCATTACAAGTGACTCATGCCTTCCCCATTTCACTGTGTATTTACATGCTTGAATATTGTCCTAGAGTTGTCCTACCTTTTGTAGTATTATTTGTGTGTGCATACTTTATCATGTCCTAAGATGTGCATTCAAGAAACCATTCCTTCTCATACCACGTACATTTTGGATCTATGGCCATTTTCTCCTTACCATTTTCCCATACTAGGGGTAATCTTATACTTTGACGTTTATCTCAAGTCCATGTGCTTTCCTACCTATCCTACTACATGCGTTATTTTCTCATTATGCAATGTATTCATGAAATTCATTACTTTGGATTTATTTATATGTTCAATACTTAAATTATAATATTTCATATATTATTTTCCCCTCTCATATGATTTCTTACATCAAATTGATGTGACCAATTAAAATGGGTGGTTCAAGAGCATATTCTTTTGCCAAAATGCCTTTGTCAAGCTTGCAAAAAGTTACAAATACACGTGTTCATTATTGTTTTTAGAGAGCTTGATTATATGACATGATAGCACGAAATATGTTATATCTTGATTGCATAATATAGGAACATGTAACATTAATGAATCCTTTGATCATCATTGAAAATATTAGAGCATTCAAGAAGAATTAATAGGAACACTTCATTTTAGTTCATTAAATTGAATTACAATATTACATTAAATTTAACTTCTAGATCACTTATCTTTAAGACACATGGAGCATTTGACTGTACAAAAGTGTTGAGCTGTCCTATAATCATGACTTTTTATTATTATTTTTTTTAGGTCTTGAAGGGTTGTTTTAAGGTATACTATTACTATCACCCACCCCTGCTTAATCACTTTCACCATAATGCTTTGATGATCTCTTTCCCATTTTTTCTTCTCGATCCTTGAAATTTTTTGTTAAAGATGTTGTGTAAGCTATTAAAAACTAGGATAGGAAGTCCATTCTACTCCATAAGGGGCTTATCTCTTTCCTATGCAATTTTTATCTTTCTCTATGCCCAACCAAACCAATTGTGGTTGTGGAATCCCGTGCTCTAAATCTCTACCCGTTGAAACCATTCTAGATTTCCCTACTAGTCATGGTAAAATGAAACATCTCCATATTGTGGGTGCTACCAAAATTGGTCCTTGATCTGGCACACCCATTACCCACAATCATGATCTTGATACTAAAGGCCCGTGTGACGTCAAATAGTATACCACTTCCTCCACGTTAGATAAAATAGGAAGAATCAAGAAACCCACCCTTATGACCAAGAGCCAAGACCTAGCTTCGTATTAGGAAATTAGATAGTGAGGATGGGGCTAACCATGGAAATAGCAATGAGGATAGTAAAAGAAAGGATTCTAACCCTTGGAGATCTAACAGACTTGTTGGTTGTTTGTTGGCCAATTCCAAAGGAAAGCAGTTGGTGGACTATGATGAAGAGTTTGAGGAGGAGAACGAGTGTGACACTAAAGATTAAGATAGCTAAGGGAAGTCTCTTGGAGAGTATCAAGATGGAGCTTTTGGACCTAACCTAGGACACCATGCTAGAAGAGGAGAACACCCATCATGTTGGGGAAACTAGTACTTGTACCAATTGCCAGGCCACTGCTACAAAAATGGAGGCCACAAAGAAGAAGTTTCTGAACATGAAGAAGAAAATGGTGAGCATCTCCTGGTTTAGCTTGAGATTCATGCATAGCCCTACCACTATGTTTTGCCTGGTGTAGAAGGTCATGGACAAAGATGTTGGAAAATAAGGGAATTACAATAACTTTTTAAAATTCCTTACTGATGACTGGAATGAGGTGCTCGCTTAGCTATTGGTTGATTGTTTACTAGTTTTTATTTTACTATTAAATGTTCTTAAGATTTTACATCATATAGTTTTATGTAATATTTTGATATTATGAATTGATTATTGTTAATGTGTTGTTAATGCTCTATTAATGACTTGTTGAAACTACCTTTAGACTATTTTGTCTACAAAGTCAGCACCATTATTCTACTAATTTTAATATCAAGAACATCTAGATTACTTACATACTTTACTTTACATTTTATTTATAGATCCTTACTGTAAATACAAAAGAAGTATAATAAAAGAAATAAACAGAAGATAACACATTGCATACATGTTACCTGCTTAGATCCATCGACTATAAACAAAGATTAAAATGAGAAAATCCCATCCTATAACACCAATCGTGAGGAAAGAAATAAAAAGAAATCATTTCCTTAAACCACAGGCTCAAAATGATAAATTCAAAGGCTTATATGCAGACTTACCTCTTGAAGTGAGGCAATTTATGAACTTTGGAGATACCAAAGATAGATCAAACAAAATCAGATATAATGTGTCCTAAATGGAAGTTTTATTGAACCTTGTGGCTATATCAGAAAGCAAATGATGGAGTTCATCAGGCAGAGAGAAGAATGGACTGTGATCACAATCCAAGCTGTGCACTTCTTTTGGACGATTGCCCTCTATAAGTGCTTCCTGAGTTTCAAGTTTAAGAATGTTATCCTTCTCTGTTTTGATGTAAACTCTCAACACTGTACCATATTTTTCATCACTTGTCTGGAGACTATTGTTTACAATACTATTATGTGGGGCTGGGCGTAGACACAATGAAGCCAATGTTGCATCCTGTAACATTAACAAAAAAAAAAAACCACGAAAAACAAAATTTAAATCATTAATAAAAAAGTTTTCAATTTTTTATGTATGTTTATGAAAGATTTTATATCATCTACGAATTCATTTTGTTATTCGATATAAAAATATAATTTATATTGAAACACTAAAAAAAGTCTTTTTTTTTATAAAAGATTTAATATCATCTGTGAATTCCTTTTACTATTTAATATAAGAAATCATTTGTTTTAGAAAATTTTATATCATCTACAAATTTCATTTTGCTGTTCAATACAAGAAGTCATTTATCTATGAAATTTTTTATATCATCTACGAATTTATTTACTATTAGATGTAATAAATCATTTCGTGGAAAAGATTTTATACATTTATAAATTCATTTTGCTATTCAATATAAGAAATCAAATGTATGTAAAAGATTTTATATCATCTACAAAGAAATTATTGTTCTATAATTTTTTTTATATCATCTAGGGATTCATTTATTATTTGATATTTGATTCAAGAGTACCAATTTATGTTGAAACATTAGAAAGAAGAATGAGGCTGCTCTTACAGCTGAGGGGCTTGTTCCATAGAAGAGATACTTTTGTAATGCAGTGGGAATGGCTAGCGAGGTAGGGGGCTGTTCAGGGCCATCTCCAAACTTGTATATAAGCTGCTTTTTAATTTCTTCATCATGTTGGAGCTGCATAGCAACACCAGACTCTTTGTAAAACATAGTAAAATTGATTAATATCTATCAGAGCAGAGCAATTAAACAGAGACCGAGATCTTACAACTTTGAACTCCTCTTGAAGATGATCTCCACCACGAATCATGACAGCAGTCACATAAACTGCCACTGCTATCTTTTCTGGGAGAACTTCTGATGCATATGCTAAACTTACGCCCCCAAAACTGTGCCCCACAAGAACTATCTATGACAGATAATTACTAAACACTGTCAGAGCTTAAGTTACACTGGTGATTCTATAAGAATTTATTCTCAGAGATCTTTCTATTGAAAAAGAAATAAAGTATCACGTGTGGAACACATTTAAATAATACAATTGAGATTTTAACTTATTTAGATAATTCATCTGAAACACATCATATATCATATCATATTGATATAAAAGTTATGAAAAACCATGTACTAATAGACAGACCCTACCTCACATATCATATCATATCAATATACAAATTATTAAAAATTTTTTTGTAAATGGAAGTTACAATAGGTGAAGGATAACTCATGAGAATGGAAGTTATAATGGCCCATATGAAGATTTTGCCTCTTTCTATTTGAAAAAGAAAAAAAGGAAATCAGGTTATACATTATCATATCAATGTATTATTAAAAAAATGCAGACAACATATTAGACTATCAAGACAACCTTACCAAAACAGATTATTATACATGAAATAAGCTTAAACATCACATTATACGTCTAAGCTTTGACTTGGTTTTGATAACTCATCTGAAACCATACCAATAGACAGACTCTGCTGGAGAAATGGTGCATAATTTTTTTTACCTCATATGTTCCTTTATTGAGAAAAAAAATATGTTATACTTTATCATATTGATATACAAGTTATTAGAAAAAGACGGATAGAACAGAATGGACATATATGGAGCAAGCTTAAACAACATATTCTAACTTTCAACAATAGACTCTAAGTTTCATTTGAAGTCTCGTTAATTTCTTTAATAAAACTTATCTATTAGTATGTTTTAAGACGAATCAGCTAAACTTGTCAAAACTTAAAATATACTATTTAAACAACAATTCAAATGAAATTACAGTAAAACAAAACATCCTACGAAAATCAAACTGCCCTAAAACAAGCCACAAGATATTCAAGAAAAGATATAAAGGAACTAAGCAAAAGCACCAATATGGTGGCCCTCTAAAACAAGAAGCATAAATTACAACAATAATCATAAAGTGACGAGAAACAAAATAATTAGAGGTTGTGTATAAGAAATTGATTTTATATCATTTTTATGCAAAGCTAATAAAAGGAAACAAAAACCAACAATTGGGGTCATGAATAAGAAGATGAGTAGACTAGAAAGAGTGAGAGAAAAGGGCTCAACACTAATGGGAAGAGTGGAGAGCTAAGTGAAGGGGAAGTCATGATAGTTGGTGACAAGTGAAGGATCTTATAGAACATGAAGGTCAACTAGAAAGAAGAGTGAGATAATGCTCATAGGGAGAAGAGTGGACATCCAAGTCAGGAAGAGGAGTCATGAGTAGGTCAATGAAGAAATAAGGGACATGTGAGATCAACTGAGAAATATGATGAGAAGAGGTGAAGAGACAACATAAGACCAATCGAGAAATGAGGCTAGAATAGGTGAAGGACATGCATGGAAAGAGGAGGTGACAAAACAAGTGAGAAGCATGTGGGTGATAGGGCACATGCGAGTAGTAAGGTTATGAGGTAAGAAAAGAGAAATAAGATGATAAGAGTGTGTGTATAGTTAAGGAGCCAAGTGTACATGGATAAGAGTGCAAATAAGGGAATTTCATGTTCTAACATCTAAAAAATATATTCAATAAAATTTAATGTTTGTGTATGTTGTCCATGGTGTCTAATGGGTGTGTTTGCATACATGAGGGTAGGTATCCATTGTTGTAGGAGAAGTGGTTGTGAGTAGTTACTATAGGTTTGATGGTACTCTTGGGGTGTAGGCTATCATAGGCTATTAGTTGCTACATATTGAGTTACAACAAAGGAAGATCATAGTTTTTTCTTACATAGTTGTGTGTGGGGTTCTTGAGTAGCTCCATGTGTGTTGATAGTGGACTAGTTTCCATGAATGTGCTACTACGTGAGTACCTTATCCTCTATCTCACCTCCTAAATATTTATGTGTCATCATCCTTTTGGCATACCCATGTGTTGAACAAAAGAAATTTAAATGGTAATGCAATAAGATTTAGAGAGAAAATAGAGTTATAGATGAATACTAGTATCATCAAATCAATGCGAAGACAATAAGTGAGAAGAAGTTTCCCTTACTCAAGAAGATATTTCTCCAAGAAGCTAATAAAAAGTAATGTAGAAGAGAACCAAAGAAAAATATTGTAAGATTCAAAGCCTTTTGAAACATATATGACCATGTGTAATAAAAACTTTATAAATGGAGCTCAGAATAACATTGATAGAACAAAAGTGTTGTACAGAGTTGAGATTATGAGGAAAATGTTCGTGAATTATATAAGAGCTCAAATCATAACCAATCTAACTTATGGAAAAACCATTAAGAATCCCCTTTAAAATATTTCATTATGGAGTTACTATTTCAATAATAGGATTGAGGAAAATTATTGTAAAGTTGATAAAAACTAGGAAAATGACACAAAATCAAAGGTAATAAAAAATACAATGTCAAGGTCGTTTTAAATAAAAATTGTGTGGATATTAAACAGAATTTGTATAGTTATACTATTATAGGACAAGATTGTGACTATATAAACATCCCTGTGATTTCATTTTTATCTTATTTAAGTAGATTAAAAATATTACAATATAATTATAGTAAATTAAAAAATACAAAACATTAATAATACATGAAAATAAAGATAAATACATAATATTTGATATTCAGGAAAAGGGTCAAAGATAGATTGAATTCAATCCTAAAATTATGTCATGGGAATGAAAATGGGTGCAATTTGTAGAGAAGAAATTGTAGGGTAAGTAATTTTTAACATTGCACTTTTCACCTTTTGATTTTTTTTGTTAAATTGTATTTGTTATCCTTTCTATATATATATTTTATTTCTTTATATTATTCCATATTTTACCTTCCCCACATTGAGTACATTTACTTTTCCTTTTACTTAGACTTTTTTACAACCTATTTATCTATTGCTCTTGTATACTTTTTTGTCCCTTTATTTTAGCCCATACTTAACTGCATTGGTTTATTTTCATGCATCCTTATTAATATCTTTCATGATAGAACAAATAAACTGAGTCCAAGATCTTATAAGTCTGAACTACTGTAGAAGAAGATTTACACGTTTGAACTCATGTTGAAGAGCAAATAAAATTATTGTTTCGTACATCTTTCCATTAAAAAAAAGAATGAAATGGTGCTATAAATTACTATATGGATACGCTATTAGAAAATGATGGTTGAAATAGAATGGACTATCAAGGAAATCTGAGATAGAACAAAATAAGTTTAATAAGTTTAAACTGTATACTGTAATTTCTGATTTGTTTAGATGATAACAGTATTAAGTAGAAATGGTGTGTCTCATAGATTTATTTATTAAAAATAAAATGACATTATACATTATCTTATTAATATAGAAGTTATTAGAAAATAGATGGGTGGAATAGAATAGATTATCAGGACAATTTAAGAAAAATTGGAGTACCAGATATTAAACAAATTTAGACAGCATATTCTATCTTTTAATTTGTTTAGGTAGTTCATCTGAAATCGATAAAATTAATCTATTAGTGTGATTCAAGATGAATTACTACACAAATCAAAATGTAGAATATGATATTTAAATCACAATTCAAATGAAATGACAGTGGAAAAAAACATACTCTATAGTGTCAACAATCTAAGAAGAAATAGAGTATCATTTATGGAACAAGTTTAAACAGCATATCATATACTTTGTGCGGCTCATCTGAAATCATACTAACTTCTGTAATAGAACCCCTGAAATCATACTAACTTCTGTAATAGAACCCGCTTATAAATGTACTTCAAAATGAATTATTAAATAAATCAAAACTCAAAATATACTATTTTAACCAAAATTTGTATAAAATGACAGTGAGACAAAACATCCTAGAGCTTGGAAAATCCAATAATCCCAAAACAAGCCACAAAATATTCAAGAACAGAGATAAAGAAACTAAGAAAAAGCACTAATATGGTGGCCCTCTGAAACAAAGTACCTTTTCAGGTGAAGGAAGCTGGGCAAGGAAATCCATAAGAGGTTGGTTGTACTCCTCAAAGGAGTGAATTGAGTCTGCAAGAGAAGGATCTGTGCCTGCACTTTTGAGATTAATGGCAGTGACTGTGTGGCCATCTTGTTGCAGAAGATGCACCAATTTGTACCAACACCAAGCTCCATGACAAATTCCATGCACCAGCACAAAATGGGATTTGGGTTTACTTGCCATTGGCATTAACTGATATTGCCTGGTCTTCTTACTCTGAATGTGTGGTGAAGAAGTGATATATAAATAGTAAGTACTCTAAAGTGGCTCTATTATTGAAATGAATTGTGATATTGATGGAGCATCTCATGAGCACTGGAGGACATGGAAATTGGCTTTACTTGCCATTGGAATTAACTGATATTGCCTGCTTTTTTATTCTAAATGTGTGGTGAATTTGTGATATATAATTACTCTAAAGTGGCTTTATTAATGAAATGAATTGTGATGTTGATGGAACATCTGAGCACTGGAGGATATGGACCGCTCACAGGATCTATCCAGGCATGATCTCAAGAATATGAAATCTTTCATGAGTGTGATATAAGCAATAAAATCTTATAATTATTTTATTTTGACTATAAAAGAAACTAATGGTATATGCTATTGCTGATTGTTGTCTTATTTGATAAATGACACTACTTTTTATTTAAACAATTATAGAATGAATGAATACAAATAATTGTGGGTACCATAAACAGTATGATGCAAGCAATGTAATCATTTTGATTATTAAAAAGCTAATAGTGCAAAAATGTTTTCAGTTATTATTTATTATTCTGTTTACTAAATTACATTGTTTTTATTTAAATGATTTTGTCTAATAAATACAACTTTTTTTAATCATATTTGAGAGCTTTACCTCTTTAATCATATTTTTATTTAAATGATTTTGTCTAATAAATGAATACCTACTGAAGTGAGGCAGTTTCTGCACTTTGGAGATACCAAACATAGATTAAACAAAATCAGATATAATGTGTTCTAAATGGAAGTTTTATTGAACCTTGTGGCTATATCAGAAAGCAAATGATGGAGCTCATCAGGCAGAGAGAAGAATGGACTGTGATCACAATCCAAGCTGTGCACTTCTTTTGGAGGATTGCCCTCTATAAATGCTTCCTGAGTTTCAGGTTTAATAACGTCATCCTTCTCTGTTTTGATGTAAACTCTGGGCACTGTACCATACTTTTCATCACTTGTCCGGAGACCATTGTTTACCATACTATTATTATGTGGGGCTGGGCGTAAACACAATGAAGCCAATGTTGCATCCTGTAACATTAACCCAGAAAAATAAAAATTTGAAACATATTTATAAAAGATTTTATATCATTTATAAATTCATTTTACTATTCGATACAAGAATAGAATCTATATTGAAACACTAAAATAGATTGAAACACTAAAAAAGTCATTTTATATAAAAGATTTAATATCATCTATGAATTCATTTTACTATTCGACATAAGAAGTCAATCTTTTTAGAAGATTTAATATCATCTACAATTTCATTTTACTATTAGATACAAGAAGTCATTTGTCTATGAAAGATTTTATATCATCTACGAATTCAATTTACTATTCAATATAAGAAAATCATTTTTCTATAATTTTTTTATATCATCTACAATTTCTTTTGCTATTCGATACAAGAAATCATTGTTCTATAAAAAGATTTTATATCATCTATGAATTCATTTAGTATTTGATACTTGAGAGTACCAATCAATATTGAAACATTTGAGAAAATCATGAGCTTGTTCCTACAGCTGGGGGGCTTGTTCCATAGAAGAGATACTTTTGTAATGTAGTGGGAATGGCTAGCGAGGTAGGGGGCTGTTCAGGGCCATCTCCAAACTTGTATATAAGCTGCTTTTTAATTTCTTCATCCTTTTGGAGCTGCATAGAGACACCAGACTCTTCAAAAAAGACAGCAACGTTGATTAATATGTTTCAGAACAAAGCAATTAAACGCAGACCAAGATCTTACAAGTTTGAACTCCTCTTGAAGACGATCTCCACCACGAACCATGGCAGCGGTCACATACACTGCCACTGCTATCTTTTCTGGGAAAACTTCTGATGCATATGCTAAACTTACGCCCCCAAAACTGTGCCCCACAAGAACTATCTATGACAGATAATTACTAAACACTGTCAGAGCTTAAGTTATAATGGTATTGTGATTAGCTGGTTTCGAATTGAATCGTGTTTCAGATTACATTATGTAATCTAGTATCAAGATGTGATGAGAAACATTGATGAAAAAAATTCAAACACAATCGAATCTAAAAATGGCTACTTTCATCTCTATAGAATATGGAAAGCTGTCATTGTTACAATGGTATTTCTATAAGAATTTCATCTTAAAGAATCTGAAAAGGATAAAGAACTGGTGCTATACATTATCACATCGATATTTTATTAGAAAATAATGGTGAAACAAATTGAATCACGGAGACAATCTTACAAAATAAGAATATCACACATGGAATAAGCTTAAACACTACAATTGAGGTTTTGACTTATTTAGATTATTCATCTGAAAGTGATAGATAGACCTACCTCATATATCATATCATATTGATATACAAATTATTAAAAAAATATGTGAATAGAAGTTATAATAGATGAAGGAGAACTCATGCAAATAGAAGTTATAATGGGTTGTCTTTGTCTCATAGATCTTTCCATTGAAAAAAAGGGAAATTAGACTATACATTATCAAATCAATATGTTGTTACAAATAGATCAGTGTAACATAGTACACTATTAAGACAATCTTATAAAAACAGATTATCATACATGAAGTAAGCTTAAACAGCACATTCTAAGTCTAAATTTTAACTTGTTTAAATGGCTCATCTGAAACCATTCTAATAAGCAGGCCCTGCTGGAAAAATGGTGCTTTGAAGATTTTACCTCAAAAATCCCTCTTAAAATCCCTCTTTGAAATAAAATAGTATTATACATTTACAAATTATTATTAAAAGGAGGGAAACAGGGCAGATCACCTGAGCAAACTCAGATAAAACAGAGTATCACATGTCGAGCAAGCTTAAACAGCACATTTAAAGTTTTGAATTGTTTAAATGGCTCTTTTGAAATCACACTGACTTCTCTAATAAAACCCACCTATTAATATAGGTCATAATGAATCACCTGAACAAATCAAAACTTAAATTATACTATTTAAACAATAATTCAAATAAACTTACAATTAAACAAAACATCTTACTTCAAAAATCAAACAGCCCCAAAACAAGCCACAGGATATTCAAGAACAGAGATAAAGGAACTGAGGAAAAACACCAAATGGCGGCCCTCTGAAACAAAATACCTTTTCAGATGAAGGGAGCTGGGCAAGGAAATCCATGAGAGGTTGGTTGTACTCCTCAAAGGACTGAATTGAATCTGCAAGAGAAGGATCTGTGCCTGCACTTTTGAGATTAATGGCAGTGACTGTGTGACCATCTTGTTGCAGAAGATGCACCAATTTATACCAACACCAACCTCCATGACAGATTCCATGCACCGGTACAAAATGGGATTTGGGTTTACTTGCCATTGGGATTAACTGATATTGCCTGCTCTTCTTACTCTGAATGTGTGATATTCATTGATGACAGATTCCATGCACAAAATGGGATTTGGGCTTACTTGCCATTGGCATTAAGTTATTAACTGATATTGCCTGCTTTTCTCACACAGAATGTGTGATATTCATTGATGAAGCACCTGAGCATTGAAATGCTCCGTGTCCCCGCTTCTTCAACTTTTCGAACGCCTAAGCATTGTTCTTGCCGAGCATTGCTCACCCATAGTGTTGACATCTGGCTTATCTTATGTTTTCCTTTTAGGTTCTATCTAGGTGTTATATTTCTATTTTCTAATTTGGCATATAGATGTTTTCAAATTATTATTATTATTTGTCTAGAGGTATCCGTAGTATGTTTAGCGTTTACAGCCCCACAATAAGAAGAAGAGGACTAGACTAGAAAGAGTGAGAGAAAAAGGGTCAACACGCATATGAAGAACTGGAGAGCTAAGTGAAGGGGAAGTCATGATAGTTAGTGACAAGTGAAGGAAGGTATTGAACATAAAGGTCAACTAGTGAGAAGAGTGAGATAATTCTCACAAGGAGATGAGCGGAGGTGCAAGTGAGGAAGGGGGTCTACGAGTAGGTCAATGAAGAAATAAGATACACTTGTGAGAAGAACTACGTAACATGATGAGAAGAGGTGAAGAGATGACATAAGACCAATTGAGAAACGAGGCAAAAATAAGTGAAGGATATGTATGAGAATAGATGAAGGACATGCATGGAAAGAGGAGGTGACATAATAAGTAAGAAAAATGTGGGTGATAGGGTACATGTGAGTAGTAAGGTTATGAGGTGATAAGAGATAAATAAAATGCTAAGAGTGCATGTATAGTTTGTTAGCACAATTTTCTGCACCTTTTTGGTCTCTAGGGTTTTTCATTTGAGGGTTATGGTTTTTTGTGTAAGGCCTAGGTTTGAATTTTCTATCTTGTGATGCTCAAGAAGGGAGAAGTGATGAATGTTTTAAGTCGTGTGGATGTTGTTATTTCATCCCCGGGACTAGTGGAGCATTCAAATCATTTTGATGGGCGTCCGGGCAAAAGTATAGATGAAAATGAAAAGTTTGTAGGCAGTCCACGATGGCAGCTTGAATGAATCTAAAGTGATCCCTAGGGCCTATTGAAGGAATTCTTTCACTTCAGGGGGTGACCAGGTATGAAACACAAAGATAACTTTATGGTTAGTTGGAGGGGGGTGACACATGGTGATTGTTGATTGGGTTACAATGGACATGTGCTACTCGGTAAGGCTTGAGAGATCTCTAAGGGGTTCCAAAAGAAAAGGTAAGGGATGCACTTGATAAAGGGAATTTGAATTCCACTGGGGATTGTTGATTACATTTGATCAATGATTCACATTTAAATTGAAGAAATTTAATTTCATATGATTTCACATTGAAGAGGGGTAGTGGGCTAATAAAGATAAAAATTTGATCATTTTTTATTCATTTGTCAAAGCAAGAGAAATATTCAAAGTAGAGATTTGACAACAGACTAGTGTCAATTTTTAAAAGGAAATTAGGGAAATAATTATAGAATCCTAGGTTAGGGATTAATAGAATTGTCTGTATAATTTCTAGTCATGTCTTTTATTTCTAGGGTTTCCAAATTAGAAGAACCTAGGGCAAATAAACAAAATAAGGAAAAGAGTTTAAGTGATGATTTAGTTGTCCAATTATGTGTGTCATCCCATAAGTCTAGAAAATAGGGTCAAATGTATCTAGGCTTTTTTATAAGTAGTGCAATTGTAGAGAAAGTTATTCAACTATTAGAGGACACAATATTTTCAAGTTCTTTTTCTCGAAGGTAGATCTAAAGAAATTTATGAATGTAACCCATGGAAGTTAGGGCTTGCAAGGCTAGTCATTCCCAATGTTTTTGTTAATGTTGATTTGATTAGGTTGTTGGCTAAGTTTTATAATCCTAAGGGTAAATTTATCAAATCTATCAATGGTTGCCTATTGGAGATTACCAAAGAGAAAATAACTAAAGTTTTCGATATGGAGGACTCTGAGGATTACACCATGAGTAGATCTTGCTAGTATGAAGGAAGAATATCAAGCTACTAAGGGCATGCATATAAGGAAGTGGTTACCCATGCACTGACCCACATTTGGAAGATGATTACGATTGTTTGAGAATGCAGACAAGGGCCTCCATACAAGGTTGAATGGTTCCATAAGTATTATCAAATGGCATATTATGCTCCCAGCCAGGTCTTAGGGTATGAGGGAGGCCTGTATATGACAAAGGAATTTAATTTTCTATCACGTGATGTCCAAAGTAGTGCATACTATAAACCGTATGAGTATCCCTAGTTTGTAGCATATACAATTCATGAGGCCTTGTTTAATATTTAAAAGAGTGATATAATTGTCAATTTCAAATGGTATTCTTTGTTGATGCATATGATGTTGTTCCAGGGACAACTACTCAAGATCTAGGGACCTAAGCTTCATGTGAGGCATTTTGATAGTAATGGTAAGAGGAAGCAAGTCCAATTTTTCACTTCTATTTGGGATTGTGGATATCAACATGCCCAAGGCTTAGTGTTTGAGCAATTATATTTTATCAAAATATATGGTGCTTGTGGAATTAAATTTCCAAGATTGACCAAGCAAGTGGTGAATTTTTTGAGACCAAAAGGAAAAGAGGGAGAGCTAAAGGTTAATGTTGATCATAATTGGGCTGATTGGTATATAGAAAACAACTACACTTATATTAGAGTGTATGGACTTAGTGGAAAGCCACATGTCTTTCCATTTAGTATACCCAATAGGTTGGTTGGCCTAGAGATAATTTGGAAAATGTACGAGGTGTCTACACCTTTTAGATTGTACAATAAGGGGTCTTTCCTCCTTGTTTATCTTTGTATGGGTGATTTTTTGATTAATACAATTTTGGAGTATGGAAAAAGATAGAGTTTTTAAACTTGTAGAGGTTGCTAGTTGGTTTGGAGGCAAGGGGATTTGACCCTGAAGGATATTATAATGTCATAATTAAATCTACCAATGTGAGGTCCTATACCCATGAATTCTTATTAATGGAAGAGCCTATGATAAATTATCAGTCATGGGAGGATGTGTGGACAAGGTAGTCTACGTACTTTAAAGTACAAAAGATTGAAAGTAGAAAGAGACTCAATGACTCCAAATACATTGGTGTATTTCTTGATCAGGATGAAAGAGTTAAGAGGATGGAGTTGACTATACAAAATGAAAGTGTATTACTAGGAGATCAGTCCATATTTTCTCATCCATCCCCTACTCCTTTTATGATTGAAACTAGAGGGCTTGTTGTTGCAAGACCATTGGCTCAGATGTCTCTTGCCACATCTGCAAGCATAGAAATATCTCAAGAGATTAGTGAGAGTTCAAGCCAATAGGAAGAGGGGGAAGTGGTACATGAGGTGAGATTGCAACCTTATGTTTCTCCCAATCAGTAAAATGATGATCTCAAGGCCATTGATGATTATTTATGATGACGGTGGAATTGGAACAACCTATCATGTATACCCACTATGCCCAACCATAAGCCCTAGGGAAACAAATGAATCCAACATTATCCAATAGAGCTCTTATTCAAGAATGCATAAACAAATGAAATAAACCAAAACAAGTTACCAAATGCACTCAAGAGATTCTTGATTCAATTGTCCTCCATTCTTCCAAGATCTTGTTGTCGAAATGTTGGTGCTCTAAGTTTTGTTAGAAAATGCACAAGAGGCTATGTGAGAATGGAGATTGGTTGATTGAAGCAAATAATATAAAAATGATAGAATGAAGGAAATGATATGATAGAATGATAGTGAAGATATCAAGATGATAGCAAGATAGAAAGATGAAGGTGATGGTAATGAAGATAGAATAACATAGGCTCCTTAGGTTCAAGTTTGCATTAGCTTCCAATGCCTATTAGATTCAAATGTTTGGAGAAATATTTTTTATTGAATCCTAATGAAAACCAATAGTTGAGATTAAGAGGTGCTAGGAGATTGAATAGGATTAAAGAGTAGATAGGGTTTCGATGGGAGTGAGGGGCATCAATAGGCATTAGAAAATGAGTGGATAGGATTAAAGGTTAGGTAGAGAAAGTTTGACTTTTCAAGATGCATTGAACATGGACATAGGCAAGGTGAGAATGGTCAAATGAAGAGACAAGTAATCCATGGCACAAGGATAAAATTTAGGAGTTGATCTATGTGATTAAGCTGATTGGCTAATATGAAGGAAAAGGATTTAGGAATTTATAAAATAACCAAAGGTGTTTATTCTATAAATAGAAGAAATAAGCTATGGTAAAATGGTTAAATAAATAAATAAATAATTATTTAATTTTTTGATAGAAAAAGCTAATAAATTATTTAAATAAATAATAAGTATTTAATTAAATAATAGTAGAAGAGGTTAATGAATTAATTAAATAAACATGAATGTCTATTTAATTAATAGATGAATTTTGTTGACTTGATGAGGACATGTTTAAGTGTCTACAATTTGAATGAAGATGTAACCTAAGAAAAGAAACTGATGAGTTTGTATTAGATAATAAGTTTGTTCATTTTGAGGAATTTCGATTGTTTATTTATAAGAAGGAAAGATAGTTGATTGATCATTTAGATGATACCTTGAGCCCAATCAAAATGAAAATATCAAGAAATAATTTTGGGATAATGTGAAGGAGGAATTAAGTGAGATGACACTAGAGAAGGGAAGACAAATACCAAGAAAGGCTTGTTGTCATTTGATCCCAAGGCTTGATATCTCCTCTTGCATTTTCTTTGATAATTTGATAAGGTATCAAGGTATAGATTCCAGGTTATTAGATGAAGGGTTGGACAAGCATTGATTTGGATCAAATTTTAGGCAAACTAATAACATCATTATAGTATATGTACCTAGAAAAAAAATGCCTATTATAGTAGATGAACCATGAAAGATTGTTATTTAATTTATGGTCTATAGACTTGAGGACATATCAGCTAAATAAGTAGCTAACTTAAATGTTAACAATGTCATGTTCAACAAATTAAAAGTGGAAGAACATTCATAACTAATTGAAAAAATGAAGAAGAAGGTAAGAGATCAAGAATAAATATTAAATGTAGCCCCAAGAAAAGGTCTTTTATTGATAGTTGAGGCCAAGGCTTTAAAATTAAAGATATATGCAAGCCTTGAAAGAGAAAATATGATTGACACTTAGAGAGAGTTGGTCAAACTACAAGAGGAGAATAGACTTGAAAACTTATGATGGATCATGAGTTAGTCAAGGTTAGATTCCAATAGTTGCTACCTCTTGTGCAGGTCATGTGGACTAGATATGAGAGTATTGTGAAGATTATTGAGAAGAAAAGAAAGATTGAAAGTGGTTGCCAAACACATGAAGTTGAAACTTATGCAGTGTCTTCATAACCGTATTGAACTTAAGAAAATTACTTGGGGGCATGGAAGAATATGCCTGATGAAATTCAAGTTGTTATAATAGAGATGGAGATACTATTGGTGGGACATCATTAATTTCATACTCATATATTAAAATCCATTGGAAGATTTAACAAGTTGCAAGGTACGAATCCCCCTCCATTTGTGAAAGATACTTGAGAAGATAAAAGAAAATAGGAATAGAGGAAAGAATTGGGGAATGTTCTTTTATATGGCGTTATTGATGAAGCAACATATGATGTTGTCAAGTTAGAAGAAATTTTACATAAACAGTTGGATGGGATTTATGAGTTGGAACATAGTGTCATAATTTTGAATAGGCAAAATGCTTTAGTGTCCATCCCAGTTTGTGATACACATATCAAGGTCTACCATGAGTTTTGTAGAGAAGTGGGTGGTGAGCATAGGGAACCTGAATCATAGAACGTGCATTCATGGAAAACTAAAGAATCCCCCTATTTTCAAAAAATATTGCCCAAAACTCCTTTTTTGTCACCCCCTTCCAATACCCACCCATTACTCCCCACACCCTTTTTCCTATATAAACCCCCACCCCCTGTCCTCCAAAACCCCCCTCCACCCTATTTAGGCAATATATTGCCCCTTTTTTTTGCCCATTTTAAAACCCCCAATATGAATGCACGTGACTTTGTATTGACCCTTCAGTGAAGACCTTGTAGTGGTGAGATGGACAAATTTTGAGGAGCCAAAAGATTCTAGCACCTTGGTCATTTTTTACCATAGGCAATTTTTCTTCACAATGTATATGTTTCTTCTTAGCAGAGGTCCACATCAGCCAATATTAACAATATTTCACTTTCTTTCCAAATCACTATTGACACTTCAACCAAGGGAATCAAATCATGAAAAGATAACCATTTTGGTTAGATTTTTTTCCCTCTCTAGGTCAACAAAGGCTTATATCTCAAAGATGCTTTAACATATTTTTGTAACTAAATTTGGTTGTGACAATTGGTAAATCAACCTAAACCTATTTTTGCTCCCTTGTTTATGTACAAGGGAATTTAGGGTCATTTGTAAAGGGTGCTAAAATTTTGTATTTGGGTGGGTAGAGAAATAGAAATAGACTTTTCATATTCAATTACTTAGAGTTGTGTATTGAATGAATTGTATGCTCGTATTTTGAGAAAACTAATGAAATCCTAAACATGGATTGTCTCATGTTCTCATTCTCTTTTTGTTACTTTAGTTCATCTATTAAAATGGAACTGGATTTGTCTTTAAATGAATTCATCATAAATGTGCAATGCATAAGATAGGATTTCCTTCAAGGAAGGAATTAAACTCCATCTATGTGTTGCAGTAACTTTAGGAGAATAATGACGATTCAATAAGTATGATCCATATGTTGATGCAATTAAATGTTTATGTAAGGCATAAGTATTTAGATTAATCTATATAATCTTTGTAGATTCATTTAATGTGTAACTATGTCCCAATAAATAAGGCATCGGTCCAAGGGTTTATACTTTTCAACATCTAAAAGGAAAGAAATATTTTATGCAATAAAATCTATTGTTTGGGTATGTTATCCAAATGGTGTCTATTGGGTGTGTTTGGGTACATGGGATTAGGTCTCCAAATGATTGTGGATAGTTACTATAGGTTTGATGGTAGTATTGGGTTGTAGGATATCATAGGCTATTAGTCAAGCTACAAATTGAGTTACGACGAAGGAAGAACCATAGTTTTCTTTTACATAGTTGTGAATGGGGTTCTCGAGTTGCTCCATGAGTGTGTTGTTAGTGGACTAGTTACCATCAATGTGTTATTGTGTGAGTACATTATTATCTATCTCACTTCTTAAATTTGTTTTGGTCATCACCCTTTCGAACATACCCATCTGCTAAAAACATAAAATTTAAATGGCAATGGAATAAGATCTAGAGAGAAAATAGAGTTAGAGATGAATACTAGTAGCATCGATTTGTAAAATAATATTTTACAACAAGTGAGAAGAAGTTTCTCTCACTCAAAAATATATTCCTCCAAGAAACTAATAAAAAGTAATGTAGAAGAATACCCAAGAAAATATTACTTTATTCAAAACCTTTAGAAACAATATAACCACGTGTAATAATTTTTTTTTATAAATGGACCTCACAATAACGTTGATAAAACAAAGGTATTATACAAAGTGAAGATTGTATGAGAAAAAAAGATTGTAAATTATCTAAGAATCCAAATTTCATAATCAATCTAATCTATGGTAGTTACTATTTCAATAATATGATTGAGGAAACTATTGTAAAGTTGTTAAAGCTAGGACAATGATACAAAATCAGAGGAAGTAAAAACTACACTGTCAAGGCCATTAAATAGAGTTTGTATGGCTATACGATTATATGACAAGATTGTGACCATATAGACATCCATGTAATTTCATATTAATCTAAGGAGAAGATTAAAAACACTACAAAATAATGACACTAAATTAAAAAAAATACATGAAAAGAAACATAAACACATAATATTTCGTATCAAAACTAGGGAAAAGGTCAAAGATAGATTAAATTCAATCCTAAAATTATGCCACGAGAATGAAAATGGGTACAAGTTTTAGTGAAATTGCAAGGTAAGTAATTTATGACATTATACTTTTCACCTTTTGACTTTTTTTGTTGAGTTGTGTTTGTTGTTTTTTTTATATGTATTTTTTATTTCTATATATTATTCCATGTTTTACCTTCCCTACATTAGGGGCATTTATTTTTCCTTTTGATTGACTTTCTTACAACCCTTTTACCTATTGCTCTTGAATATTTTATTGTGCCCTTATTTTAGCCCATACTTACCACATTGATTTTTTATTTTTAAGATTTTCATGCATCCTTACACTTTATTTTTCCCATGTTAGTTTTCCTATATTTTCTTTGGACACATGCTTTTGGTTACATGTCTTATGTATGCTACATGTCATTTTTATTAATTTTTGCCTATATTACATCACACGCTAATGCTATTTTGTTATTTATGGGTCTTACCATTACCTTATTCCTTGATCATTCTTAAGTGGCTATACTTATTTGTTTAGCCATACTATAACTTAATTGCAATATTTTCCTATTACATTAAGGGGCATAATTGTTTTCTTCCATGGTGGACTACACTCATAAATTGCCATGTCATGAATCTAGAGGTATCCTATTCAAGTAGGGGGAGCCTTTCTTTCCCCATTTTTCACTAAGATTTCATTTCCTTATTATGATTTATCTCCTTATATGAGGACACCATGCCATCCCCATTTTACCTTTTTCTTACATGCTTAATTAATATCCTGAAGCCATCTAGCCACACTGGGCGAATCATGCCTTCTATTCTACTATTGTGCATACTTTAATGCTTTATCATGTTCTAAGAGTTTGACTGGATAAACCATGTCTCCCCATACCACTTAGTCATTGTGGTTTTAAGGCCATTTTCACCTTACCATTTCCTCATACTAGATGCAACTTTATACCTTGATGTTTACTTAGGTTCATGTGCTTTGATACCTATCCTACTATATGCTTTATTTGATCATGGTGTAATATATTCATGGAACTCATTACTTTGTACATAACTTATATGCTCAATTCTTAATATACATTTACATCTCATACATTATTTTTCCCTCTTGCCCAATTCCTTACAACAAATTGATGTAACAAATCAAAGAGGGTGGGTTGAAGAGAGCATACCTTTGCTAACACTTCTTTTATGTGTTTGCAAAAAGATTCATTATTGTGTCTAGACAAAGCTTAGAGTACATGACATGTAGTATAAATATACTATATTTTAATCACATATCATGAAAATACAGCATCACTTTTAGCTTGTGAAGTTTCCTAAGTCTTACTCTTACTTTTTTGTTTTATTAGATAATAATAAAGTTTGTGATTGATAATTATTCCTTTTGTGAGATAGATGCTCATTACTTACTTTTTCTTTATTTTACAAGTTCTTATCAACAACATGAGCAGATCTAGTTGCTTCTGTTACATTGTGTGGACCGTAGTACTTTTTTCACGATTCAATTTCATCTATGTTTGCAAGTACTCACCTACTTTAAAATATATGTTAGTGTTCACATTCCTCTCAAAATGAGGACAAAAATGTAATAGTGAGATCAGCATTATCCATTTCCATTCTTATTTATTCTTATTTAGTCTTTAGGCTCATTTTGAGAGAATATATTAATATAATTAGGAGGCTGTTCAGGCCAATCTCCAAACTATATAAGCTGCTTGTCAATTTCTTCATCTAGTTGGATCTGCATAGCAACACCATACTCTTTGAAAGCACAGTAACATTGATTAATATCTTTCAGGAAAGAGCAAATTAACCGAGACCACTATTTTACAAGTTTTAGCTCTTGTTGAATTAAGATGGTCTCCACAGCGAATCATCTCAGCTGCCAAATATACTGCCACTAGTATCTTTTCTAGGAAAGCTTCTCATGCATAGGCTAAACTTACGCCCCTAAAACTATCTATGGTAGATTATTGCTAAACATTGTCAGAGCTAAAGTTTAGTCAGTACAATTGTTTTATTTTGTAAAATGGTGCTATAAATTAGAAAACGATGGGTAAAACATAATGGACTATTAAGGCAATCTAACATACTATTGACTTGTTAAATGGTTCATAAAAATCAAGATATCCATTCATTTAAAAAAAGACTTTACATTTATTAGAAAAAAATGGGTGGAACAAAATAGATTATCAGGATAACCTAAGTATTATAGAACAAATCTAGATAGCATATTGAAATCTAGCTTCTCCAATAGAACCCACTCATTAATATGATTCAAAATAAACAACTAAACAAACCAAAACTTAAAATGTGCTATTTAAACCATGATTCATATGAAGTTATATTGAAATAAAACATCTTACATGATATAAGAAAATCTAAGAAAAAATAGGGTATCATATGTTGAGCAAATTTAAACAGAATGCTGTAAGTTTTAATTTGTTTAGGTTGCTCAGAATGAACTACTAAACAAATCAAAACTTAAAATATATTAGTGAAACCACCTTCATATGAAATTAAAATGAAAAAAACATCTAGAACTTGGAAAATCAAATAGTCCCAAAACAGACCACAAAACATTCAAGAACAGAGATAAAGAAACTAAGCAAAAGCACCAATATGGTGGCCCTCTGAAACAAAGTACCTTTTCAGATGAAGGAAGCTGGGCAAGGAAATCCATGAGAGGCTGGTTGTACTCCTCAAAGGAGTGAATTGAGTCTGCAAGAGAAGGATCTGTGCCTGCACTTTTGAGATTAATGACAGTGACTGTGTGGCCATCTTGCTGCAGAAGATGGACCAATTTGTACCAACACCAAGCTCCATGACAGATTCCATGCACCAGTACAAAATGGGATTTGGGTTTAGTTGCCATTGGCATTAACTGATGTTTCCTGCTCTTCTTACTCTGAATGTGTGGTATATAAATTGTAAGTACTCTAAAGAACGGCTTCTGATAAATTGTAAGTTGTGATATATAATGTGTGGTGAAGTTGTGATATTTGCTCACGGGATGTATCTAGGCGTGAACTAGTATGACATTTTGTAAGAATCTTATAAACTATTTCGTTCTGACTGTAAAGAAATTAATGGACTAAATTCATTTTCAAGCACTGATTATTGTCTTATTTGAGTGATTACTTTTTATTTAAAGAATTGTGGACTAATTAATACAACTTTCTTTAATCATATTGAGAAAGTTGTATTTATTGGAAAGATGAAATAGAGGAAATAAGAGATATTGTGATTAGAATAGTGTCATATTCTCATCATTTGTCTTTATAGATGATGTTGGAAGAAAATAAGAAACAAAAATAATAAAATAAGATTCAATAATAAATTAATCAGACATGGACTATGCTATGAACCTATTGTGGAGGCATCAAATGGGGAGGACTTGAGGGGTTGCACGGGTATGAATAGCTTGGTGTCATCAATAACATTGAAGACAAAGTAGTACGAGGGGAAGGGAGGATGTCATGAACTATAGATAAGCGCATAAAATCTTTTTCATTGAGCCATCTAAAAATTGCAAGTTGAGGGTCATTTTAGCATGCAAAAACCCCAATGTTTTGTTAAAATAAAAGAGAGAAGATAAACAAATACAAATATAGAATCATACAAACAAGACCCAAAACACTAGATTTATAGTGGCTTGCCATATGGCTACATCCACTTTGAAGTGGGGTAATATCTTTACACTAGTACAATTTGCACCTATTTTCGACGGACCATTGGTCGAACATTCTACCAATATTGGTCCACTATTCAACCTATGGTTTGGTCGCTATTTTTGAGTCGAATGTTTGACATAACGTTGTTAACTTAGAAAGTTCGACACTACTCTTGGTCGAAATTCACATTGCTATTAGGAATTCATTAGGCCGAACTGTCGACCAAAATAGGTTGAAATCTTTAGACCTTTCGACCTTACTTGGTCAAAATATTTAGACCGTCCGACGAGCATGCCAAACCCACGATGGAAAATTTTGACAGAAATTGGTCAAACGTTAGACCAATCTATGTGGGGGTTTCGACCAAAGGTCGTCGAAAGATCGACTAATAATGGAATGTTGAAAAAAAAAACTGAAGATAAATATCTAGAGTAATCACCAACGACATCCTGCTCGGTGATTAGTCTAGATATTTATCTTCAGGTGTTACTTTACATTAATATATATCGCTGTGTATTTTCTTATGTTACTATACTATTTTTTTTTAACGGTAATTGGTAACTTTATTAATCCTAACGGGTTAGAACTTGGCTCGAACCAAGGATAGCTTCATTCAGGAGAGCTATCTCCCCAAATATTCGATAAACCCACATCAATCACACAAGCTTCAAACACTACAACATTTGGGGTCGAATTTCGACGCCACTACAATTTGTGTTTGTTTTTTGTGTTTTTTTTGCAAGTGCCCCTGACGGTGTCGTAATAGCAATGATGACATTGTAATTGCGACACCCATTTGGTTATAAACAAAAAAAAAGAAAAAGAAAATGTCATTTGTAATTTTTGTGAATTTGAACAGTTGCCACGAAGACGACACTACACTTTTGTGTGGCGTGAAGAGGGCATTCGAGTTTGGCGTGCGCGAAGAGGCCGGCACCGTGTGGGAAGAGGGCACTGGCACTTGAGGTAGGCATTTGAGCTTTGTCTTCTCATTAGCTCAATTTCATTTTGATGGCATTTGTTGATTTAATGGCACAATATGAATGTTAATAGTGGCATTGTTTACATCTTAGCATTTGGAATGCTTGATGACCTGCGAGCTTTGAGAGCTAGGGCATCATTGCTATTACCTTTAAGGCATTGTATGAAGTGTTTGATCTCTCTTTATTTGTTTTGTTGTTGATATTCACTATGTGGTACTCCCTGTTTATGATCATTTCATGAGGAAATGTCTTGGTGGCTCATAGGCTTCAAGCTAGGGCATCATACATTGTTTATGAGCTTACTGTTTAATACTAGCATTGTTTACATCTTTTCATTTGGAATTCTTGATGACCCGCGAGCTTTGAGAGCTAGGGAATCATTGCTATTACCTTCAAGGCATTGTGTGAAGTGTTTGATCTCTCTTTATTTATTTTGCTATTGATATTCACTATGTGGTACTCCCCATTTATGATCATTTCATGAGGAAATGTCTTGATGGCTCGTGGGTTGCAAGCTAGGGCATCATACATTGTTCATGAGCTCATTATTTAATACTGGCATTATTTACATCTTTTCATTTGGAATGCTTGATGACCTACGAGCTTTGAGAGCTAGGGCATCATTTCTATTACCTTCAAGGCATTGTGTGAAGTATTTGATCTCTCTTTATTTGTTTTGTTGTTGATATTCACTATGTGGTACTCCCCGTTTATGATCATTTCATGAGGAAATGTCTTGATGGCTCGTGGGCGGTAAGCTAGGGCATCATACATTGTTCATGAGCTCACTGTTTAATACTGGCATTGTTCATGAGCTCACTGTTTAATATTTGGTATCATGCAAACATACATTAATACACTTACTATTTTGAATTTGAGCTCGGGCATCATGCAATGTTATTGCTATCATTACATGCTTGCTGTTGTTGTGCACCATATATTGTTTTATACACAATTTATTTCATTGAGACCGTGAGCTTGACATTTGTAATGTATTTTCTGTTATTAGATCAATGCTACCATGTTGTTGAGTCTATGTATGGCTTGACTATGCACATGCATAATTGTAGATGAGGACCAGTAATAGGGTGCCAAACATTGCTTAGATCCTTTGGATCTAACCCCATCTTTTCCTTCCTTGCAGGTTTTGGATCATACAAGAGCATACTGGATTGAACTCTGGGTCAACACTTCATTACTTCAGGCAATGTCTGGTACCTTCATTATTTATGTTCATCCATTTATGTATGTTTGCATTCATTCATATTCTTTTGAAAGTTGACTATTAGTGACCATATAGGGCCATTCTTGATATTTTTGGGTCATTTGATGAAAAGATGTAAATAGGGACATCAGTAATAAAATAGGGATATCTTAATAGGGATATATTAAGATTAATCGTAAGTAAAAAGATTACACAATGCCATTCAAGTTAAGTACAATATGAATTCACATGCCTTTAATTATTATACACTTTTAAAATTATCACTCTTTGGTCATTTGACAATTCAAGATATAAGTATCAGAATATAAACTATTGTAAAAGGAAGAAACAAATATGTATCATCATTTAATACAAAATATACAAGTATCCCATAGCCACACGGTTGCTATTATAACAACCACCCTCTAATCCCATAGTGTACTAGTCTCAGGTAAGAACAATTTACTTAAGCCATCATATAAGTATCATCCTAAAGTTTAAATAAACATTGACTATGGATATACAACATTGAGCCATAATAAATTACAAAGTTTCACTGTAATTTCTATGTCCACTTACAATCATCCTACAACTTACACTACAATTTCTATGTCCACTTACAATAATAAATTACAGAGTTTCACTACAATTTCTATATCCACTGCCATTAAAATATCACTCCTCTTGTTATATAGGCATCCTTCTCATTAAATGTTGCCATTAAAATATATCACTCCTCCTGTTATATAATGTATATGCATACTTGTTTAAAATTCCATACTTGTTGCTCTTAAATATTATTACCATTTCACTCAAATTTACATGACATTAAAGCCAAGCCCAAAATGTATACATACGTGTAAGTATAGGAGTAGCTGGATTCTGCAACTATTGAAAAAAAAAAAAAACTATACCAATAGCAGCTTACGAGAAACTATACTTGTGCTTACCACACCATACATCAACATCATAATGCTTATCATTTTCAAGCTTCAACAAGGCTTCATACCATGCATTGTCCGCATATTTTTATGCAACACTGATTTAGGCTGGAGGTAAATTACATGTGTCATGTAAACATCATGGTTGAATGCAATCTCTTTTGCACATTTTCAAGAGTTTTCCCACCAATACAAGCGTAAATAATGCATTGAACATAATCTACAAACACTGTGTGGTATGAAGTCTTGCTGAAGCTTGAAATATATCACTCCTCATGTTATTGTCAAAATTAAATTCAAATATTTCTCAAAACATTTATTCTTGTAGAATTAAGATATCCTTATCTCAATAATAAAACAATCTTGCATAATAGTTTTTGAATCACATTAACACATGTAATCACCTAAAAATGGACAAAGATCAAATCAAAGAAAATCAAGGACAAAATTGAAGTAATTGAATCACAATGCATAATTAGCTAATCAAAATTAAAATCAAGTCTTAATTTGAGATCAATCAAAATTGAGAGCATTTTAATCAAATACAATCAAATCAAAATACAATTAAATCAATTAATTGTATAGTCTTGGATTAAATTAAATTCAACCCATTCAAGGGGTACATGGCTAAAATAAATCAATTACATCAATTAATAAATATTAATTACTCTCAACAACCATAAAGGAGAGGAAATTCAATCAACCAATGAGATTTAAGGAAAGACATTCACATGGATCAAGCCAAATTCAATCTCAATCACTCAAAGTGAAAGAGAATCGTGTCCATTGATCTTGTCCACTTGTCCCAAGCTTTGAGGACACAAAATTTGCATTGTCTTCAAAGGGCGGAACCAAGGACTCAGCCAAGGTTTAATCATGATCAAACACAACTACACCCCCTACCATTGGAAAATCTATAAAAGGAAGACCAAATTCCTTCATTATGATCAACCACACATCTAAGAATTGCATTGAACCTCTTGCAATTTGAGTTTAGAAAGGCATTTGAGAGCTTAATTAGTATTTACTTTGATATAATTGTTAGCTTTAACTTGTTTATCTTATCATTCTCATTCTAGGATTGTCATTAATGGAAGCTTGCTGAGAGCTTTGCATTAACATTTTTAGTTAGAGAGCCATAGGATGCTCAATTGATCATTAATTTGCTAAATAGTTTCTCTATTGTGGTTTATTTAGTTACTATTTCATTTATTGTTCAACCTTAATTCTATGAAGATACTTTCCCTAGTATACAAAATGGTGCCCACCGTGGGGCTCTAAGCCTCATTTCATCATTTTCATCATATTTTGTGTGCTTGTATTTTCACTTTTCTATGAATTTTCTGTAGAAAACAGGTGAAGTCATGCGTAGAAAGAATTCAGTCACTCCTACAGTCATTCTGATGACACTTCATATCACTATTCTGACGCCTAAAAGCTGCTAACTCATGCCTGGTTGATAACTTCTCTTTTGTCTTAAATACTTTCTAGCTACCTGCAAGATGAATGCTCATGCCTGTGAGATAAAATATTCTGCCTTTGCTCATAAAGTCACGCCTATGACTTAAGAAGTGTCACAGATCTACTATTTGTCACCGCCTGTGACAGACTTTAACTACGCAATTTACAGAGAGAGTCACGCCTAGTATCTGCTAATTCATGCCTAGTATTTATTAAATTATCGCTTTAAATAAATCATTTTACGCAATTTGCAATACTCTTTATGCTTAGTAGATAAACTATTTACACCTTATTAACTTTCAATGTCGCATGTGTCACTGGAAAGTGACGCTTGCTATTATTAAAGTTACGCCTGCCAACAGTTTGATCACGCGTATTAGCTGGACAATGACGCTCACTGTTTGTTGTTTTAATTTGCTGTTAGATTGATAAATTCAATTACTTAACTCTCTATCTGTATGTTTTTACTATAAATGAGCAGGCATAGAAAGGTCCAAAAACTAGAGAGCAAATTTAATCAAGAAGCCAAGGCTTTGGCTAAGAAGATTAAGAAGGAGAACCTTGCTCATATCAAATCGGTTCTTGAGGAATCACAAGAGGAAGAAAACTAGGTATATCAAAACTATCTTGCAATTATAGAAGCTTACAAAAGAAAATGTGTATCTCTTAATTGGATTTTTACTCCTTAGTTCAAGTTTTTCCTTAAAAATTTGCAAACAAGGTGCTTAAGGTTCACTACACAATTATTTGCTTCTTCAATTTCGATTTGGTTTCCCTCATTTTGATTGTTGGTGTTGACTAACTTGCTGGTGAAAAAACACATTTGGAAGGAGCTATTGCCAAGGTAATTATAAAAATGATGAAATCACTCAAAAATGCCCCTAACTTTGGTTAGCTACAAGGAAAAGGTAAGCCTCAAACTAGTCCATATTTTCCCTTAAATTGTGGCATTGGTGCATTTTAAAATCTAGTAATTATGAAAACCTCTTTTTACTTGAAAAGTTTAGCATTTAGGCCTATGCTCTTCACTTCTTCTAGTGAATCAAAATGCCAAAGGTGTTGAACTTTTTGATTAATAAGAAAGGTTAAGGAATCAAGCACATAAAATCAAAGCCCCTTGTTTGTGGAAGAGAGTAGAAATACTTAAATCCCTATAGTTAGTGGGTGAAATCAATTGAACATTGCTAATTGTGTTTGGGAACTAAAGGAAAAGTTAGGGATATGCTCTTCACCTTTTGGTGAACCAAATTCCCAAAAGCTTAACCTTAACTCCATTTTCCTTTCTTTAACATGAACATGCTAGAACATTAGTGGGCTCGCCTCTTGAGTTTGCCTTAACGAGGCCGGTGAAAGGGACAACCCAAAGTGGGATACGCTTGCTTTTGTTGCAGCCCACGGGAATCCAACCCACTATAAAATGAAACACATACATCCTTAATGGGGTGTGTGACAAATGGATTTTAAATTTTTTGAACTTCCTCTAGTAGTCCTCACGGATTGCACCAAATCATACTTTTGTGTGTGTGGGAAGCCTCTTAACATACTTGGGGGATGAAAGTTTAAGATCTATTTGAATGAAATCTACATTAAATCCTTGATAAAATAGCAAGACCACCTTTTAGAGCCATGTTTACGAACCAAATCTTGTGCTAGGTAGGTGCTTGAAGTGTCTTTTTGTGCAAAACTCATGACAATGTTCTTCAAATCAAACATTTTGTGTTAAGTGGGTAAAAAGAGACAAGTGAATGCGTGATTGTTGTGTTTGAAATACATAAACAAGTGAGAGATATATCCATTGAAAATTCATCTTATATTTTTAAATCTCTTCAATTTAAAATTAACAATTCTTGAATCAAGGATCATTCCAAATCAAACCCTTGTTGGATATCGGTTTCCACACGGTCCCACACATATAGGGTATCATTACAAGGAGATAGTACTCTTGTTGAAAATGGAGGGCAAGAAGTCGAATACCAAAGTCTTTTCAAAGATCCTAATCAAGAAGAAATCTTCCCAAACCTATTTGAACAAAGACTTGGAGAGATGGATAGAAATTCAGCATATCATAATCATAATACCAATAATGTCAATCATAATTCTAAAGAAACACTCGAAGAGAAAGTTGAGAGAGCTGCCCAAGATCTAGAATTCTTAGAGGTCATGGAGAAATTGATAGATAGGGATAGGGAGAACTTTTTCCTAGATCTAGCCCAAAAGGGAGTAAATCTTCCTTATGATTTTGATATTGACCAACTCAAGAAAGACCAACAGCAAGATGACCCCATGAATGTTATGACAAGGTAGATAAAGGCCTTCCAAGAATAAATTGATACCATGAAGAAGGCAGTCGAACCTAAGGCCTTTTCCTTTGAAGCTTTTTGTCTGTTCCCTTTAGACAAAAGCCTAGTTATGGTATCTTTTCCTTTCAATACCATTTTTCTTAAATATGATAATTACATGGGTAAAATAGACCCACAGGATCATCTAAGAGAGTTTTGCACCCTAAGCATAGAGTTCATGCATAATGATACATATCTAATGAGACTCTTTCCTAGGAGCTTAGGAGGTCCCGCAATGGAGTGGTTCTCAAAACTACCCCCAGGAATAAAGACCTTTGAGGAGTTAGCCTCCAAGTTCATAACCCATTACTCTTATAACGTTGAGCATGAAATCACAATGCTCAAGTTGTGTGATACCAAAAATAAAGATGGAGAGTCCTTCTTAGGATTCCTGCAAAGGTGGAGGACCGTTTTTGCAAGGTATCATGAAGTATCCCCAAGAAAGAGAAGATGGAGATCTCCACCAACAATTTGACCACGGAAATGAATTATAGATTACAACTTCAATGTCCCCCAACATTTGAAAAACTCATTGAAAATGGGATCAAGATTGAAGATGTTTTGGTCAAGAGAGGTGAAATCAAGTTATTTAAAGATAAAAAGTCCAACAACAACAACAACAATAATAATAGCAATAACAATAACAATAATTATGTGCCCAAGTATTTCAATAATCAAGGGTCCAACAATCACAATGATAAATCTAAATCATGGGTAAAGAATAACAACAAAAACCTTGTGAATGATAGACTTGTGGAGGAACACAATTTGAAGTCAACCCCTTTTATCCTACCACATGGAGCTAATTCTTCAAATAATGTTAATCAATCAAACAAAGCTCCATTTAATTCCAATAATTCCAACAACAATTCCAACACTTCCAACAACAATGCTAATGGGAATAAGGCAAAACCTTCCTACTCCAATTATAATAAAAATAAATTCACCTACTTAGGTGAACCTTTGGAGAATGTACTAAAGACCTTGGTTGCCAATAATGTCATCACATTACCCAATATGAAAGATTATGAACCTCAAGTTAAGCCTTATTGGTGGAATGATGCCCATCAATGCGAATATCATTGAAATAGAGGTCATCCAACAAATGAATGCATGAGGTTAAAAGACTTGGTGCAAGATTTAATTGACAATGGAACCATTAAAATTGAAGGTCCTCAAAACAATGAGGATCACATAGCCTGCAAAAACCCCTTTTTGAATCATGAGAAGGGTGAGTCATCTAATGCTAATCAAAATAAAAAAAAGGCATTGAGAAAGTAAACTTTGCTCATACCTATGATAACACGATAAATACTCTAAGAGAAGAGGATCAAACCATAAATGTTATCATAGTGAAAGATAAGTCAAGGGAAGCATCATCAAATGTTGCCACTAGTGGGCAAGAATAAAAAATTATCCTACCTACCAATGCTCCAAAGATTGTGTTGTCAAATCAAGCCTCAGCATCATCATCAAAACAATACAACTTGGTTGATCAATTACAAAGAACTCTTGCTCAAATCTCTATTCTTGAGCTACTCAAATTATCATGAATTCATAAGGATATGTTGGAGAAAGCCTTGTTGGAAACTAATGTGCCTCTAAATTTGGAGGTAGACAAGTTCCAAAATATGGTAGGGCACTTAATTGCACCCATTGCCTATCATTTTCCGAACAAGATGACATGTCCCTTAATCATCCCCAAAATTTACCCTTACACATAGAAGTGTTGATTCATAAGCATAGGGTGAAAATAGTCCTTATAGATGGAGGAGCCGGCCTAAACATTTGTACCTTTAACTTGGTGAAAGACCTAGGATTTTCTGAGGAGGCTATTGACCCTAAGAAAAAGATAACCATAAAGGCCTACGATGATGAAGAAAGAGCCTCAAAAGGAGTCATGGTACTACCCATTAGAGTTGGTCCCATGCAAAAAGAGACCATATGCCAAGTGTTGGACTTAAAGTTGACTTACAATATTCTGTTAGGAAGGCCATGGATCCACGAAATGCAAGCCGTTCCTTCAACTTATCATCAATGCCTAAAATTCCCATATCTAGGGCAAGAGATAATGGTAAGTGGGGATTTGAACCCATTTCAATATTGTAATAATGTCAAGCCTATCAATGACTCCTTTGTTCCACACAATGCTGAAGGGTCTATACCCAATCAAATAGAGCAAGGTCAAAGTTCTAAGGACATTCCTTTGTTGAAAGGAAAAGAAAATATGGAAGAAGAAGTTGTTATTGAAGACACACCAAAACTCGTTAACCTAACTACGTCAACTGAAGGAAAAGAGAAGGTTAATGAGGATAACATTATTGAAGAACCAAAAGAAGACCATACCAAAGCTATCCAAGTATACAATAAAGAGGCCCATTATCAAAAGATGGACCAAATGATGAAGAATGATAAGCAATGTAAGATCAAGCAAAAAGGAGTAGGTGAATACTCCTTATCTATGATGGACCTGCCTTTATCACCCAAGTCCTTTGGAAAACCTCCAAATCTCCCTCATAGATATAATGATAACTTTGTATGGGAAAGTACATCATCTGCCATGGATGAAGAAGACAATGAAATTCTAAACTGGTTATATAAAGATGAAGAATCAAGTGCCCATGTCAAACATATCCAAAATATAACCATTCCCACACATCAATATGGGAAAGCGTTTTCAATCATGAAAAATATGGGGCACAAAGGTCAAGGACCTTTGGGCATGAAGAATGAAGGGCTCATTGAACCCATAGAATCAACATGGCGAGATTCCAAAGAGAAAACAGGATCAGGGTATCTTGAAGAAGGATACACTAAAAAACATTACCCCAAACTAAATGATCAAATATTGCAATTAGAATCTCATAGTGATGAGGATTCTAATGAATGGGAATGGGAGACTTTATCTGATGAGTCATGTCAAGATAAAGGTATTGATGTTATCCATACTTATGCTTCTACCAAAGATAAAGGACCAATAGCAGAATCAAGTTCAAATCAAGCATCTAGTTCTAGTCAAGTGATCCTAAATGATGTGCCAAGCATAGAAATAGAGATAAATCAATGGGTAGGTGAACCATACGTTCCTTCATGGAGACCTACTATGGAAGAATCAAACATTAGGTTTAATCCACATGAGTTTTATCCAACAGAAACCCTAGAGGAGTCTAGTAAGGAGGACTTTGATCCTTCTTTAGAACATTTAGAGGAAGCCCATGTTTGAGATTTTCAAGATACAATGTATGAACCCTCCAATAATGAGATATACACCTTAAATCCAATTGAAACAAACCCAAGTGTTGACCCATTGACTCTCATCCGCCCGGACCTAATTGAATGGAATGCCATTGAACCAACTACCTTGCCAATTTTCTTAAATGACAACATGGTGTCCCAATACGTGAACGCGGTTGAACATTCTTCTATCAGAGAATATCAAGAAGAAATGATGAAGGGGAGCATCCAAACTTTCAATTTGAGAAAAAATGGAAAAAATAAAAAAAAATAGAAAAGGAAAAGAGTCGAGTGTTGAAAACCACATGGTGGCAACATTAGATCCAAAAGAAAAAAATAAAGAAATAAAGGATGTTTCCAAAGGTGAAAACCCAACTGAGGCACCTAAGAAAGGGAGTTTGGATGCTCTACCAGAACATTATGAAGAACGATCTCCGATCTTAATTGAGCTGACAGAAAAGATAAATATTGGGTCAAAAATAGAGCCAAAGATCATCCACCTTCCCTATCTAGCGAAGAAAGAATAGAATTCATCAAGTTCTTTAAGAAAAAACAAGTTAACTTCACATGGTCTTATGACGATATGTTGGGTTTAGACCCAAATCTGATAATGCATCATCTAAAATCGAGGAAGGAGCCAAACCTGTTAAGAAAAAGCTAAGGAAGATGCATCCTCATATAGCACTACTTGTCAAAGTGGAGTTGGAAAAACTATTGAAGGTGGGGTTTATAAGGGCCATTGATTATGTACAATGGATCTCAAATATAGTGCCAGTATCAAAAGCACACAAATCCATCAGAATTTGCATAGATTTTAGAGACTTAAACTTGGCATGTCCTAAGGACGATTTCCCACTTCCAAGTATTGATGCCATTATGGACTTAACAGCAGGACACTCCATGTTCTCACTCATGGATGGATTTAGCGAATATAATCAGATAAAGATAGCACTAGAAGACCAAGATAAAACTACCTTTACATGTTCATGGGGTACTTTTTGCTGGAATGTCATGCCTTTTGGCTTGAAAAATGTTAGAGTGACCTATCAACGAGCAATGACCACAATATTTCATGATATGATGCATAAGTTCATGGAGGATTATGTGGATGAAATATTAGCCAAATCTCACTCAAGAAAAGAACACCTACCAATTTTGGTGAATTTTTTTGAAAGGCTAGAGAAATTCAAAGTAAGACTTAACCCAAAGAAATGTGCATTTGGAGTCCAATCTGGCAAACTGCTAGGCTATATTGTATCTGCAAAAGGGATAGAGGTGGATCCCGCTAAAGTGAAGGCTATCATGGAAATGGAAGCACCTAAAAACATTAGTCAGATGAGACCTTTACAAGGAAGGATCCAATCCATTAGGAGATTTATCTCCCAATTAGTAGAAAAATGTCATAATTTCACCCAACTTTTGCATAAAGATACAATTTTCAAATGGGATGAAAATGTGAAGAAGCCTTTAATCTATTGAAGAAATATCTCATGAATCCACCAATCATGATGCCACTTATCAAAGGCAAGCCCTTGATCTTATACGTTTCAACAACAGAGAATTCATTGGGGGCACTTTTAGCACAAGAGGATGAAACAAGAAAAGAGAAGGCAATTTACTACATAAGTAGAACCTTGGTCAAATACGAGCTGAATTATACATTCATGGAAAGGGCATGCTTGGCTGTAGTTTTTGCTTCCCAAAAATTACGCCATTATATGCTAGCCCACAAGATAAGGCTCATCGCTAAAATTGATCCTTTAAAGTATCTACTTAGTAAAACAACATTGAATGGAAGGCTAGCAAAGAGGGTGATGGTACTAAGTGAATTCGACATAGAATATGTTGATAGAAAATCAATCAAAAGGAAAGTTATTGCTGACTAGTTAGCAGAAGCACCACTTCAAGATGATCATCCTATACAAGTGGAGTTCCTAGATTCAGAGATTGTGAATGTTGAAGCAAAAACATGGAAACTTTATTTTGATGGTTACTATACTCATCATGGATCAGGAGCAGACATACTTCTCATCACTCCTCAAGGCTCTACTATCCCTAAATCTTACAAATTGCTATTTCCATGTACCAATAATATAGAAAAATATGAAGCCTTGGTTATTGGAATCAAGTTGGCATTAGAGTGGAAAGTAACAGAATTAAAGGTTAATGGAGATTCACAATTAGTCATTAATCAAGTCAATGAGGAATATCAAACAAAATATGACAAACTGGCACCCTACAAAAACATGGTGGACAATCTTAAGAAGTATTTCATACTTATTACATTTGAACAAGTGCCAAGAGAAAAGAACAAAGCAACAGATGCAATGGCAACTTTAGCTTCACTTCTGCAGATGCCTCATCAGAGTGCCAGATATGAGTTCTTGGTAAAAGAAGTGGATCAACCCACATTTGACCCTACCCACCCTTATACCATTTGCTTGCTAACTACAAACAAATCACCTTGGTATGGACCAATTTACACTTACTTGAAAGATTAAATCCTTCCCATAAACCAAACCAGGAATCAAAAGAAAATCTTCATTCGCCAAGCCACCTGATACACTATAGTTTTTGAAACATTGTATCAAAAAAGTCTAAACGGAATGCTCCTTAGATGTTTAGAAGAAGAGGAATCAAAATTAGCCTTACGAGAAGTCCATGAAGGAATTTGTGGGTCAAACTCGAATGGATTAACCTTAGCTAAGAAACTTCTTAGGATAGGATATTTTGGGCCTACGATGGAGAAAGATGCTTGTAACTTTGCCAAAACTTGTAGAAAGTGCCAATTCCATGGAAACTTGATACATGTGCCCACACAAGAGCTTCATTCGATGACAACACCTTGGCCATTTTATCAATGGGGTCTAGACCTAATAGGCATGATTTATCCACCATCCTCGAATGGTCATAAATTCATCATCATGAAAATTGAGTACTTTACTAAGTGGGTGGAAGTTGTACCCCTATCAACTGCAACAAGAAAGCAGATATCTTTGTTTATCCTCAATCATATTATTTGTAGATATGGCATACCTCATGCTATCATAACAGATAATGCAAAGCATTTCAAGAACAAAGGCCTAAAGGAGTTATGTACTAAGTTTCAGATGATTCATCATTCTTCTTCAATCTATTACCCTCAAGGTAATGGACAAGCTGAAGCAACAAATAAAAAAATCTTGAAAATTTTGAAGAGAACGGTGGACAATTCAGGTACAGATTGGCACATTAAAATAAACCCAACCTTGTGGGCTTATAGAACAAGCATAAGAACACCAACAAGAGCTACACGTTTGTCATTAGTCTTTGGAACAAAAGCAGTTTTTCCTTTTGAGGTAGAACTTCCATCCTCAAGGATATCTATGCATGATTTAATAAATGAGGAAGACTATAGGGTTGCTAGGTTGCAAGAACTAGAACTCTTGGATGAAAAATAGAAGCAATCATTTGATCATTTGAAGGTGTACCAAAATAGAAGGTCAAGGACTTAAAATAAGCACATCAAGCCAAGAACATTTCAAATAGGTGACCTAGTTTTGCAAGAAAATCCCAAGAATAAAGCAGAAAGGGAAAAGAAAGGAAAATGGGAAGCAAACTGGTTAGGACAATTTCTCATTGTTGAAAATTTTGGGATTGGAACCTACAAATTAGCATATTGTGATGGAGAAGAACTACAAGAACCAATAAATAGCATACATCTAAAGAGGTTCTATACATGAGGTAGATAAAAGAGTATAAAGAGTATCAGATGAAGAGCATCATATTTATTGTACATAGTTAAAAGAGACCCTGAAAATACCAAAAACATTTGAAAAGCAGAAAAGATTAAAAATAGTGGAAAATTGAGCATGAAGAAAGTAAAAAAATTCATATATGATCCTCAAAAAGATATTGTCTTGGTGAAAACCTAGAAAATAGGCGCCTTGATGATGTGAAAAAAAATTTAAAAAAAGAAAAAACAAAAAAAATCAAAAAAGAAGAAAAGTGCCTTGGTGAAAACCTAGCAAATAGGCACCTTGGTAGCAAAAAAAGAAGAAGAGAAAAAGCTTTAAAAATAGAAAAAAGAGCTAGATCCATTCAATCGGTGAAAACCTTGTAAATATTGCATTTGCCATCATTTGTATATATTGCGTAATAAAACCCCAAAGTTGCATATGCGAGTACCTCAAGATTTTGGTCACCTAATTGAAAAATTGTCCTAAGTCCCACAAATGAAATCAATATCAAACTGTGGGCAATCTACTCAAGAGGAGAAAGGATTCATCAAAGCAAGCTTTATTCAATCAGAGAATCAATTCATCACACTCGAAAGAGGAGCACTTATTCAAATCTACATCCTAATCCTATTTGAGCCTAAAAAGAAAAATATGATCCAAGAACTGAAATGACCTTACCTTTATCAGGATTAAAAGTATGAAGTGGATGGAACTACACTTGACATATGGATTTGAAAAACATTGCAAAATTTTTCAAAGTGCTGACTCAATTAATGAAATCATTTCTTTCTAGCAAATCGATGAAAGTTTTAGACTAGTAGACAAGCTATGATGAAAGGATGATATTTTTCTTGATTTCTGAATGACTGTCTTAAAATCAAAGTTTTAAATCATGTACTATTTGTCTAAGGACATGATCATCAAAGAATCATCGAGGACTTGTACATAGGATAAAACTAAGATTTATGCTTGTTTACGCAAACAGATACCTTGGCTATTTTGATCTTCAATATCATAATACCAAACTCCACGTGCAACATAGAATCTGACAAAATCGGTATTCACACTCTCATGATTGGCTTCAATTAGTGATAGTCGTACCGAAGAGAGATGGGAAAGAAAATAAAGAGCTGTAAAAGGTATCCATATCATCATAGTTGAACTAGTGATGGTTGTACTAAAACGAGATTCCAAAAACACTCAATGATGATTATAAGCTCCAAATTTTGAATAATGACAGTTAGATGCATACATCTTAGATTAAGTGCATTGTATATATTATTTTTCCTTTCGTAGCTTAATTTGCAAGGGGGCAAAAGAAATGGGGGGTTCAAATCAAACGTCTTATCCTTGATTTCAATCAACATGTGAGATTATCTTTTGCATTCATGCATAGTATTAATCATTATTCATTAGCCATATATCAGAAAAGAATAGAGAAAAAGAATCATTACTCATACATCATTTTCATACATTTAATTAAAGATAGAACTGCATACATCCGAAAACCCAAAAACATAGGGGCATTCATATCTCCATAAAACACTTTGCATCCATACATTGAAAAACAAAGAAAAGCATGTCATAAACTCATACATCAATGCATTCATCTATATATATCATAAATTAAGATACATTGCATCCATAGCATAATCAGAAGTAAATGCATCATAAACACCACATAGCTACATATAAAGATAATCTCATAACAAAATACATCAAGAGAATCAAGGAAGTCTATCATCATATAAGTGTTCATCAAATGATCCAGTACATCAATATATCAAGATACAAATTTCATGAAAGTGATACATCAAGTGTTTCGATCAATAAAACATCATGAAACATGATACAAGTGACATCAACAATGAGAAACTCTATCATCCAATCATCAAGATCCCATAGTAGCACCTGATCCATCTCCAGCACCTGATCCATCTGGACCTATGCCATCCTATCTATCCTGTGAGGGAGGAGCCTGAGAAGTGCTTGCTACACTACGGCTCTATGCCATCATCGTCATGAACTGCTACATCAAGGTAGCTACCTGATCCAATCTGCCAACAATAGTGGATATCTCTGTCCTCATCGACTGCACCTCTTGTGCTACATTATCAATGCTAGGAGCAACCTGAGAACTCTACCCCATATCCTATGATTGCTACACCTATGGAGGCACCTATTGTACCTGATCCTGATCCTACTGTGCTAAAGAAACCCTATGTAACTAAACTAAGGGATCATGTCCACCATGAATCTGTCGAGAAACATCTATATGTACCTTTCTCTATTGTCTCTACTGTCGATGAGCTCTATGTTGTCTATCCACTGCTACTCTAGGGCATACCTTAGCTACATCATCCTATCCTCTAGCTCTAGCCCTATCCCAAACATGTCCACCTCTCACTCATGGTCCATCTTTTGCTCTACCAATAGCCTGAGGTGCTCTCTATCCTCGCTGTCTCTAATGTCTCCTACTACTTCCATCACCACCACCATCACCACCGCCACCATCATCTCTCTCATCCCAGCCTTGGATAGGCTCTGCTAGATCAGTAAATTAAGGAAACCTATTCCGAGCCCACCAGTCTTGATACTCATGTGACATCCCACCATCTGCAACACCTGCAAGCATCTCCCATTTGCAGTATGCCAAACCAGCAATCTAATCACATGCAAACTAATAATCAATTAGAGGACCCCACATCGATCACTCTATCTATACACGAGCATATAATGCTACACCCTATGGCATATCCTGTACTCTACCATATTGGCGAGACACTCAGCCAAAGCAGAAATGCTCAATCATAGTAGTGGCCCTGCCAATCATCCATCTAGGAGAAAACATATAGGGAAGCTCATCATCATCCTCTCTCCAACGATCACATCCTATATATGGCTGCCACTAAACTTGATCAAGATCATCAATCTACTGGCGCCAATAATCAAGCTTTCCTAGATGATGTTGGACAACCATGCCGCTATACAAAAAAGCATACGGGAATCCCCGGTGATGAATCCTATCTGAAATAGGCCTAGTAATGGGAAGATGCTCCCATACCCACAACTGTAGAATCACTGCATCTGCTAACAAAGAAGCGCTCTCTCTATAGACAACCTCATGCAAATCATGATACAACTGAGCAAGAACATAGGAGCCCCAATCAAATTGTCAAGGCTGAGCAAGTAAATCCTTGAGGATCTTGCCCCATCCAACTGAGAAACCACGACCTCGCTGGTCAGGAAGTAGGAATCCACCGATAAGAGCACCAAGAACCACTGGTAATGTCAGGAAAGAAGCAAACTGTGGCCAAGTAATAGTATCATCATCTATAGTGTTGTCTCCAAACACTCATCTGCAGACTGTGCTATCATAAATAGAATCATAATAAACTAACTATCCTTCACAAGGAATGCGTAATAATCTATACACATCCTCCGGAGTGATAGTCATCTCTCTGAAAGGAAGGTGGAAAGTATTGTGGTCAAAGTGCCATGCATCTCTTTGCCACAGTAGTCAGAAGACCACGGTTCAGCTGGAACTGTGGCATGTCAAGAAGAAAACCGAGGCCACACATCTCAACAATACAATACTCTGCCACAGTCAAAGCCTGACCAAGATCAATAACCCATGATGCAACAGACCGTATGTAAAGAATAGGGAAGTGTGCCTGTTTGGAAAAACAAAAGAACCATATCAGCATACCATATCAAGGAATCATCTAATGTCAATCAATTTTATCAAAAGTATCAAGCAATCACACCCAGTACCATTTGTTCATGTCTCTGTATCCTAAGAACGAAGTATCAATATCCATCATATCAGTTTACACACTGATTGATTTATCCTATTAGATTGACAAATCACATTCATTAGTACCATTATCCTGATATCCTAATCAATTTTTTTGTTTAAATGCAACAGACCTAATCTTATCATTGGAATTGATCATCTGGAGTTATCAAATTTTTCATCAGGGAAAATCAAGTACAAGTGAAAAATTTTCAAAAATCTTTCAGGCGTGATTTTACACATACCACACAACATTTCATCTAACGCAATGTAGAAAAGATGTCAGGCGACACTTTATCTATCATAGGTGGTAATTCAAGTTTCATGCAACACTATAACGCTAGGCGACATTGAATAAAGCCTAGGTGACAACGAAAATCTAGGGTTTAACACATGGAAAAACATATGCAAATTGGCATTAAAACCCTAAGGCTACGCAGAATCATATTCTTCTTAGGCGAGAATGAAAAATTGTTAGGCAACAGTTTACTACGCGGAGGCATGAGTAAAAAGTGCGGATGCAACACTTTAAAGGCTAACACGACATTTAAACTATCCTAAGCATGAATTTGCAAAATTAAAACAACAACGACATGGAAAAAATGTAATAAATGCTATAAATGAGCATTAAATGCAACAAGTTAAAAATGACTTAGTGGAGGTTCGTAGTCAGGTGGTCTCCGATACCGTCGACATCTCTCGAACTGATGCTCTCTGATAGGAACAACCATCTCGAAAATCAAACGAAGCTTAGAGAAAAATCTCAGAAGTCAAAAGTGAAAATGAATAGTAAATCAAGGTTTTTCAACCTATTTAAGCTAATTTGACCTAATTAAGAGGTGAAATTTTGACTTTGACCTATATTAACCTATCAGTTCAATCAGGGAAAATTGTGAATCATGGCATATCATCAGTGTTTTTTAGAAATGAAAACATATTGGATTAATCAATCAATCAAATTTTTTAAATCAAGCATCAATATGTTTTATTTATGAGGGGGCATACCATCAGATAATTAGATCAACATCAGCAGCATCATCATCAAAAATCAAGAAATCGATCACCAAATCAAGAAAAAGATCAACGAATGGGGCATCATATCAAGATCAATCACTGAATCAAACATCATATCAAGAACCATCATTAGAAGGATCATCAGAACCACATCAATTGAGAGTTTCATATTGATCATATCTGCATCAATCTCGTATCAAAAATCAAGGATCGACCATCAATGAATCAGGACCTATCATCAGCCAGATCAGAGTATTCTTTGAATCGACATGCTTCACACATGAACTCAAAGAGGGGCATTTGTAATCACCTAAAAATGGACAAAGATCAAATCAAAGAAAAATTGAGTCAAATCAAAGCAAATCAAGGAAAAAATTGAAGTAATTGAATCACAATGCATAATTATCCAATCAAAATTAAAATCAAGTCTTAATTCGAGATCAATCAAAATTGAGAGCATTTTAATCAAATACAATCAAATCAAAATACAATTAAATCAATTAATTGTATAGTCTTGGATTAAATTAAATTCAACCCATTTAAGGGGTACATGGCTAAAATAAATCAATTAAATCAATTAATAAATATTAATTACTCTCAACAACCATAAAGGAGAGGAAATTCAATCAACCAATGAGATTTAAGGAAAGACATTCACATGGATCAAGCCAAATTCAATCTCAATCACTCAAAGTGAAAGAGAATCTTGTCCATTGATCTTGTCTACTTGTCCCAAGCTTTGAGGACACAAACTTTGCATTGTCTTCAAAGGGTGGAACCAAGGACTCAACCAAGGTTTAATCATGATCAAATAAAACTACATCCCCTACCATTGGAAAATCTATAAAAGGAAGACCAAATTCCTTCATTATGATCAACCACACATCTAAGAATTGCATTGATACTCTTGCAATTTGAGTTTAGAAAGGCATTTGAGAGCTTAATTAACATTTACTTTGATATAATTTTTAGCTTTAACTTGTTTATCTTATCATTCTTATTCTAGGACTGTCATTAATGGAAGCTTGCTGAGAGCTTTGCATTAACATTCTTAGTTAGAGAGCCATAGGATGCTCAATTGATTATTAATTTTCTAAATAGTTTTTTTATTGTGGTTTATTTAGTTACTATTTCATTTATTGTTCAACTTTAATTCTATGAAGATACTTTCCCTAGTATACAACACACACCCATGTTTTGTAGCATAGTTCATTTTAGAAGTGTATGGCTTGACTATGCACATGCATAATTGTAGATGAGGATCAGTAATAGGGTGCCAGGCATTGCTTAGATCCTTTGGATCTAACCCCATATTTTCCTTCCTTGCAAGTTTTTGATCATACAAGAGCATACTAGATTGAACCTTGGGTCAACACTTCATTACATCAGGCAATGTCTGGTACCTTCATTATTTATGTTCATCTACTTATATATGTTTGTATTCATTCATATTCTTCTGAAAGTTGGCTATTAGTGACCATATATGACGATTCTTGATGTTTTTGGGTCATTCAAAATGAAAAGATGTAAAAGTTTAGATTTTTTATTTCAATTTTTAAAATCATAAAATGAATAAATTTGAAGATAACAAATTAAGATAATCTTTGTCTTCACTTTAAAAAAAAAACATAAATCTCATAAAGCATGGTAAAATAGGGCTCTAATTGTGGTAAAATAGGAAAGTTGCCACCTTGCACTACTCTTCATATGGCAACTGCTAAGGAATTATGTTATAAAATTTCAAGGCATGAAATTTTATACTTTTTGACATCATACTTTTTTCTCCTTAGCATTGAGTTTACAATGTAAGGGAGTCGAAGAAAATATATGTACAGTTATAAAATTTCATGCCTTGAAATTTGGCACGAAATTTTATAACATAGTTCATTAGCATTTGATCTTTCTATGGCAGCCATGATTTGAGGTAAGCATTTGAGCTTTGTCTTCTCATTAACTCAATTTCATTTTGATGGCATTTGTTGATTTAATAGAAAAATATGAATGTTAATACTGACATTATTTACATCTTTGCATTTGGAATGCTCGATGACCCACGAGCTTTGAGAGCTAGGGCATCATTGCTATTACCTTCAAGGCATTGTGTGAAGTGTTTGATCTCTTTTTATTTGTTTTGTTGTTGATATTCACTATGTGGTACTCCCCATTTATGATCATTTCATGAGGAAATATTTTGATGGCTCACGGGCTCCAAGCTAGGGCATCATACATTGTTCATGAGCTCACTATTTAATACTGCCATTGTTTACATCTTTTCATTTGGAATGCTCAATGATTCACGAGCTTTGAGAGCTAGGGCATCATTTATATTACCTTCTAGGCATTGTGTGAAGTGTTTGATCTTTTTTTATTTGTTTTGTTGTTGATATTCACTATGTGGTACTCCCTGTTTATGATCATTTCATGAGGAAATGTCTTGGTAGCTCGCAGGCTGCAAGCTAGGGCATCATACATTGTTTATGAGCTCATTGTTTAATATTGGCATTGTTTACATCTTTTCATTTGGAATGCTCGATGACCCGTGATCTTTGAGAGATAGGGCATCATTGCTATTACCTTCAAGGCATTGTGTGAAGTGTTTGATCTCTCTTTATTTGTTTTGCTGTTGATATTCACTATGTGGTACTCCCCATTTATGATCATTTCATGAGAAAATATCTTGATGGTTCACGGGATGCAAGCTAGGGCAGCATACATTGTTCATGAGCTCATTGTTTAATAATGGCATTGTTTACATCTTTTCATTTGGAATGCTTGATGACCTGCGAGCTTTGAGAGCTAGGGAATCATTTCTATTACCTTCAAGACATTGTGTGAATTGTTTGATCTCTCTTTATTTTTTTTGCTATTAATATTCACTATGTGGTACTCCCCGTTTATGATCATTTCATGAAGAAATGTCTTGATGGCTCGTGAGCTGCAAGCTAGGGCATCATACATTCTTCATGAGCTCACTGTTTAATACTGGCATTGTTCATTAGCTCACTGTTTAATATCTGGCATCATGCAAACATACATTAATACACTTACTATTTTGAATTTGAGTTTGGACATCATGCAATTTTATTGTTGTCATTGCATGCTTGCTACTGTTGTGCACCATATATTGTTTTATACACTATTTATTTCATTGAGACCGTGAGCTTGGCATTTGTAATGTATTTTTTGTTATTGGATCAATGCTACCATGTTGTTGAGTCTGTGTAAGACTTCCAAGGTTTTACCCCAAAATTTATTAGTAATAAAATAGGGACATCATTAATAAAATAATACACTTACTATTTTGAATTTGAGCTCAGGCATCATGTAATGGTATTGTTGTCATTGCATGCTTGTTGTTGTTGTGCACCATAACAGCAACAAAAATGCAATGTTATGAAATTTTGGGATTAAATTGGTGAGTTTGAATACTTTCTCTATTTTAAACTAACCTATGACTTTAAAGGAGGAATTATGAAATATAGTTGTAGGTGGTTATCTCTTCTATAATGATGGAGGAGTCAAAGGTAATGATCAATGAGGTTTCTACTATTAGATCATACATATATTAATACACTTACTATTTTGAATTTGAGCTCGAGCATCATATATTATTTTATATACTGTTTATTTCATTGAGATTGTGAGCTTGGCATTTGTAATGTATGTCTTGTTATTGGATTAACATTTTCATGTTGTTGAGGTTGTAGATGTCTTTTTACTGATCTTGTATAAAAAACATATATACCATGTTGACTCATAGCCCATGAGGTGTTGCTTGATAACACATTTGACATCATACTTTTTGCTCCATTTTGGTCTTGATTTACTCACTGCATGCATATGTTTCCTAACTGCACATGTTCTGTAGCATAGTTCATTTTAGAAGTGTATGATTTGACTATGCACATGCATAATTGTAGATGAGGATCAGTAATAGGGTGCCAAGCATTGCTTAGATCCTTTGGATCTAACCCCATCTTTTCCTTCCTTGCAGATTTTGGATCATACAAGAGCATACTAGATTGAACTCTGGGTCAACACTTCATTACTTTAGGCAATGTTTGGTACCTTCATTATTTATGTTCGTCCACTTATGTATGTTTGCATTCATTCATATTTTTTCAAAAGTTGTCTATTAGTGACCATATAGGACCATTCTTGATGTTTTTGGGTCATTTGATGAAAATACGTAAATAGGGACATCAGTAATAAAATAGGGATATCTTAATCTTTATGAGCTCAAATTCAAAACAATAAGTGTATTATTTTATTACTGATGTCCCTATTTTGAAGTGTTTGATCATTTCTATTACCTTCAAGGCATTGTGTGAAGTGTTTGATCTCTTTTTATTTGTTTTGTTGTGCATATACATTTTTTAATCAACTCTGTTATGCATAGGTGAAGAACATTCATATTTTCCTAAGCAGTACTGTGAGCTTTCCTTCTAACACATGTACTATTGTGAAAATCATCACAAGTCCATTTTTTGCAAGAAAGATCACAGTACACATGTCTGGATGTCTGCATGTTTTTCACCTATTCATATACTAAATGATGAATGCTCAATTGTTGTAATGGCAAAGCATTAGAACCATCCATATAGGACCTTCATTATTTATGTTCATCCACTTATGTATGTTTGCATTCATTTATATTCTTCTGAAAGTTGGCAATTAGCGACCATATAGCACCATTCTTGATGTTTTTGGGTCATTTGATGAAAAGATGTGAATAGGGACATCAATAATAAAATAGGGATATGAGGTGCTCAAACAGTGAGCTCATAAAATAATATATTTAGTCTTAATAAAATCTTATAAAATGACATATATTGTGTGAAGTGTTTGATCTCTCTTTATTTTTTTTGGTGTTGATATTCACTATGTGGTACTCCCCGTTTATAATCATTTCATGAGGAAATATCTTGATGGATCACGGGCTGCAAGCTAGGGCATCATACATTGTTCATGAGCTCACTGTTTAATACTAGCATTGTTTACATCTTTTCATTTGGAATGCTTGATGACCTACGAGTTTTGAGAGATAGGGCATCATTTCTATTACCTTCAAGGCATTGTGTGAAGTGTTTGATCTCTTTTTATTTATTTTGTTGTTGATATTCACTATGTGGTACTCCCCGTTTATGATCATTTCATGAAGAAATGTCTTGATGACTTGTGGGCTTCAAGCTAGGGCATCATGCATTGATTATGAGCTCAATGTTTGAGCTGCTTGTGTCCCTATTTGATTGGCTGGTAATCAAATAGTGAGATCATAAACAATGCATGATTCTTGAGCTCAAATTCAAAACAGTAAGTGTATTATTTTATTAAGACTAAATATATTATTTTATAAATTTTTTATTAAGATAAAGTATTTTGGGTTAGTTTTATGTTGTTTTATAAGATTTTATTAAGACTAAATATATGATGTAAACTCATAATTATATTTGATATATATATATATATATACTTCAAAGGAGGAATTATGAAATATAGTTGTAGGTAGTTATCTCTTCTATAATAATGGAGGAGTGAAAGGTAATGATCAATGAGGTTGCTTCTATTAGATCATACATTAATACACTTACTATTTTAAATTTGAGCTCGGGCATCATGCAATGTTATTATCGTCATTGCTTGGTTGCTGTTGTTGTGTACCATATATTATTTTATACACAATTTATTTCATTGAGACTATGAGCTTGGTTTTTCTTTCAAAAGTGTATGGCTTGACTATGCACATGCATAATTGTAGATGAGGATCAGTAATAGGTTGTCATTCATTGCTTAGATATTTTTTATCTAACCCCCATCTCTCTTTTATATGTCATTATAGTCTATAAAAGATGAAACATGGGCACACTAGATTCATACTCGGGTAAAAAATTCATCACTTCAGGTAATGTCTAGCACCCTTATTATTTATGTTCATCCTCTTATGTTTTGAATTTGAATTTGAGCTCATAAAGATTAAGATATCCTAACTGTTTTGAATTTCTATGTGCTTTGAGCCAATGAAATTTTTGTAATTTTGTAATTTTGAAAAAGAAAGTGTCATTTGTAATTTTTGTGAATTCGAAGAGCTGTTGCGAAGACAACACTGCACTTTTGTGTGGCGCGAAGAGGACATTGTTTATGAGCTCACTGTTTGAGCACCTCAATTTCATTTTGACGACATTTGTTGATTTAATGACACAATATGAATGTTAATAGTGGTATTGTTTACATCTTAGCACTTGGAATGCTCGATGACCTGCGAGCTTTGAGAGCTAGGGCATCGTTGTTATTACCTTCAAGGCATTGTGCGAAGTGTTTGATCTCTCTTTATTTGTTTTGTTTTTTATATTCACTATGTGGTACTCCCCATTTATGATCATTTCATGAGGAAATGTCTTGATGGCTCGTGGACTGCAAGCTAGGGCATCATACATTGTTCATGAGCTCAGTACTATTTAATACTGACATTGTTCATGAGCTCACTATTTAAGATCTAGCCAGGCTATGTAAATGGTACCAGGCCAACCCAATCAGCCCAACAAAATGTGTCATGTTTATCTTTGTCAAATACACTCATTCACCATTTTGTTCTTATTCTTCACACAAACATTGCATCAAAAGTAATTGTAAACAATGACTCAAAGAAAAAAGAAACAACTACAATAGATCAGACCCCAAAAGAATATAGTCAACTACAATAGCTCACAGTCTCAATGAAATAAATAGTGTATAAAATAATATATGGTGCACAATAGAAGCAAGCATGCAATGACAACAATAACATTACATGATGTCCGAGCTCAAATTCAAAACAGTAAGTGTATTAATGTATGATCTAATAGCAGCAACCTCATTGATCTATCTTTGTTATATTGATTCTATTAGATCAAATAGGGACATCAGTAATAAAATAATGCACTTACTATTTTAAATTTGAGCTCATAAAGATTAAGATGTCCTACTATTTTGAATTTCTATGTGCTTTGAGCCAATAAATTTTTTATTATCATGATGAAGTAATAATGCATTAAATGTCTTACTTATGTCCCTATTTGATTGGAGGGTGCTCTATTTTTTATATTGCTTCTATCAAAATAGAATGACAGTGGTGATTGAATGCATCTATAATCTCAACAACATGGTAGCATTGATCCAATAACAGAAAATACATTACAAATGTCAAGCTCGCGGTCTTAATGAAATAAACAGTGTATAAAATAATATATGGTGCACAACAGCAGCAAGCATGCAATGACAACAATAATATTGCATGATGCCCGAGCTCAAATTCAAAATAGTAAGTGTATTAATGTATGATCTAATAGAAGCAACCTCATTGATCATCACCTTTCACTCTTCCATCATTATAGAAGAGATAACTACCTGCAACTAGGGCATCATGCATTGTTTATGAGCTCATTGTTTGAGCACCTCATGTACCTATTTGATTGGTCAGTGCTCAAACAATGAGCTCATAAATAATGCACGATGCACTAGCTTGCAGCCTGCAAGCCATCAAAACATTTCCTTATGAAATGATCATAAACGGGCAGTACCACATAGTGAATATCGAAACAACAAAACAAATAAAGAGAGATCAAACACTTCACACAATATATGTTGTTTTATAAAATTTTATTAAGACTAAATATATTGTTTTATGAGCTCATTGTTTGAGCACCTCATGTCCCTATTTGATTGGTCGGTGCTTTGTTTATTATATTGATGCTATTAGATCAAATAGGGACATAGAATTCGATATCAACCTATCATATATCCATTCCAAATGATATAACTCCATTTGAATAAACATACATGCCAACCATTTGACAAAATATCTATATGAAATATAGAGCAATACATTAATTTTATAGTGAATTCATGATTTATAATTCAATTATAGCAGCTCAATGTGTTTGAACTCAAGAATACCCCTTACTTGGTTTCCTACAAAGCCTTTGGTGAAATCTGTTAGAAAATGAGAAGCTATGAGAAGGTGACATGAAGCTAATGAAAGGAGGCATCTCCAATTTGTTTTGCAGATATACACATTAAGGATAATGTCAGATAATACAAGGGAATTCGATCAAAATAGGGAGACAATCACTAGATTATTATCTAACTTTCAAAGAGAAGGCGATGACAAATGTTATTGTCCATGCAAGAGTTGTAATGACTTAAAGACAAGAAGAATCAAAATCAAAACAACAAAGAGACATTGTAGGGAGAATGGTCACATTGAAGGGGGGTTTGATTATAATCCAGTGGTAAGTTGTTTGTTATATTGTTTTCACAATTAATATACATATGAACCATGAAAGGAGGTTTGATTATGACATTGAAGGGGGATTTGATTATCATCATTTTTATATAGGTCGATCTCCCCAGTGTGAATATAGAGCAACATGGAGGTGTGAGTATTAAAGTTGAAGATCGTGATCCCATGGAAGATGACAATCATGCGCTAGAAAACACATTTGAAGATGGTATGAATGCATTGATCGTTGACACATTTGGTACTGGTGGTGGTGGTGGTGGTGCTGATGATGATGATGATTATGATGAGGATGACATTGACGATGTCCATGATATACCTCTACTTGAGAAGGCAGACACGGACCTTTACGGAGGCTCCCAATCTACTCTTCTCTTTGCTATATTGTTGTTGGTGAATTTGAAAGTTATGAATGGTTTATCCAACATAGCAATGTCACGTATGCTAAGGTTTGTCATATATGTCATTATAGTCTATAAAAGGTGAAACATGTACCATTAAGATTGTTTATGTAATACCCCAAAAATGGGCTATAAGTTCATTAATATCTTACATCTTCAATTCGAACGAAATCGACATCAAAGTCCTAATCTAAGGCACATCTAAACATCATCGAATCATAATTGATTATCTTAAATTCTGCATCGGGGAATATTCCTAGTAATATTCCTAATTATCTTAATTATCTTTAATTTTATAATTATTTGGCAATAAATCACATTTATCCTAAAGTTTGATTAATTGAATATTTTTATATTTAATTAATTAGATTTAATATTTGCCACTTAATTGTATAATTAAATTTAATTCTATCTATTATTAATTATATTATTTAATTTTGACAATAAATCCAATATCCTATGAATAATTGATTAAATTCTTATTTAATTAATTAAAGCAAGTTGTCATTATTTAATAATATAGTTTTTAATAAAAGTTTGATTAAATAATTGATTAACCCATAAATCAATTGTTTTATTTTTAAAAGTAGTTAAGTTGGAAATAAATCACTTTATTATTAAATTAATTCATAAATAAAACATGCACAATCATAAAAGCAGATAACTGTCGATTATCAATTAAAGCTAAACTCTATTTTGAGTTAAAGCTTAGCTTTTGCATGTTTTTGTGACTTAATTATCTGTTATTATCAGATAACTCAAAAATCAAGCTGAGTTATGTGAGTGATTTATGGCTTTTATCCATGCACCTCCAAAGCCCTGGATTTCTATAAATTAAAGGCTTAGCTCTTCATAATTCATCTCATATTTTGCACAATCACGCTGGAGAATTGGAGGCTGAGGAATCAACTTGCAAATTCAAAGCGTTGTGAGATCAATTTCAATTGCATAGCTTTTATATCTTAGCATAGAATTTCATAGTTTTCATATCATTGTTAGAATCTTCATTGTTAGATCATTTAGCATCCATAGCATATCAGTTTATCATTCTTATTGCATAGAAAATATCAAAAATATAGATTAATTGCATTCAATTTCATATCCATCTTTTGCATTCAAATCCTTCATTTAGGTGTCGTCTAGGTCACTGATCTTGATTACAATCTGATAACATTAATCTCGCACCTATTAGAAGGCAGTAAATCGCTTGGTTAGATAGTTTTCAATTTTGCATGATTTTGATTATCACTAACCTCTAATGTTTTACTGAGTGTTGTGTCTACAGATCAGGTACAATTTTCACACACACAGTTTATAGTATTGACTTATATTATTTTTTGCAGATTGATAGGTGAATTTCTATTACCACCATCAAATGTTCTCCCTCGCTCGTACCGAGAATTATGTGCCACTATGAAACATATTGGACTGGAGTATCAAATAATAGATGCTTATCCCAAAGATCATATTATTTATTATAAAGAACATAAAAATGCAATAGAATTCCCTGAATGCCATATGAGCAGATATTGAAATGATCAAATGACAAAAAAGGTGCCTCGCAAGATTCTTCGTCACATCCCCATTATTCCACGTCTAAAATGATTATTTAGGTGCAATAGGTTGGCACAATTTATGGATTACTATGCACATGGCAGGAGTCAAGATGACATTATTCGAATGCCTGCGGATGGTTCATCATTTATGGACATAGAGGAAAAGTGGCCACACTTTAAAGAGGAACCTCAAAATCTCAGGCTTTCTCTGGCATCAAATGGTGTCAATTCACATGGAGAGATGAGATCTGTTTACTTGGTGTGGCTTATTTTTGTTATAAACAATAACTTTCCTCCATGGATGTCAATAAAGAGGGAGCACATTATATTGACAATGATTGTTCCAGGTATCTTATTATTTTATAGTTATCTACATGTAATTATAAGTCTTAGAGTGAAATGACCACAATAATTATCTGATGTTGTTGTTAATTCAACTAGGTAAATACCAAGTGAAAGATATGAATGTATATATTGCGCCTATTATCGACGAGTTGTTGGTGTTATGGAATGGTTTCACTATGTATGACATCTCCCGATCAATTGGACAAAGATAATTTCAATTCCATGCAATGCTTGTGTGGAAAATTCATGATGCTCCAGGGTTGACACATTTCTGTGGTATGTTATGGTGAATTCTAGTTGTACGCAATAATTCAAATTCTAAAAATATACATATTTAATCCAATTATATCATTATCTTGTAGGTCTTCAAACAAAGGAAAAATTTGCATGTCCAATGTCTGGTCCAAAGATGAAATCTCGTCATTCCAAAAGTTTAAGAAAATAGGTGTTTGATGAGTATAGGCAGTTCCTTTCCATAAATCATAAGTATCGAAGTGAAGAAAGACATCTTTTCAATGGGAAAGAAGAAACTACATCAAAGCCCCGAAGAATGACACCTCACCTATGGCAGTTGGAATATAATAGAATTCAAGGTAATATCATTCCACGTAATGGTCGATGTTTGAAAATTATATATTTTGATTGTGTTTTGTTGGATAATTATGTAGTTGATGATCTTGAAGGTCGTGAAGGTATCACCAAACAACTTCCAAAGGGACTAAAATGTTATCCCAAAGAATTTAGTAGGCTGCCCTACTATGAGCATCTACAAATTGTGCATTTGTTTGATACTATACATATTGGAAATAATGTAACAGAGACACTATGAAAAATATTGGACGAAAGATGTGACAAAGAAAAACTTGACAAAATTTGTAGTGACATTTATGATTCCAATTATGTAATGAAAAATATCATTGAATCAATGTAATGCCTAAAATTCCACAGGGCATTACATAGTTTACAGACTACTAAAAGTAAATACTAATGCTTATATTTTAAATTAAACTAAAGATATGAAAATATAAAACATATAACTTTTATAAATTAATGAACATATTGAAAACTATAATATCCTTAGATAAATTTCACATAGAAAGAGAAGTTAATTAATTCTATATATTTCCCATTAGAACTTTTAATTTCATTACATAATATACACATACATTAGCTGAGAATGAAATTTGCAATTTAAGTAACAACATTATAGTATAGGCTTAAAATTTTCATCAAATGCATTTTTTTTTGTAGGGATTTAATTAATGAACAAAATTATGAAATTTGTAGAATTACTGCACCAAATGTAAACTGAACATTTTGAAAGAAAATAATTTATGTTAACATAAAGGTAGGAAATTGATTTAAAATGCCATCATAGATTATACAACAATTCAACTTTTAGAAATACAATAATCTTTACAATGAAATAACTTCAATTACAATAGTAGAAATTTTTTTTTAAGAGGATAATAAATAATCTTTAATTTCAGCTAAAACTTGAATCTTCACTTGAACTTCATCTTACACCAAGCAACAAAACCTGCAACATAAAAATATCTTCCACATGGCCATGGAAGCTCACCTCCTAGCCTAGGCCATTACATGGCCACCCCTGAGCTAGGGGAAACAAGAATATGATGGGTTACATACAAACAACACAAAGTATAAACATACATGCCACAATATGGTACAAAGACTTTCACAATTTACTCCTTTCCCAAGCTTGCACATAGGATTCCAAGGAATGAATCCATAGATGGGTGAAGGTGGAAACTTCTCTTATGGAGACACCTATCTTATACCAAAATAAAGATTTCAATAAAATCTCACATGCCTTCACAAAGCCTTTCCATACAAACAGCTCAATTCTATGAGCATCAACACATCTCTTATGACCCCCTTACAAACATAAGAAGACCCTCATGGATGCCCATACATCTAAGTTCTCATACATAAAGAATTTTCAACTAGGCCCTTCACCCCGAGCCCTCCTCAAATCCCCCCAAGGATGAGTAGTAAACTTGCACACACATAAACATGAAACAAATCAAGAAGATAAACAAGATTGAAATCAAAACACACAATGAAACCACTCAATACAAGATTCAAACACAAGTTACTACATATTAAAAAATTTACACAAGTTCATATTCACATTTCAATTTCACAACATTTACAAGATAGAGCCACCAACCTTCTCCTAAGCAATGGAAAATTGGAGGGTTGAAGAAGATCTTTCCTTGAATCCTAGCTTGCTTTCCTTCTCAAACCAACTAGCCAAAATCTCCATCTAATCCTCTTCTCACTCCACAATTCTAGCATACACAAAAGGATCAAAAGAAAAAAAATGTCCCCTTTCCTAAGTCTCTCTCCCTAAAGACATTCCAACATTCCTCTCTCATTCCCTCTTCCCAAAATAAATTAAGTTTCTAGATACAAGATAAAATGACACTTGCCCTTGCTATAGAAAAGGGATGAAATTCAACACATGGGAAAGTGAGGCAACCTAGAGAACATTTCTATTTTTGTTTATACCAAAAATGACTTATTTGGAGAGACAAAAATGTGGCCTAGGGAAGTGGAAATAGAAGAAATAAGCCCCTTAACCCATGTACTAGTCTTGGGGCACCAAAATCCAACCTAAACCACACCCCGAGACTCCACAAAACCCCTAAAAAACTCCAGTTAAACTTACATCCGAAAATAGAGTATTGGTTACATAAATCTTGATTCCTTAAACCACCTACCTAGCTTAGGAATACTCAAGACCAACTAAGGAGAGGGTTGGGTCCATATTCCACTCAAGCATACCACATCATCACCATGGTGTCAAGTGACACCTCACATAAGCACACATCACAAAATACATTTGGCATGCTTAGAGGACAAATTACATTTATATTTTCACAAAAGTGAAATTTACTTACAAACATACATTTACAAACATTGTCAACCACATACACACATTCATCACGTTTACAAATAAAATCATATTATGACGAGGTCATTCTCTTCTTAGAGTCGACCTAGGTTTCAAACTGATTGCACATAGATCCATTCTTGTTTCCCCAAATTTACAACCATGGCCATATTCCTGCACACTCAATTTCGATGTCAGTACATCATAAAATCTTGCATTAATAATCATTTAAAAAATGAAGTAATAACATCTAAACTTGACAATAATGAATAACTGCATTCCATGAATCATTACATTATCCACATTATACCCTAATTCTTCAAGCATCAAAATATCAATTCAATTTTCACATAAGCATGTAATCTTAAGCTAATCATAGAACCATGATTCCACCAATATTCATTATACTGAAAGATAACATAACAAATGTAGAATGCAGAATTCATATATCATAGATAATCATGGAACCAAAACGAGCATATATAAAGAGTACGACTAATGTCATCATCATAAAAATCTATAACAATCATCTCATAAGATCTAATGATAGCATATGTAATCCAAAATAGGTCAAATGTCTCTACTCAAAGTATCATCCTGATGAATCAAATGTCCAAATGAATGTCGAGCTAAGATGGGTCGGGGTAGGACCTCACAGTCAAATAGAAATGGAGACCGGATCAATGCAAGTGCTCTTCCTTGGTTATTAACAGAGCAACAAAGTAATGTCATAAAAGAAGTGATCTGAAAAATTTAATTTCCTATAGGATTTTTTACGAATATAAGCAATCTCATATCAAAGAAAAATGATTTTGAGCCAAGGATGAAAATGCATGATTGACATACCTTCATCAAGGTAAGTCATAGTCTTTTGTATTTACAATATATTTTTGTAATTGCATTTAATTTTTATTGTATGAAATGATCAATTAACAATTGTTGCAGTATTTGCTACCCCTATCTCTCCCAGAGAACTTCGACAATAATATCAAACAAGTGATATATGAACTTGGAAAATACATGAGGTAAGCAGTGATATTTGTTCAATATATCAAACAAGTAATATATTGTAAAGTCTCATATTTATATATTTATGTCTTGAATCCCTTGTAGGTGGTTGTCATCTAAAGAAATTCATAAAGAAGATATAAAATATTGGAAGAAAAGAACTTGTCGATTAATGTGTGAAATACAAAAGTGTTTACCTCCAACTTTTTTCAATGCACAAGAACACTACCTCATACACTAAGTTGAGGAGATTGAATTGTGTGGACCTGTACATGCTAGGTCAATGTGGATGGTTGAGAGACACTTAAAATTTAAGGGTTTGGTATGAAAAAGAGCACATCCTAAGAGTTCTATGGTTGAGGGATATATGGTATATCAGATGATGGTGTACGTTACTCAATATCTTCCTAATCTTGCAGCGAATACCCATATAGATTGCATTTGGGATCTCGACTCAATTAAAAAATTTGAAGGGGAGTACTTGGTGGGTAATGGTAGATTTAGGAAACTGAAAGGTAATAAATTATGAGATTTTATTGTAGTTAATTAATTCTTAATCTTCAAAATAAATCTGTTGTAAGTCATCTATTTACTTTTGTACAGCTCCTAAAGAGTGGGATGTAATACATTTGTTTATTGCAAACAATCAAGATTGGATGACGGTATGGATTGAATGATGTCAGCATGATGGTCATAGATTAACATGGAAATTTGTGTCTTCATTGGTTATACAAGCTCCTCGTAATGGAGATCCCAATGTTACACAAAAAGAAATAGATTTAGCATATGGTTTAACAGATCACCAGGTACTTATAAATTTGTTAATTAATCAACCGTATGTTTTTCAACTCGTGATGCAATAATTTATACATGTTTGACATTATTGTAGGTGAAACACCACAAGGCTATGTTTTGCAATGGTTATAAATTTTGCATCAAAAATTTGGATGACACGAAGAGAGCTTGTGATTCTGGGATAAGTGCAGTGTTCCAGCTGACTAATATTTCATCTAGAAATGACTTACATCCTCGAAATTTGCAAAATTGATACTATGGTATTTTGGTTGATATACTTGATTGTGACTTTAATTCCTTCAAATTAGTTCTCTTTGTTGTGAAATGGTATAGACTACGACTCAATAAAAATGATCCTAATAGAATTGTTATTGAACACGACAATGGATTTCTAATGATTAATATAAGGTTGTTTGAGCCAGTTGGAGAAGAGTCCTATGTTCTTCAAAGCCAATATGAGCAGGTATTTTACTCAGAGGTTCCATATAAACTGGGTTGGTCATTTTTTGTTAGACATGATCCAAGCAGAAGACCGATAAAGTATAATGCGAAGGAAGAAGATACCGAGGAAGATGAAGAAGTGGAAGATGATGTAGATGATGATCACGATCGAGAGCTAGTTGAAAAAGAATATGAAGAAGAAGAAGACAATGATGCTGCTACTGATGATGATGATGTTGAGGATGACGATGATGATAATGATGATGCTGATGGTGATGATGATGACAATGGAGATGATAGTGGTGGCAATGATGTCGTCGACGATGATGATCTTGATGATGAGATGGATGAAGAAGAATATCAATGACATGAATAAAATGTACAATTATGCCAGATGTTTGGCATGTTCTAACAATTATTTTATATGTACTACTCTTATTCACCTTGTTTTATATGTCCTACTTATATATCTTTGCTCTTTTGTATTTTCTGGGGTAATTTTTTATATCAATGCATTTAATATAAATACTATATTATGAGAGTTGCTTCTGCTAATTTTCTATTTCCTTGCACATCAATGATGTTAAATCATAGGGGATTCTCTTTGTTCCTTGCAATGGAGAGAGCTAATTCTGAATTGCTTAGTAATTGTTTTTTATTGCATGGTTGGTTGGTCAATATAATACCTTAGTAATAAAGGATTGGACATACTTTTACAATGATCCCATGGTTAAAAAACATTAGGTGTCATACTTAAGATAGCACATTGAACTCATTTAGTGTATAAATCTGGGAGTGTAGACTTGAAACAGTGGCTGCAAAATATATGCTCTAGTCTTCCTTTAAAGTCATTAACTAAAGTAAAGACAATGTTGCAAGAAATCTATCCTAGAAATGGAAATAATGACTTAACTTCAGAGCTTAAGATAACACTGCAAATGATAAACCTAGCTATGCATCTAAGCTACAGGAAAACAACTAGTGGTTCTGCTACCAGTGGCTGCAGGAGCAACAGAGTAACTTCTGCGAGGAAGT
>BSBK01004642.1:0-22500 GCA_027943335.1 Chamaecyparis obtusa | reverse complement strand
AATACCTCGGTGATGCAGGAGCATCTTGGGTCCTTGGCAATCATGTGTCACCAAAAAGAATTTGGAGTTTTTCTATGTTGCTTGGTTTCTGCTTTGACTAAATTGGTTGGTAGTTGATCGGTTTCCTTTGGTTACCGAGTGTGGTTGGTTCTCTCCTGGGTGGTCAGTTATTTCACTAATGCTCGGTTATCTTGCTTACCGACGGGTTCAATTTTGTTTCCTATCATGGCTGACTTGTGAATTTATATTGGATCATGGAATTAATGTTTGTATCCATCATTGGGAAGCATGTGGTCCTAGATTTGATCATTACTTTTGTTAACTATGGATCTGAAGGCCAACTCAACTCGGTAGCTTCTTGTATAAATGTAGATGTTTGGTAGTAGTTTAGGGAGTCAGTTTTGATAAAAGAGAGAAGGCATTAGATTGGAGATTTTTGACAGATCCTCACATGTTTGAGGACTTTTGTAATTCATTGTAATATCAAGCCCTAAACGGGAAGGCCTTACAACCCGGCATGTATGGTTCAAATTGATGATAACATATGAAAGGATCTGGCATTCTCTCTCTCACTCTTGTTGTTTGTTGCTTTTGCATGTGTGTTGTAGGCTTGGATCATTAGGGTGTGGCATCCTTTGGCCCATCTTGTTCCCTACCCTTGCATTAGGTGGTATCAGAGCGAGGTGAGATCTTGATCTAGGTCTAGGAATCTAGGTTTGTAGGTTCCTCTTGAAGCCCTAGTTGAATTGTTGTGGGGTAGTAGTTTGCGATCTAACTTGCAATTGCAGAGGGTTGTCAAGATGTTTCATGGGAGGCAAGATGCACATCCAAGATTGGTAGATATGCTAAGATAGATTGCTACTAGGTTAGAAGCAGTGGAAACAACCCAAAGAAGAGGCAGACATCTTGAAGATGTTAGTGATGATGAAATTGAAGAAGAACAGGCGAATGTAGAACTTTCTCTTGTTATGGATCAAGGTGAAATATTTTTGAAGGCTTTGACAAATCTATAGTCAACACCACATTTCAATCCTCCTGAGGATAGTGGAAAGCTAGATTCTGATGAATTGGTGGACTGGATCACCAAGATGGAAAAGTATTTTGAATATGAGAACATCCTTGAGGATAAGAAGGTGGAGATTGCAAGCACAAAGTTGAAAAGTCATGCATCCTTATGGTGGGAACATCTGCAATTAGATCAGAAAAGGAAAGGAAAAGAAAAAATCAAGGTATGGTGTAAAATGGTCAATAAATTGAAAGGAAAATTCTTACCCTATGATTATCAGATTAACCTAGTTCAGCAAATGCAAAGTTTGAGATAAAAGGAAAGCTCGGTAAAAGAGTATACTAAGGAATTCTATAGATTGGATATCAGATCTGGACATGATGAAGATGATGTGGGAAGAATCAGTAGATAACTGAATGGTTTGAGGGTTTCCATCCAAGAGGAAATTAGTATGGTCAAATTGGAGAACATTGAAGAGGCTTATCAGTTTGCTTTGAAACCTAAGGAGAAATTGAACAAAAGACATGAGAAAAGACTGAGAGGTCAAGGTGGTAGATTCCCTAGAGGAAGAGGTAGATCTAATGGTGAAAATGGTAGATCTGAACCAGAAAAGACAAATCTGGACAAAGGCAAGATCGAGTGGAAAGGTGAAAGTTCTAGAGGTAGAGGCAGTAACTACCAAGGTGGTTATGGCAGAGGAATTTTGGGAGGACCTTGTTATAATTTTGGAGAACAAGGACATAGATCTTTTCAATGCACATAAGCTAGTAAGAAGGCTGGTAGCAGTATAAATGCTTTGGTGCAAGAAGAGTCACCGAATGAACCTGAGAAAGAAAATAACTTGATGGTAAGGAGAGCACTGTGGAATGAAAGCAAGAAGGAAGATTTGGTAAGGAAAAGTTTTTTCAAGACCTGATGTAGAGCTTCTAACAAATTTTGGAAGGTAATCATTGATAGTGGTAGCTTAGAGAACCTGGCATCTGAAGAGATGGTCACAAAATTGCAGTTGGAAAGGTTGGTACATCTGAAGCCCTATCAGATTTCATGGATCAAAGATGAGCATACACTCCTAGTAAGTGAACAATGTTATGTAAATTTGAAGATTGAAAAATACTATGATAAGGTGTTATGTGATATCATGCCTATGGATTGTTGTCATATTTTGTTGGGTAGACCTTGGCAATATGATAGACATGCTATATATGATGGGAGATTTCATAAGTATACTATTGTGGCTAATGGAAACAAACAAATCTTGTTACCATTGATAGAAGAACCTGTTAGTAATGTTTGCACATCTGTGAAAGTTTGCTTGATGGAAGGAATAAAGTTTGTTAACTCATTAAAGAGGAATGATGCATGTTTTGCTGTGATTCCTAATAAGCCAAGTAAGAAAATAGAGGATAATGTCCCTAAGGAGATTGATAAGTTACTCACCAAGTACAGTGATATCATTTTTGATAATGTACCTGATGGTTTTCCACCGAAGAGAAGCATTGATCATTGTATGGACCTAATCCCTGGAGCTAGTTTACCGAATGAGGCACCTCATCGATTGACACCTACCAAGAATCAAGAATTAAACCGACAGATTCAAAAGTTGCTGGAGAAAGGTTTGATCAGAGAAAGTTTGAGTCCTTGTGTAGTACCTGCTATATTGGCACTGAAGAAGAATGGAGAATGGAGAATGTGTACTGATTCCAGAGCAACCAATAAGATAACAGTGAAGTATAGGTTTCCTATATTGAGAATGGATGACATAATGGATAGTTTGACTGGAGCAAAGTATTTCACAAAGATTTATTTGAAAAGTGGGTATCATCATATCAGAATCAAAGAAAGTGATGAATGGAAGACTACTTTCAAGACAAAGGAAGGTTTCTATGAGTGGTTGGTTATGCCTTTTGGTTTAACTAATGCATCGAGTACTTTTATGAGGTTGATGAATGAAGTTTTGAAGAAATTCTTGGGTAAGTTTGTGATTGTATATCTTGATGACATTCTGATATTCAGTAAGACCAGAGAAGAACATTTGTCACATGTTAGACAAGTTTTGCAGAGATTGAAAGAGGAAAAGTTGCTGATAAATTTGAAAAAGTGTTCATTCATGAAGGAAGAGATTGTGTATTTGGGATTTGTTATTTTAGTTGATGGTTTAAAGATGGATCCTGAAAAAGGTTGAAGCTATTTTGAATTGGCCTACACCTGTGAATGCTAGTGAGGTAATATCATTTCATGGTTTGGCAAGTTTTTACCAAAAATTCATAAGGAATTTCAATTCAATTTGTAATGCTATGACTGAGACTATGAGAGGAGACAAAAGAGAATTCAAGTGGACACATGGAGCTAACAGAAGTTTTGAGACTTTGAAGTAGAAGGTTGTTGAATTACCTATTTTGGCATTGCCTGATTTTAGTAAGGTATTTCAAGTAGAATGTGATGCACGTGGAAGGGCAATTGGAGCTGTGTTGAGTCAAGAAGGTAAACTTGTTGCTTTATTTAGTGAGAAGTTGAATGATGCTAGAAGGAAATATTCTATGTATGATCAAGAATTCTATGCTATTGTTCAAGAATTGAAGAAATGGAGACATTATTTGATATCGAATGAATTTGTGTTGTATACTGATCATAAGGCTTTACAATATTTGGGTAGTCAGAATAAGTTGAATCAGAGACATATGAAATGGGTTGAATATTTGCAGAGTTATACATTTGTGATAAAGCATAAGAGTGGAGTCACTAACCAAGTTGTTGATGCATTGAGTAGAAGAAGATCTTTGCTGACCGAGATGAAGTTCTTGGTTTTGATGAGATGAGAGGTTTGTATGAAAATGACCCTAATTTTTCTGAGCCATGCAGAAAGTGCAGAGCACCTATTCAAGATCAACAAGATACTAAATGGGATGAATATTTCATTTAGGAAGGTATGTTGTTTAAAGGTATTCAGTTGTGTATACCGAGAGGAGTGATGAGATCTAATTTGATAAAGGAGAAACATAGTAGTGGTTTGGCTGGACATTTTGGTATTGATAAAACATGGAATTTTCTTAAGGAGAAGTACTATTGGCCGTAGTTGTATAGAGATGTTTAGAAATTTGTAAAAAGTTGTGGTATTTGTCAAGTTGCAAAAGGAGTAAGTCAGAATACTGGATTGTATACACCAATTGTTGTTCTTGAGAAACCTTGGATTGACATCAGTATGGACTTTTTTCTTGGCTTACCAAAGATAGTAAGAGGTAATGATTCAATATTTGTTGTTGTGGATAGATTTTCTAAGATGACACATTTTATACCTTGTAGAAAGACATCAGATGCAGTACATGTAGTAGATCTTTTCTTTAAGGAAATTGTCAGATTGCATGGATTACCAAGGAGTATTATCTCTGACCGAGATAGTAAATTTGTTGGATATTTTTGGAAAACACTTTGGAAGAAATTTGGCACCGAGTTGAAATATAGTTCTACATTTCACCCAAAAACTGATGGACAGACTGAGGTTGTGAACAGAAGTTTGGGAAATCTTTTGAGATTTTTAGTTGGATACACACCAAGTAATTGGGATTCTATGTTAGCACAAGTAGAGTTTGCATACAATAATTCAATGAATAGAAGTATTGGAAAGACACCATTTGAGATTGTGAATGTCACACAACTGATAGGAATATCTTATTTGAGAGACATTGCTGATGAGAATAAGAAAAGTGTTGAAGGAGTAAAATTCAATGAATACATGAAGACATTGCATGAAGATGTGAAGCTGAAGCTAGAAGACAGTAATAAAAAATACAAAGATAGAGCTGATAGATCAAGAAGACAAGACTTTTGATGTTGGTGATGAAGTGATGGTTCATTTGAAGAAAGGCTAGTTTCCTATTAGAACATATGGAAAGATGAAGATGAAGAAGTTTGGACCTTGCAAGATTCTGAAGAAATTTGACAGTGGAAATGCATATGAGATTGAATTACCTGATGACATGGACATATCACCAATTTTCAATATTGTTGATTTGTATGAGTATCATGAACCTGATGAAGAAGTGACAGTATCGAAGGAATATCCTAAGAAGAAGAATGATGAAGTTGAACAAATTTTGAAGGAAAGAATTGGCAAAAGTACAAGAGGAAAATAGTATATGGAATATTTGGTTAAGTGGAAGAATAGACTGATGGAAGATAGTTCATGGATTTTACAGTCTGAGTTGGATGCAACTCAGACTAGACCTACCAAATGATTCAGAGAATCATTTCAAAATAACCCCAGGTGTCTGATGCAGGAGCATCTTGGGTCCTTGGCAATCCTGTGTCACCAAAAAAAATTTGGAGTTTGTCTATGTTGCTTGGTTTCTACTTTGACCGAGTTGGTCAGTAGTTGGTTGATTTCCTTTGGTTACCAAGTGTGGTTAGTTCTCTCCTGAGTGATCGGTTATTTCACTGGTGCTCGACATTATCTATCTACTGCTCGGTTATCTTGCTTACCGACAGGTTAAGTTTTGTTTCCTATTGTGGCTGACTTGTGCATTTATATTGGATCATAGAATTAATGTTTGTATCCATCATTGGGAAGTGTGTGGTCTTAGATTTGACCGTTACTTCTATTAATTATGGATCTGAAGGCTGACTCAGCTCAGTAGCTTCTTGTATAAATGTAGATGTTTGGTAGTAGTTTAGGGAGTTAGTTTTGATAAAAGAGAGAAGGCATTAGATTGGAGATTTCTGGCAGATCCTCACATGTTTGAGGACTTCTTTAATTCATTGTAATATCAAGCCCTAACCGGGAAGGCCTTACAACCCGGCATGTATGGTTCAAATTGATGATAATATATGAAGGGATCTAGCATTCTCTCTCTCACTCTTGTTGTTTTTTGCTTCCGCATGTGTGTTGTAGGCTTAGATGATCAGGGTGTGCCATCCTTTGGCCCCTCTTGTTCCCTGCCCTTGCATCACTCAGTTAGTGTACGAACCTGAAATGTTGCTGAGGGCATCAATTGTCATACCATTGATGGAGAAAAATGAAATGGATGGGTGCAAGACAAGAAATGAAGTGGATTTTTATTGCAGAGAGAGAACTTTCATGAAGAAAGCATTTATTATGGAAGTAACGAGAACATTTTAAAGTGAAAAATACAAATGAGTAGGAAGCCCATTGTTAGAGGCTGCAAGAAATATATCACCATCTGCAGAGGAGAACTGTTGTAGGAACTCTTCTTTACTTTGCGGTTTGTGATACAATTTCAACCTGTGACCATTGACTAGCAACTTGAACCAAACAGGATCAATAGTAGAAAGCTGGACCACCCCATTGGGAAACACAACAACAATTTTATATGGGCCTAACCAATGTGTTTGAAACTTCCCTGGATGATGTTGATATCGAGAGTCATAAAGAAGCACCCAGTCACCAACATAAAAGATTATATACTTAATATACTTGTCATACCATTGCTTTCACTGTTGTTGTAGGAGTTATGTATTATGCAAGGTAGATTTGCACCATTCATTGAGTCCATTTAAACTCATTATTCTCTCTTGTTGTGCTGCAATGAGATCTAGACCAAGGTCAAGAGTTGTTTGTAAGGTTTTGTGCTCAAATTTGATAGGCATAATAGCTGACCGACCATAGACAAGCTCAAATGGAGTGAAACCTGTTGTAGATTTCCAGGTAGTCCTGTAAGCCCAAAGTGCTTTAGGAATTCATGTGGCCCAATCCTTTTTATGGAGTGCTATAGTCTTGTTTAGAATGGATTCCAGCTCCCTATTAGTGACCTCTACTTGGCCATTAGCCTGGGGATGATAAGGTGAGGATTTTCCATGGTGAATTTTATACTCTTCCATTAAAGCAGCTATCAAATTGGAAGTAAACTGAGGTCCTTGATCAGATTGCAACTCCCTAGGCACACTAAATCATGTGAAAATAAACTCATAGATGAATTTAGCAACATTGTTATTCTTAGGATGCTTCATTGGTTTGGCCTTGGCCCACTTAGTAACATAGTCAGTGCATACAAGGCTATAAGACTTACCTTGTGAAGATGGCTCAATAGGACTAACACAATCCCCCATTTATCAAATGGTGCTACAATTACCTGTGGCTGCAAGGGCATCTCATTGGTCTTAGTGGGTTGTCCCATGCATTGGCATTTATCACACTTCTTGGTATACTGAGTAGCATCTTTGTGTAAACTGGACCAATAATATCATGTTGTTAAGATCCTGAATGCAGTTCTTTTGGTAGCAAAATGACCCCCACAGGGCTCATCATGACATGCCAGTAGGATATCATATGTTTCATCCTCCCTTATGCATCTATGGGTTACTTGATTAGGACTGGTATAAAACATGAATCCAGAAATCCAAGAATAGTTAAAACTTTTCTCAGCTAACAACCTTCTTTCTTTAGTAGAGAAATGAGCTGGAGTCTTACCAGTGGTGAGATAATTAGCTAGGTTGGCATACCACGGATTATGTGCAAACAATAGAAAGAGGTGTTCATTGGAAAAACTGTCGTCAATGGTTGCAGGATCATTACGGACATGCAACTGAGAAAGGAAGTCAGCAACCACATTGGCCTTACCATGCTTGTTTACTATGGTGATATCAAATTCCTACATAAGGAGCAACCATCGAGCGAGTCTTCTAGATATTGCAGGCTTGTTTATCAGGTACTTGATATTAGAGTCATCAGTATGCACAAAGATCGCATAGCCTTTAATGTAGTGCCAAAATTTATTGAGTGCATAGATAACTACAAGTAGTTCTTTCTTAGTGACCATGTATTTGAACTCTGCTCCTTGCAAATTTTTACTGATGAAGTAAATAGCATGTTCAACAGAATCCACCTTCTAACCAAGTATAACACCAATAGAATAATCTAATGTTTCTGTATGAATGTGAAAAGACAATTCCCAATTAGGTCCTCTCAAAACCAAAGCTTTAGTGAGAACCTCCTTAAGTTGCAGGAAAGACTTTGTACACTTGGAGTCCCAAGAGAACTCAACATCCTTTTTCAACAAATTATACAGAGGTGATGCAAGCTGACTGAAATCCTTTATGAATCTTCGATAATACCCGACATGTCCAAGAAAAATCCGCACATCCTTTTGCTTTGCTGGTGTGGATAATGTACTAATTACTTCAATATTGGTGGGGTCCACTTGAATGCCTTTGGAAGAAATGAAATGGCCTAGAAAAACCCCCTCTTCCATCATCATAAATAATTTCTCACTGTTGAGAGAAAGGTTGTAATCATGGCATCTCTAGAGAAATTTGTTCAAATTTTCTTTAGCTTCATCAAAGGTGTTTCCATAGGTAGTAAAATCACCCATGTAAATCTCCATGCAGTCAGCAGATATATCAAAGAAGATACTTATCACAGCTCATTGGAAAGTGGCAAGAGCATTGCACAAACTGAAAGGTAAGACTGAATAGGAAAATGTCCCCCATGGACATGTGAAAGTTTTCTTCTCCTAGTCCTCAGGAGCTATCTATATCTGATTATAACCACTAAAGCCATTCAGGAAATATAAGTATTTCTTGCCAGCCTGATTATCAAGGACTTGGTCTATGAATGGCAATGGAAAGTGGTCCTTCTTAGTGGCTGTGTTAAGCTCCCTGTACTCAACAAAAACTCTCCACTTCCCTCCTTTCTTGGGTACTATAACTAGAGGTGAGACCCACTGACTATCGAAAATGGGGTAGATGAAACTAGCATTTAACAACTTCTGTAATTCATTCTTGACTATATCCCTTAAAGCTAGATTAACCCTCCTTTGAGGCTGTTAGACAGGCTTACATTCAAGGTTGATGTAGATCTAATGAGTGTAAAGTTTAGGATCTAGTTCTTTCATGTCTGTATAGTCCCAAGAAAAATCTTGTTGACGCTCTTCCAATAGCTGCAGGACAACTTTTTGCTGTGGAAGTGATAAAGCACTGCTTAGATTCAATTCACGTTCAGGACCAACTTCCAACTTGATGACCTTTTTTGCCATTGAAAGTTGAGCCACAGGAAGAGAGTCCATCTCATGAGGTAGCAATGAGTGGAGGAATCATGAAGTTTCTACATACCAAGGTGCATTTGGAGGTGGTAACATGGTTTCCAGAATACAGTCTGCTTATGAGCACTATTGAGACTGCATCCCATACTCATTCATGATAATGGATGAAATTATCTCATCCTCCTCCCTAGAGGCTACAAATGGCTCCTGAGTTATCATCATAAGCTGGCGGATGGAATTCACCTCTGGATCAGCATCACCCAAATCTGGCCAGACTATTTGATCATCTTGCAATAGGGGTTGAGCAAGGGAATTCAAGGTAAGGTTCTTAGTATTAACACCATTGGATATTGTCATTTTCCTTGACTGACAAGCTATATAGGCATCTGCAGTAGCCAACCATGGTCGCCCTAGAATTATTGGATAACCACCCATATTCACCTTGGCAGAAAGGACAACAAAGTCAACTAGATATTCCCAGGAGTTCAAGGTGACTATAACATCCTCTACCATCCCATAAAGTGTGATGGTAGAACTATCAGCAAGATGAAGTACAATTGGTGTCTCCCTGAGACCGATGATATGCAATTGAGACATTACCTCTTTTGTCATGACATTTATGGATGCACCTAAATCAACTAGGGAATTTTGAACTTGTGTTCCTTGAATGGTGACTGTTACCACAGGGATTCTAGGATCAGAATACTTGGGTATAGTCATTTTTTCCAACATGAGATCATATAACTGTCCTAAGACATGGATGGTTTGAGGATCCTTTTTCTTCCTTCCTAGCTATTTTATGCAGGCCTCCTTGATAGCTTTGGTATAAGAAGGAGCTTCCTTTATGGCATCTAGCAATGGTATTTTTATTGTCATCTTCTTTAGTTGATTAAGCAAGTCTATCACTATTTGGTTTTCCATAGGCTGAGCTTGCTCTTCTAACCTATGAGGAAATAGGGGCTCCTTAGCTATAGGAGAGGCAAATTTAGTTGGCACATTTATTTTCTTAGCTGAGGCCTCCTCAACTTCAGTTATGATAAGCTGGTGAGGAGAGGCAAGGGTTGTTCCTGACCTTAAATGAATATCATTCAAGGAAATAGCATAGCTCTGTTGTTGTGGGGCTGGTTTGGCATTGTTGGGATTAGGGGTAGGCTGAGCAGGCAGCTGAATTTATTTAGAGGGAGTAGTGTTGGCTGTAGGAGGAGGCATTAAATCCTACTACTAAGGTGGTGGCATCAAAGCTTGCTGGTTTGATTGGTTCATGCAATTGTGTGGCTGTGGCCACCCCTGCTAAGATTGCTGCCAACCTTGATGAGGTGTTGCCAACTTTAGTGAGGCTGCTGCCACCCTTGGTGAGGTTTTTGCCAACCTTTGTGAGGCTCCTGCCAACCTTGTTGAGGCTGTTGCCAATGCTGCAAAGGTTGTTGCCAATTATTATACCACTAAAGCCACTATGCTGTTGATTTTTCCATTGACTACTACTATTAAAATTTTGGAGAGGATCTTGAGGCATACCTGGTCACTGTGCCCACGGCCTTCATTAGGAAATGTAGAGTACCTCTCCATTTTTATCGATGGCCTTAAACTCAGTAGGCATAGGTTGTGACTCCAGGCTTGCAAAAAAATTGCACCAACAATTCTTTTTCTTCTCCCTATAGTGTGGATAGTATTCTACTAGCATGGCATTAGCTTCATCCTTCTTTCTTCTTGCCTGCATGGTGTCCAGCTACATAGCAACATCATTAATGATGTCTTGCTTGAAGTCTGACAATAGGTTTGATAGCTCTACTTTGGACACCCCCACACCATTAGACTTATGAGGTAAGTCTCTCAGTCCTCTTCCCTTCTTGACAGTAGATCTAGAATAGTTCAAACATATATTCTTTATTTCAGCCTAGGTTTTCTGAGTAATGTCCCCCCTTTCTGTGAGATCAAGGGCCTCTATGCTTCCATCATGCACACCTTTCAAAAAAAGATGCTTTTGGGATTCCACATTCAGCTGGTGTAGTGTATTACGATGCGGGTTGAACATGAACCTAGAGACATAATCTTCCAAGGTTTCATCTTCTTTCAGGGACATTTTAAAAATGTCATCCCCTTTTAAGTCTCTTCCCCTACAATAATCTTTATACTTTGATAGGAACAAATTTCTCATTGCAAGACAATATGCTACAGTGTTGGCACCCAAGCTCATGAACCATCTTAAGGTAGCTTCCTTTAAAGTAGAGGGAAACAACTTCAGCTTGTGGGCATCAGTTGTGTAGTCATAGCTTTTGCAAAGGATGTCAAACGCAAAGAGGAATGTCTCAAGGTCCTTTGTGATGAGGCCATAAAATCTAGGTAATGCAACAGTAGGTATATGCTTCAAATTTTGGTTAACTTGCTGATTAGGAATAGGAAAAGGGAAGGTAGGCTGAGCCATTCTTGGAGGAGGGCCTTGTGGTGGTGGTTGGTAGATGATAAGAGAAAGTGGGTTGTCTTGATATTCTAGGTCAGAAAATAGGTCATTCAAATGGTATGATTCCTCAGAGGTTGAAGGTAAAGGTAATTGTTCATATGCATCCACAAATATGTTCTTGAATGGTTCTTCTTCTTGTATGTTCTTGGCTTGGAGTTCCTCAGGTTCTGGGTTAAAAACCTCAAATGGTTCTTCTTGGATAATGTGAGGAATAAATCTCCCAAGATGGTCCCTATGTATATGCATGCAAAATAATACAGAATGTAAACTAACTAAATGACTTCAAGGTTAAACTAGATTAACACCATCCCCGACAACGGCTCCAAAAATGGTTGGTCAATATAATACCTTAGTAATAAAGGATTAGACATCCTTTTACAATGATCCCATGGTTAAACAACATCAGGTGTCATACTTAAGATATCACATTGAACTCATTTAGTGTATCAATCTGGGAGCGTAGACTTGAAACGGTAGCTGCAAAATATATGCTCTAGTATGCCTTTAAAGTCATTAATTAAAGTAAAGACAATGCTGCAGGAAATCTATTCTAGAAATGGAAATAACAACTTAACTTCAGAGCTTAAGATAACACAGCAAATGATAAACCTAGCTAGGCATCTAAGCTGCAGGAAAACAACCAGCAGTTTTGCTACCAGTGGTTGCAGGAGCAATAGAGTAACTATTGCAAGGAAGTAAAATTCTAATTCCTACTTAAGCAAAAACTAAGCTCACCTTCCGTGTGGGCCCCCATGAAAGAATGAACAAATTTAAAACTTAGAGACTGAAATCCAAAGATATCATATATTCATTCATGAAAACATCAACATAAGTACAAAATAGAAGATCAAAGTGTATTCACTTCTTTTTTGGATTAAAAAATGGATTCCTTTAACATCTAATTAAATCAGTATCACCAACTCTAGATTATTTAAGCAACTAGAAAAAAAACTCCTAAGAATTAGGATCCTCAAATCATGGGTACAATAACTTTCAACAATAGGACATTAAATGCAGAAACAACCCACATTCAAATCCATGAGAATATAGGAACACACGAGCACTAGATTTCCTACAAAACTTTCGGTAATCAGGTTGACTCGGTATGTAACATCAACTGTGATTGATTCGAAGTAGTGGAATCATAATGAAACTTGAAAATAGTTACTTGACTTAATGAAGCCACTTTGATGTTGAGTCTTCATTACCTGCTGACTTTATCTTTGCTTGCAAAAGAATTAGTGCACCAAAACCCATAACACAAACCAAGATAAAGATCCTTAATGGGATTTCCTATTTTAACGCATCCTCATCACACGGCTATAGGAACACTACCCCATTAATGCAAAGAGGAAAGAAATACCAAATTTCATCATAATATCCACTTAATCTATATATATACAACATATATCTTTAGTCTTAAAAGTACCAAATACACACATAGTCATATCATATGAACATAAAAAGTCTAAAGTTTTTTATGAAAACCCATGAGATACTTAAGCCTAAACCAGAAAATCATAAACAAAACAATCCATAAACTGGGCTCATCAATGTTTGTCTTTGGTTTGTCATTTTTTTTGAGTGTCTAGTGATTTAAACCAAAGACTTCGACTTAGCCAAAAAATGTGCAAGTCTACATTAGTATGTTTCTTTTTATTGTAATTATAATTAGTATGAATGAACAAAATAACGACAATGCAATATTTGTCAAAATAGCATCGATGACTTCAGTCAATGTGCCTATGTGTCAATGTGGTGTTGGCCCATGCATGTTGAAGACATCACACACAACAAGTAATCCTGGGCGTCAATTTTGGGTTTGCCCAAATAGGAAAAAGGTCTGGATACGTAATTATATTTTATGTTTAAAAATAATGTGACAACTAATCATTTTATGAAGAACTGATATAATTTGGTATTGTAGGGAAATAGTGGATGTCAATACTTTCGGTGGGTCGATCAAACCACATTTAAATCTACCCCATCTACATCTATACCTGATGTAGGAAATGAGTGCAACTTGTGCAAGGCTCGAGAGGCAACTAGTGCCGCCAAGATTGCTTCAATGGCGAAAGTAGAAATCATATTTCTGTGATGCCTTCTTTGTGTAGTTTGTGCAGTACTTTTTTGGGACCATATGCATAAATGTGGTTAATAGAGGGCTATTGTAGATACTAATTTTTTTTTTAGAATTTCTAGTAGATACACATAAAGAACATGCACATAAACATGACAAATGAGAAACATAAATGTAGATATCACAATAGATGAGAAGCATAAATGTAGGCATCATGGTCACAATTTTTTGGAGACAACATAATTGAATGGTATACCCAGATGATCAACACAACTATATATCACTCCTTTGGTTCCAAGTTTACACTGCAGTAAACAAACCCATAGATAAAAAATAAATTTAGAGAGCGGAGGAGGGCTATAATGACCAAAATAATACAGGGTCCCTATATTATTTCAGTCATTATCACTCTCCTTCCATGCTCTCTAAATTTATTTTTTATCATATGGGTTTTGTTTACAGTAGTGTTGACCTGGAGGAGTAGTGGTTGCATTGCATCATCTGGGTATACCACTCAATTATGTTGTGTTTCAAAAAAATTGTGACCATGATGCCTACATTTATGTTTCTCAGCTGTTGTGTCCTAGGACCCCTTATGACCCTTTACAATCCCTAAGAATACATCTTAGAGGTCTTAAAATGTTGTAAAGGGTCATAAGAGGCTCCTAGGAGGGGTCAAATGAGCTTCCACCTTCATGTGGTTGGCCCTGTTAAGTAGAGAATGTTAAACTATTCTCAAAACATTAAAGAGAATCTCAATAATTTAAGATCTCAATCCATGTACGACAAATATATATCGATCCATCTCAATGGCTACCAAATCAATAGATCTCTACCAAGAACCCAATCGCAAAGAAACACCATAGACTGCATCGCGAACCCGCTGTGAAGAGGCATCCAATGTCTCATAAGTCGCATCAAATGACCCACTTTTTGTAATCTAAGTCTCTCAGATCGGTTCACCAAGAAGAAGACTTCTCCCAAGTCATCAAGGACACCATAGTGATCTATGAATCTCCAATGTGAAAGCTCTACATGTCGCTCTCTCAACATCACATCTAACTCATTTGAAATTGTGGCAAAAATGGTAGACGATCCCAGTGATCCCTCACAACTCAATCTCAACAACAACGCAAAGAGTAGCTCGATTCTGTCTTCAAGCCGATCAATGCACAATCTACTCAACTCCAAGTCATGTCATTGCGACACTCCATAGGAACAAAGCACATCCAATTCGGACCAAAGAAGTCAAGAAGTCACTCGAATCAGATCTGAATGCAATCAGGTCTACATATATCCCTCGAACACATCAGGAAGAATGCATCTCTAATCACCACACTAGCTTCTTGTGTTGGAGCAGTCATTGTGAGAAATCTCGATTCAGTAGGATCCATTCCAAATCCAAGTTTCTAGACTTGACTCAATAGTCCACGAGCCCCTACCAAATCTACTACAAAGTCATCTCTGAATGATCCATAACCAAATCACAAGTAGGAACCAGATCTGCAAGAACACTGTTATGAATCGATACCAACTTGATCAAAAAAATAAATAAATAAATATATATATATATATATATATATATATATATATATATATATATATATATATATATATATATATATATATATATATATATATATATATTAAAAATGATTGTCATCGCAACTGCGATGACCATAAAATAGCGACGGTTATCTGTCAAAACAATTTGACATCTAGACATCACATGTACAACATCGTTATCGGTAAAAAGCTATAAACGATGAATATGCATCATAAATTTTTTATGGGTCTCTGTCGCATGTACATCACTGTCATTAAAAACTACAAACGATGGATATCCGTCATAAATTTCTGATAGATATCCATCGCATTAACAACATCTCCGTCGGCAAACAAACTACAAATGACGGTGACCCATTGGAAGATTCTGATGTGATGCCCTCGTTTGTAGTTTGTGTTTGATAGATAGGTGTCCCAATTGCGATAGCCACAAATAGGTCTGATGACAAGTTCACCTTGTTGGCACCCCCCTTCTTGTGACGTCCACTGTCATCGTAATTACGATGCCCATCAAAGCCATCATTTTTTCTAACTACAAAATTGCGACGTCAGATGGTGTCACTTTATCGACAATATACAGTTGTAATTCCGACAGTTTTCCTTTGGAAAAAGGGCTCAAATGTACTAGTGAGAAGAAAGAAAGAAAGCACCTCCACAATTTTCTCTAAACTCCACCCTTTTTCTGAGAACAAAGGATCATGTCAAAAGCTTTCTTTTCATTTTTCTTTTTTCTCCCTTTTACAGTTTCTCACCCATCCTCCAATTTGGCTACCACATTTTGGCAATCCCCGAGATTATCCCCTAAAATACAACCCACGCCCAAGCCAAACTTCCCATGTTGATGCAAATGATCATCTAATCACTCATCCACCTTATCTTGGCACCCAACAAGTCCTTTCTTTTCTCTGCCCTCTGGTGTGGCTGCTACCTTTCTAGCACTCTGCCCATCATCCAAACCATCCACTAGGATGAAACCTTGGACATAATTTGTCCAATTTAGATAGTAAGTCTAATTTAATTTTTCTGTGGACTGAGACCTTAAATTATTGAGCTTCTCTTTTTTTTGAGAATAGTTTAACATTCTCTATTTAACAGGGCCAACAACGTGAAGGTGGAATCTCATTTGGCCCCTCCTAGGAGCCTCTTATGACCTTTTACGACATTTTAATACCTCTAAGATGTATTCTTAGGGATCATAAAGGGTCGTAAAGGGTCATAAGGGGTCCTGGGACACAACAATTGAGAAAAATAATTGTAGGCATCATGGTCACATTTTTTGGAGACAACATAATTGAGTGGTATACCTAGACGATGCAAAGAAACTTCTGCTCCTCTGATTCCAAGTTGACATTGTGGGATCCAAAGACCATAGATAAGGAATAAATTTAGAGAGTGGAGGAGGGCCATAATGACCAAAATAATATAGAATAAACCTCGAGTTAAATGAGGCAACTGCAAACATTTTAATATATTATTATTATTAAATAATGAAATTTGCATATACTAGTGTTCTAAGCCCCCTCATTACATGATTTATTATTGTAAGCCCCCTCTGACTTACGCATCTAGAAAATGAAACTACAACCTATTGGAATTGAGACAAACCTTATAAAACAACAACAGCTAAGAAGGATCACTTGCCAACATCTGTTGGAGGACCTTGTATTCATGAGCAGATGTTGGCAAGCGATCCTTCTTAGCTGCTATTGTTTTATAAGGTTTGTCTCAATCCCAATAGGTTTTAGTTTCATTTTCTAGATGCGTAAGTCAGAGGGGGCTTACAATAATAAATCATGTAATGAGGGGGCTTAGAACACTAGTATATATGCAAATTTCATTATTTAATAATAAAAATCTATTAAAATATTTGCAGTTGCCTCATTTAAATTGAGGTTTGTCCTATATTATTTTGGTCATTATGGCCCTCCTCCGCTCTCTAAATTTATTCCTTATCTATGGTCTTTGGATCCCGCAGTGTCAACTTGGAACCAAAGGAGCAAAAGTTGCTTTGCATCGTCTGGGTATACAACTCAATTATGTTGTCTTCAAAAAAATGTGACCATGATGCCTACATTTATGTTTCTCAATTGTTGTGATATCTACATTTATGTTTCTTAGCTATCGTGTTTATGTGCATATTTTTTTATGTGTTTGGGAAGACATCTTTCTAGCCTGGGCCTGGATCCTTCGGCAATTAGCTTCATAATAATGAAGTAGATGACCAATGAGCAATTAGCTTCCTAAGAAAAATCTCATAAATGCACTATGTGTAACCCAATTCCTGTGCCCTCTGTGCATACCCAAAGGATATATTTGAAACAACAAGGGTAAGGTTAGCCTTACCCTTTTCATTTCAAACATATCCTTTGGGTACGCATAGAGGGCATAGGAATTGGGGTACACATAGTTCATTTATGAGAATTTTCTTGGGAAGATAATTGCTTAGCTCTCATCTACTTCATTTGTTATCAAGCTAATTGTCGAAGGATCCAATCCCATGCTAGAAAGATGTCTTCCCATTCTGTTTAAGCCATATTCCTTGTTCTTGTCAAGCTTCCTTGGTATGGTAGGCCTGCTCTCTGTAGTACTCTTCTTCAATCTGTGTTCGACGATAAGCATCTTCTTCTTCTTCCTAATTGCAGCCAAAGCTTCCTTTTCATCAGGGTTCAACTCCACTTCCCCATCTCATCATCCTAAGCCCTTCTTCCCTCTCCAGTTCTTCAAGCCTCTGTAAGATATTTGGATTAATAAAGTCTGCAACATTGTGTCCATCCATGATCTCAAGAATATCATCTTCTTTCCACTCTTCATTTGCCAAAATATACCGCTTCTTCAAGCTTGTAGAGTAAACTCCAGCCCCACCATTTTCATTCTCAATATCCTTCTCCAGCTTCATGGCCTACTTGGCAGCACGTGCCCTGGCATCCAAAATAGCTTGAGGAATACAAGGGGGCCTCTCTCTCCCATCTCGCAGCTTGGGCATTGCAACATGAATCCTATTGAGACAACTACTGATCTTCTTCGACTTCATCTTAATTTCCACTCTCTGCTCCAACAACCTCTCACATGTTGCATTCTTCACCAAAATCACTCCTTCTTCCTTCAAAGCACTCATAGAGAGTAGCACGCCATCATCCCCCCCCCTCCCGATTCCCAAAGAACCCACCATATTTTTCCCAGCCTCAGATCTCATCTCCGCAACCAATTTTGCATCCTCCTCCAGTAGTGTCTCTAGTGGTTGCAAATCAATCTTATTACAAACTACAATAAGAGGCTTATTGGAAAATAGAGGTTTTATGCTGTGAAACAGAGCTGCCTATTACACAATAGTATAACCATAGGACCCCGAAACATCAAGGAAAAAAAAAATAGTCACCTTCAAATGAGCCAAGGAAATAATACTGAGCATCTCGATGGTGTTCCTGTCCTCCAAGGGGTGATCCAAAATACTAGGGGTATCAATAACCTGATACCTCGAGTACTTATAATCAGTATGCCTGACAAAAAAAGACTTAGTAGTAAAATCATAAGGTTGCATATCCACATCTGCCCTAGTAATATTATTAATAAAAGAACTCTTGCCAACATTAGGGTACCCACAAAACTCTTGCCTCACCTATTCGAGGTAAGCCAAACTTGGTCCAATTCTCTTAACAATGGTACACATTCGTCCAAGTGCAGCAACCTTCAAAGATTTGCAGCGGTAAAGAGAATCCCCATATTTTATCAGCCTGACATAATCTTTGGCCACTTTGGCAATGAGATTGTGAGCAATATTGATCTGGCCCTTGGCCAGATTGTTGCTGAAAAAAAATTACAAAACTGAACCAATGACATGTTTACAACAAAAAACAAATTACAAAACTGAACCAATGGTATGTTAACACAAATTTTTTTTACAAAGCTAAACCAATGGCATGTTTACAACAAAGAAATAGAATGATAATAATATGCTGAAAATTCTATTATGTTTAATACATGCCAAAGGACCAGTCCCAACAATTCTTAAACATACTTTATCTAATATGATGAATTCTTAAAAAAGGTCTAATTCTATAGACTGCTAGCATGTAGGAAGATTTGACCTAGCCAAATATTCCTTGTACCACACAAAAAATTGTGTGATAACTATGTCTACTCCAACCTTAATTGTTTAAGAATTCATCATATCAAATAAAGTATGTTTAAGAATTGTTGGGAGTTCTATTAGACCTTTGTTGTAAACATGCCATTGGTTCAGTTTTGTAAATTTGTTTTTTGTGTTAAATACATTTAAATGGAACCTTGCTCTGTTCAATTTTCTTTCGTTGTTAATTCATGGGATTATAAGAAACAACTTGTCAGAAATGGCAATTAAAATTTACGTTTATCTCCTCGTTCATGCCTTGTTTGCTACAGTCCTACACCTAGGTGGAAATGAATGGGTGGTTGGGATAAAAATCCAAAGAAGAGGGAAGATTCCACCCCTTCGGAATTTACTTTTTTTGTCAACTTGACAACAAATTTCTTGTTTAGATTGTTAATACAGTCAGTTTGGTGACTGGTATCAGACAATTAGAAGTTAGTTAGTAGTTACAGTCGATTTATTAGAGTTAGGAGTCTATTTCAAAGACATCCACGTGAAGTGGAGTGGGTGTGGTCAAATTGATGTATCAAGGAACAAATGGAAAAGGTCTTTTAATCAATAAAGATGATACCATTCTCAAAAACTTGTACACTATCATGGAACAGTGAACACAACAGTGAAACTATATGATTGATTAAACTGATTCAACACCAGTCATGGCAAGTAGATGAGTAGGTGGAATCATACTAAGTTGAAAATCAATGATTTTGAATCATATTATAAGACTTTTTAGGGTCATGGAGACGTAGAAGCAAGCGGGGATAGGAGTTTCTTTGTTGAGGGAGGGCTAATTAGACCTAGTTGGAGAGTTAGAGGGTGAAAGAAATCTTCACCAATCAAATGATGAAGGACTGAGACTAAGATGAATTTAGTAACTTCGAAAAGGGTACTAGAAAATGTAAAAACATTGCTGGGTTATTTGGGAAGTTTGTGAATGATTTTCTAATTTCAGGGTGTGAAGGGCTACTAGGCAGGCCTATAAAGGTTTTGAAGAGGAATGGTAGACGCTGAGTTGATTGGAGTGAATGAAGTTCGAATATACACCAATGGCATGTTTACAAAAAATAAATAGAATGATAATAATATGCTGAAAATTATATTATGTTTAATACACGCCAAAGGACCAATAGGAGAGAGAGAGAGAGAGAGAAGAGAGAGAGAGAGAGAGAGATCCATCAAAGCATAATACAAGGGGGATTTCCATCAGATATTATAGTTGGAAATGCTCTGTTAGACATGTATGCAAAATGTAAAAGCATAGACAAGGCATGGGAAGTATTTGAGAGAATGACTTAGAGAAACGTGGTCTCATGGACTGCAATGATTAAAGGATACACTAAAAATGGATGTGTTGAAAGGGTTGTAGAAACTTTCAAGAAAATGCAATTGGCACGTGTAAAAAGATGTTTTGAAGGAAACATCAATTTTGATTTATCCAAAGAGTAATATAGGATGCATAAACAAAAATACCATTGGTTTTGTTACATAAAAATAAATAGAGTTTCAAGGGGTAAGAATTAGATTTATGTATAAAGGAATAACATTTTCATTTAGACAAGACATATTTTATGCAAAGAGCAACACGATCTTTCATAAACAACAATTTTTCAAGAAGTTTTCACAAAAAAGTTATAGGGTCCTATACTCAAACTCATGTAGCATAACATACAATGCATCCTTAGTGTGATATCATTTGTATTATTATAAATATTATTTTAAGAAAAAGATATTATTTAATATTGAATATTTAAATTATTAATTTCATTATCTAAAACTAACACTACTACATAATTGCAATTTTTAAGACATATATTTGAAACAAAATTTCTCGTCTTAAAATTCTCCATTTAAAAAAAAGCATTTTCTTAATTTAATAAATTTACTTTTGTCTCTGGCATGACAAAATAGAAAAAATTAAGAGGAACAAAAATTCACACCTCCATTTAGTTTGTGTATTAATGAAAGGTTCTTGGTTAGGATTCTTAGTCGATTAATAGTAGAGATCAAAGATACTGCAAAAAAAATAAAGAGTTTGGCTTGTAACTTTCTACGTCCCGACAATGGAAGCCATCGCAGCTTATCATTTTGCCACTATTTTCCTCTGAGGTGCAAAGGAGAAGAAAATTTTTGCATCTTCCTCCATTAAATAGAATATAGATTAAAATGGCATTGCTTCCTCCTCTTTAAATGATCTCTCTAGGCACCATAATGATTTCATTTATGTTCTCAAAGCTTCCAATGGATATTATAATAGGTAGCTTTCAGAGGGAGGCCAAAGGTGAAGTGTTTAGAGAGTGTGTGATTTTTCATTTGTTGCCATTGATTTGGAGACAAAAGCAAATGTTTTTAGTGACAGGATTTCATTTGGCCGTGGATATTAATCCTCCGCTTCCTACGGATGATGGAAATGAGTAAAAATAACACTAGATTGGATCATAAGATGTAAGGTTTTTTTTGTCATTAGATTTTTTTTAAAAGTTTTGTGATATGTAAGTATTGGTGTAGCTAAAAAATACAATGGAAACCCTCACTATTAAAATAATACAAAGGAAAAGAGGGATCTTTTCTTTTAATTTTTTTTAGTAATTACAATGTACATTTGAGTAGCATATCTGGTATTTAACAATGGAGATTTTGAGACAATATTGATTTAGATTTTCTTAAATTAAATACAAACAACTCCTTTGCATTGACATTTTTCTTTTTCTTCTTTTCTTCCAACATTTTTGGCAACTCTATAGAACTTGCAGGTTTCAATCATAAAATTTAAACCATTGCTCTCATAATCATATACGCTAAGAAGTCTTTTGTTGATATCAAATGGATATGATTCTGCTAAGATCTTGAATGTTGATCCTCTATTTGAAGTGAACACAAAGCTCTAGTTTTTTTGCATTATATTCATACAACTAAAAATCATATTCTTGATTTCATCTTCTAGACTTCCTTCTTCTGGGGGTCTAGGAGAATGCCTCAATGAAATGTGGTTTCATGGACTCTAATGATTACAGGATATGCACAAAATGGATTCCTTGAAAAGGATTTAAAAACTTTCAAACAAATGTAATTGGTGGATGTAAAGCCGGATTCCACAACCCTTGATAGCATCCTCCCTGCCTGTGCCAAAATGGGAGTTTTGGAATAGGGTGTGGACATCCATCAAAGCATAAAAGATAAAGAATTCTTGTCAGATGTTGTAGTTGCAACTGCCCTGGTAGACATGTATGCAAAATGTGGAACTATAGACAAGGCACGTGAACTCTTTGACAAAAT
>BSBK01004641.1:425000-815000 GCA_027943335.1 Chamaecyparis obtusa | reverse complement strand
TTGCTCAATGATCATATACAAAGATGAACATGAATTGTCCACTTCACACACTCAATTGAATCGACCTGTCGCCTCCTATTTAGATGGGGTTTTGAATTTACTTTCAGAATTGAGAGCCCAACAACCATAGACCAAGCTAAAATGGAGGATTTAAATGCTAAGAAAATGATTGTAGATGAAATGAATTAAGGTAAAATGAGAATGAAATTGTAATCTAAGAATGAGAATGTAAATTAATCTAAGAAGCTTGAAATGAAATGAAAATTAAACTAAGAACATAATAAGCAAACTAGATTAAAGATGAGAGTGCAAGATTATGCTAAGAAATTGAAATTATTCTAAATATGCAATGTGAAAGCTTACGAAATATGAAAATAAGACAACAATTCGAAAGAGTTTTAGTGCTCTCAAAATTGCCTCCTAAAATGAGGAATGAGAGGTTCATAATATAGAAGAGCCCGAGTGGAGACTGAAGAGTTTCTTGTGAAGAAACGGTCGACTCTTCATCTCCTTGGTAGGAGGTGAAACAATTTGGAGGAATTATTTAATTAAGTAAATGAATTATAGCCACGTGGGTGGCTTTTTGAGTTATTTGAATAATTAAATCCAAATGAGGGTATTTCATTTAAAGAACTAAATAATATTTAATTTCTTTGATGTGTATTAGCTAAAGGGGGTGGAATTAATTTAATTAAAAGCACTAGGACTTTGTAATTAAATCAATTAATCATAGGGATTATTTAGCCAATAAATGTCAATATTTAGGAATTAAATATAATATTTGAATAATGCAAATTTAGGGTTTTTTGCATTTGACACCAAGTCGAATAAAGTCAATTAGGAGATAGAATTGCCTAGTACAATAGGACTTTGATGGTGTAGAAATTCGAAGGAATGCACCAAAATTGATTAGAATTGCAAGGTGTCAATTTTGGGGTATTACATTTTTCTCCTCTTTGAATTGATGTGCGAGCAACGTGTTGATTCAAAGAATAGTCTGAATGTGATAGATGATGAGGTTTTCAGGATTATCTCCAAAATAGAGCTTAACCCTTAGAAGTTGAGGTTAGATCACCAAGACACTGATCATATCGAGTTGCAGAACCATCTCCATAACGAAGCTTGATTCTCTAAAGCCTAAGTTAGATTGCGAAGACCTCGGCTGGATTACCACTTATAGATAAGACTGTCCCTAGAATGAGGCTCAATCTTTAGGAGTTAGGGTTAGATTGCCCCAATACCCATTGATTAAATGATAACTGATGTAAATTTAGGACTATCTCTAGAATGAAGCTTAGTCCTCCAAGACCCAGGTTAGATCACCCAGATAACGGTCAGAAAGAGTTTTTGAGAGCCATCTCCAGAATGAAGCTTGACTTTCAGGAATTAGGGTTAGATTGCCCTAATACCTAATGAGATTTCAAGAACCATCTCCAGAACAAAGCTTGATCCTCAAGGATCCGAGTTAGATTGCTTAGATACCTAATAGATAGATGACAAGATGACAAGATGTGAGGCCCAAAGATGCCCCTAGTGATGAGAATTTTTGATTCAGATCAGACAGATTTGAGAATGATTCGACAAGGTTCAATGATGCAATCATCCTGCCCCCTCAAGAGTGAAATCGAAAGATGACATGTCAAGAAGATGATTGAAAACAAAAGGTTGTAAATAGAGATAAAATCAGAGATCTAGAGGAACTAAGAACAGATTGCGAAAGAATCAAGAAGCTGTAGAATTGATTTGGAGCGATTTAGAGGTCCTATTGACCAATTTTGACCATGGTTGACTAGGATTGACCAAAGTTGACTAGAGTTGACTTTTCATAAAAACATTGAAGATCTTGAGAGAATGATGATGAGATAAGATTCTAGCAAGAAAACATCACTAGAAGGTCGACTGCACAAGTGTCCAATCATGTTGATCCTAGAAATTTAAAATATGATTTTGAGCTATCTAGGAGTGTCAGATTTTGATTTTGATTCCAAAAATGGATTCAAAATAGTCAATTTAGCCAAGGGTGTAGTTTTTGCATAAAATAAAGCACTTTTGAAAATTAGGTCAAAAGCTATATAAGGCCCGAAGGGGTCATTTTCAATTCATTATTCACTTTTGTCTTTAGCACATTTGAGAGCTTAAAGTGAAATGGAGAGTGTACCAGTATGATTGCATTGATTTGAGCACTCTCATCGACACAGCCAGTCGGAAGATTATGACCCACCTGTGAGTAGTCGAATGCTCAACCTGTAGTTCAAATTTTTATCACTTTTTTTAGGAGATTTAGGTTAAATTTAATGCATTTTAGGTCTTGTCCCACCAAACCTCACACAAGGGAATAGTTTCCTCATAGGGACATAGGTCGTATCTCGTGCGAGAAAATTCCCAAAGAGGGCTTCCTCGTGTGGGGCACCTCTGCAAGCTCGTGCGAGGTGCGCATTGGTGTCACATGAGAAACCATCTTGAGTGAGGATTTCTTGCATGACAAAGGGTAAAGTCTCACATGACTGTGAAATCTTGTGTGAGGATCCTACTTCCTTGTGTGAAAAGTTGCTACAAAGTTTGAAAGGTTAAGTCCAAGTTTACACAAAACTTGCCAAGTAGCGTCTGATAGGCAGTTTAGGATAGGCGTATAGCTTCAATTGTTATTTTTACTTTGAGAACCATCATGATTGAGATACTAATCGAGTGTCATCACTCGCATTGTAGGTTGACTTACTAGATATTGCATTCTAGTCTCACCACCTAGTCATCAGTGAGCTAGTGCGGAGGCTAGATGATGCAGAGGGTGCACACCTTGATGGATTGGGCTTGTCTTACTTACATGATATACCTGACATTAGGGTAAATCACATATTATTAGGTGCATTGGTTGAGAATTTCCACTCAAAGATGAACACTTTCCACTTGTAGGTAGGGGAGATGACAGTTACCCCTGAGGAAATCTACATGATTCTGAGGTTACCATTCCATGGCACACGCGTGGAGTATGACATTCAGCCAAGAGTGGGCACATAGGCACTGAGGGCCATCTTTCAAGATGATCTAGTGATGGGTCAAGCCATCTTGTGGGAGGACCTGATTAGCCAGTATGGAGCAAGACACAAATTAGCAGTCATACTAGCATTATTTTTGAGTTGTCATCTAATGCCAGACAGAGGGCAGCACGGACTAGAGTGCGACTAGGGACGCATGTTGCTACGGATGTTAGATATGCTAGTTGTGAGGTTTAGATGGGGAAAGTGTATGCTAGCCCAGATGTGCCATGAGATACAAGAGATTGTGTATCAGGGTTCTAGGACTATGGCTGCAGGAGTCTTTGTTCTTCAAATATGGGCCTGGGAGCACCTCCCCATATGCAAGTCAATTTTTCATGATACTAGATAGCCATTGGAACCCTATATCTACAAGTACATAGGTCTTATGACTCAGCCAACAATGGGTAAGATGGAGAAGTGGCGAGGGTAGCTAGATGACATGGTTGCAATGGTTTGGCAGCCATGGGTAGTGACAGAAGTCTGGGATGATGCCAGGTATGAGCTCCCTCACATGTTCTTTTCACATCCTCTAATCGGGTGTACTATTTCTATTATTGAGTGCTTCCCACTTACACAGGTCTTACAATAGTTTGGGAGGCCTCAGGACATCTCCTAGGAGTATTATACTTATGCTCTCTTCACTGATGAGGCGAAGAAGGGCTGACAATAGATATTAGACTAGGGTAGATATATGATCGAGGCACGAGTACCACCGGCTCGGTGGGATTATCTAGGAGGGGTTGCAAATGTAGGGATGATGCTAACATACATGGACCACATATTGGCACATCCCTACCCTAGATTTGTAGATCCTATTTGCATGGTCCAGTAGGTACAATAGGTGGTCCAATAGTAGCCTGCACAGTAGTAGGTTGCACAGCAGTAGCAGGCACAATAGCAGCCTGGATAGTAGCAGAGGGTGTTGAGGCTGAGGATGGGGTAGACTCCCATTCCTCCTAGGCAGATGGGTTCAAATGCAGGTGTTGGTAGTAGTGGGGCCCAGGATAGGTCCACTAGGCATAGGACCAGAGACACATCTCAATAGCCATCTCCTGAAAAGGAGGCACAAATCGACAATATAGATATGTAGGATCAGGTTGCACAGGATCCACCTATGGGAGGTCAGGTCACATAGTTATAGGAGGCTCTATGGAAGAGTTAAGAGAGGATCCGACAGGTGCAGAGAGAGAGAGAGATGACTATCATACATAAGTCATCATGCAGGAGACCCAGGTGGTAGAGAGAGATTGAGAGATCAGAGGGTTGCAGAAGGCATTGGCTAGGGCTCAGCTAGAGACAAGATATGAGGCTGTACAGGCAACATATTATTATGTAGCATATGTCTGTGTAGTGGTAGATTTAGTGAAGTAGGTTCTGCCATTTTCAAAGTATGCTAGGGCACAGGCAGTTCCATAGGGACCACCACCACAGGCACCACCACCTCCACCTCCTCCAGGTGGTGATGGGTAGAGTTAGATCTAGGATACATGATGATACATTGATGTATTGCCCCATTTTTTATAGATTGTGCTCGAGTAGCACCATTCTTTTGTACACTAACATTGATTGATATATATATATATGAGCTCAACTTTTGGTATCATTGTACTCATGTATATATTGCTTTGGATTTTTATGTTTTATGAGATGTTTCTTATATGATTAGATGAGTAGATATGAGATGCACATGATTCCTTTATGTATATGCAAATGAGTATGCAATGATAAATGCAATGTATGATTTGATTTATGCTCATGATGAATGCACATGTATATGAATATGTAGATGTAGAATGTATGCATATGATTTTATGGATGCAAATGGAAATGCAATGTATATGGTACTAATCATCTCATGTAGGATGTTGCAATATATGATAGGTACTAACCAAAAGAATGTTTGAAGATCAAGAGAAAAGACCAAACACTTGTGCAGAAAAGAGGAACCTAGGATTGAAGATGAGAACCCTTGGCGAATGAATCCAGGAGAAGACAATGAAGTGAGCACCAAACCACTATCGCTATGCAAGCTTAGAATGGAAATGCAAGCCTAAAATAGATGCAATACCTAGGACTTGGTTGTTGGGCCTAGGTTATCATCATAGATTTTTTAGTATCAAATAATCATAGGATGCCATACAACCCTCACTAACAGTGCAATCATGAGAATATGAATATGACATTAGTTTTAGATTTATCAGAATGAGGTGTAAGCATTAAGGCACAAGAAGCCAGAATGACCTGAACACCTATTCCTTTTGATTTAGCCAGTTAACATAAGCATCAAAGCATTGTTGCTAGAATGACCTGAATGTGGATTGCATACAAACACACCAGACATGCGAGAGTTCCTCCTTTTGCTAAAGAATTCTCATAGTGACCCTTACGTTCACTTAGCAGGATGAGCATTTGTAATTTCACTTGTAGTAGAAAGAAGTCACTCAAACAAACAAGGAGAAGAACCAACCTCACTAAAGTTTCCATATAAAAGGAGTCAAGGTACACATGGCCATCCAACACAAGATGAAGGCTCTTATAGTGGACAACCCTCTTATATGGACCCTTTGGATCATTAGAACTAAACCAACGATCAGAAAGCAAAGAAAAGATCATGCCCCCAGTCTTCGCTTCTCTCCATCAAGAGAGACATCTTAGAGTTTCTCGAGGAGGAATGATAAAGTGAAAAGACAAACACATAAAAGAAAAGCTCAGCATGCTTCAGAGAATTACAAATCTAGTTTCAGTTTCAATTTCAATTTCAGTGGATTGATATCGGATCAGAAGTAGTACATAGTGCGAGAAGTCTCAATAGGATGATGATAGTAGGTGGACGCGGTGAGAACCACTGGTGACTGATGTGAGAGATAGTCTCAAGGAGAAATCAGAGTGCTAAATGAAGTATCAACAGGCAAATGCAGCAAGAAACGTTGGTGACTGATACAAGAGATCCTCAAGGAGAGAGATCTAAGAGCGAATGAAACATCAGTAGGCAAATGCGGTGAGAACCACTGGTGACTGATGTACAAGGGATCCTCAAGGAGAGAAATCTCAATAATAGCTAGGCATCAGTAGGAAGACATAGTGAGAACCACTGGTGACTGATACACGAGAGATCCTCAAGGAGAGAAATCTCAATAATAGCTAGGCATCAATAGGCAGCCAAAGTGAGAACTACTGGTGACTGATGCAAGAAAAAACCTCTGAAAATGATAGGGCAATGCCCTCTAGACCAGGAAGGTGTCCCCAAGTGAGACTAGTTTCAATCCATGTAGAGTCGAGCATAATCTCAAAGGTAACTAAGAGTGAATGCGTGAGCTAGCAAACTAAAGCAGGAAATGAACTAAAGTAGGAAACAAACTAAAGCAGGAAAGTAAGGAACAGATGTGCAAGGACAAGCGGTGTTGAAATAGGTATAGCTTCAAGGAACAAGAGGTGCCTGTTTACCAAGTCTTCACCATCTTGGTAGAGATTCTATTTTTGCTACCATGACGCTTGTTTGCCAAGTTTTTCTTTTTCAATTTTTTTGTACTTTTCTCTTTTTTTTTCTTTTTTTTTAAATTTCAATTTTTTTGTATTTTTTTCAAATTTTTCAATTTTTTTTGTATTTTTATATTTTTTGTATTTTTTGAATTTTCAATTTTTTTGTATTTTTGTATTTTTCATTTTTTTTGTATTTTTGTATTTTTGTATTTTATTATATTTTTGTATTTTTCATTTTTTTTGTTATTATCAAGGCGCCTGTTTACTAGGTTTTCACCAAGATAATAGATGCATCAAAGCACCTGTTTACCAGGTTTTCACTAAGATGATCATTTTTTCAGGACATTTTGCAATTTTTAGGATTTTTTCATAATAGAGTATGTACATGAGCACACAGAAAATGTCTCAGCTATAGAACCGCTTTAGGTGCAGAGCATTGATCAACTCTTTGATTTGTTCTCCTTTAGTAGTAGAGAGTTGATGTGCACCAAACCCAAATGCTGCAATGATAATGTATGGACCAAGCCAGTTTGGTTCAAACTTTCCTTTTTGGATCCGCTATTGTTGATTCTTGAGGTTTCCTCTCAAGAAAAGATCACCCACTTGGAATTCCCTTGGTCTGACCTTCTTATTGTAGCTCTTAGACATTCTCTTTTGGTATGCTCTAAGATGATCAAATGCCACTTGCTGACGTTCATCCAGTAACTCTAGCTCTTGTAACCGAGATATTCTAATGTCTTCATCAATAATGAGGCCCTTGAGAGAGACTCACAATGTAGGAATCTCAACCTCAATAAGAAACACAACATCAACATTGTAAAATAAGGCAAAGGGCATGGCCCATGTTGGTGTTCAAATTCTTGTTCTATAGGCCCATAAAGCCGAATTAATATGGAGGTGCCAATCTCTACCAGATTTGTGTACTGTTTTGTGCAGGATCTTGAGGATTGTCTTTTTGGAAGCTTCTACCTATCAATTACCCTAGGGATAATAGATCAAGGACCAATGCTGAATGATTCTAAACTTAGTGCATAACTCCTTTAGATTCTTGTTCTTGAACTGCCCCCTGTTGTTAGTGATTATTAAGGAGGGTACACCATATCTATAGATGATGTAATTTAGTATGAACTTGGCTATAGATTTGCCATTAGCTATGGCCAAAGGCACTGCCTCGACCCATTTAGTAAAATAATCTGTGGTAGTGATAATGAACTTGTGCCCTCTTGAGGAAGAAGGATGAATCTTACCCACCAAATCAAAGGCCCATTGTTGAAATGGCCAGAAACTGATGAAGGGAATAAGCTCCTTGGTACCTGGAGCATGAATCAGATTTCTGTGGAGCTAACACTGTTTGCAAGATTTGGCATATTGTGTAGCTTCTTTTTCCATATCCGGCTAATAGTAACCAACTCTAATAAGTTTATGAGCCAATGTCAGCCACTCGAATGAGAACCACAGATGTCCTCATGCACCTCAGCTAATGCACGTTTGGACTCGTTAGGCTCTAAACACCTAAGGATGGTACCCTCTAGAACTCACCTATACAATTCGTTAGCTACAAGGACATAGAATGAAGTACTGTGGATTAGGTGACATTTTTTGTTTTGGGTATAAGTGTCTAGGATAGTTTGGTCCTAGAGGTAGGAGTAGATATGATGGTAGTGGGGTGAATCATGTCCAATGAAATAATAGATCATCTTAGATTCAGGGGTATTGTAGGCTGGGTAGTGTAATGTCTCCACTAGGAATTCATGTCTGAAGTCATTTTCTAGCATCTGTAGCATGGAGGCAAGAGTGGTCATGACATCAGCTACTTTATTATCTGCTCTTGGAATCTACTCGAAAGTAATATGTGCAAAGTAATTTTTCAAATCATCGACCATTCATTTATAAGGCACCATCTTTTCATCCTTAGTTTGGTAGATATCATTAACCTGATTGATGACCAATTGTGAGTCTCCAAAGACCTTAAGTTCATCCACATGCCATTCAACAACTATCTTCATGCCATAGATGAGGGCTTCATACTCAACAATGTTGTTTGTACAAGGAAACAACATTTTGTATGCCTTAGGTAAATAATATCTCTATGGTGTGATGAGAAATATTCTGGCACCTGACCCTTGATGGGTGAAAGATCCATTGAAGAACGTGTTCCATGTTTGATGTGTAAGAAGCATTATGGATTCATATAGAAACTCTATTTTCAATGGTTGATGATCCTTGAGAGGAGCTTCTACCAACTGATCTGCAATCACTTGTCCTTTAATGGCCTTTCTCTCTACATACTCAATGTCAAACTCACTAAGTATCATGACCCATTTTTCCAGTCTACCTATGAGGGTAGCTTTGCTGAGTAGATACTTTAATGGATCAATCTTAGCAATGAGTCTTGTAGTGTGAGAAAGCATATAGTGTTGTAGATTTTGTGAAGCAAACACCACTGCTAAGAAAGCCTTCTCAATGATGGAGTAATTTGCCTCATATGAAACTTGTGTTCTATTGATGTAATAAATGGTCTGTTCCTTGTTATTTGGGTCTTCTTGAGCCAACAGGGCACCCAGAGATGTGTCTGTAGCTAAGATATAAATGATGAGTAGCTTACCATGAATAGGAGGCATCAAGAATGGTGGATTTGAAAGATATTATTTGATCTATGTGAGCCCTCTATCACAATCTTCGTTCCACTCATAAGTCACACCTTTATGTAGAGTCTTGGTGAATGGTTGTGACTTATCGACCAATTGTCCAATGAAGCACCGAATAGATTATAGTCTACTCTGAAATCCTCTCATCTGACTAATATTATTTGGTGGAGGCATGTCCATGATAGCTTGGAATTTCTCAGGATCTACCTCAATGCCTTTAGCAGATATGATATAACCCAATAGCTTTCCAGAAGTGACACCAAATGCACACTTTTTTGGGTTGAGCCTCAGACTAAATTATTCCATTCGATCTAGTATAGGACCTAGATCTGCAAGATGTTTCTTTCACTGCATGCTTTTAGCCAAAGTGTCATCTACATAATCTTCCATCATTTTGTGCATCATGTCATGAAAGATGGTGGTCACGACCCTTTGATAGGTAGCTCCATCATTTTTAAGTCCGAAGGGCATGACATTCCAACAGAAAGTTCCCCAAGCACATGTGAAGGCAATATTTTCTTGGTCTTCTAGCATGATCTTTATCTGATTGTAACTAGAGAAACTGTCCATTAGAGAATACATTTCATAGCATGTCATCATATCCACAATCATGTCAATATTGGGTAGTGGAAAGTCATCTTTGGGACAAGCTTTGTTCAAATCTCAAAAATCTGTGCAGACTTGAATAGATTTATCATGCTTAGTAACTGGAACAATATTGGAAATCCATTCTGTGTAGTCAATGGCTCTGATGAAACCAGATTTGAGTAGTTTTTCTAACTCTGCCTTGACTAAGAGTGCCATATGTGGATGCATCTTTCAAAGCTTTTGTTTGATAGGCTTAATTCCTAGTGAAATAGATAGATGATGCTGTAATACCCCAAAAATGGGCTATAGGTTCATTAATCTCCTATATCGACACATCGAACGAAATTGACATCGAAGTCCTAACCTAAGGCACATCAGCACATCATCGAATCTTAATTGATTATCTCAAATTCTGCATCGAGGAATATTCCTTATTCCTATTTATCCTAATTATCTTTAATTTAATGATTATTTGGTGATAAATCTTATTTATCCTAAAAGTTTGATTAATTGAATATTCTAAATATTTAATTAATTAGATTTAATACTGCCACTTAATCATTTAATTGGATTTAAATTGTATTATTTAAATTTTGACAATAAATCAAATATCCTATGACTAATTGATTAAATTCTTATTTAATTAATTAATGTCAATTATCAAATTTAATAATATAGTTTTTGAATAAAAGATTAGCCCATAAATCAATTGTTTTATTTTTCAAAATCAGTTAAGTTGAGGATAAATCACTTTATTTATTAAATTAATTCATAATTAATTGTGCACATCCAAAAAATAGTTAAACTTTAAATCAGAAAATCAATTCAAGTTGTTTTAAAAATAAACTCAACTCTCTTTTGAGTTAAAAGCTGATCTCAACTTCTGATTTAAATCAAAAAACTATTTTTGCATGATTTTTTGTGAGTTAACTATCTTTAATTCCTTGTTGACTCAAAAATCAACTAGAGTAATTTATGGCTTTTTTTCATGCATCCCCAAAGCCCTGGATTTCTATAAATCAAGGCTTCAGCTCTTCACAAATCATCTCACAGGTTTGCATACTTACTCTGCCAAAATCAATCCATGAATTTGCACAATCATGCTGGTGAATGGACATCTGAAGAATTGAAGCTTCTTTGCGAATCAACAATTTTTGTGAGATCAATCATATTTAGCTTATCACTGTAGCTTATTTTGCATATCAGTTTTTCATCTAGAGTAGATTCATATCAGTTTATTTCATCTTATTGCATAGAAAACAAAAAAAAAAAGATTAATTTGCATTCATCTCATATCTAGATTCTGCATTCAAATCCTTCATTTAGGTGTCATCCAGGTCACTGATCTTAGTCCAATCTGAGAATACATACTCGCATCTACTAGAAGGCAGTAAATTGCCTGGTTAGATTAGTTTCCATTTCACTGCACGATTTTGATTTTAATTTTCTTGTCATTTTCTGCTCCAAGCTATGATTTTTAATTTTTTTTCATACAATTTTCATACGAGTTTTGTCAGAAACTCATATCAGGAGATACCCACTATCGTAGGACAATTTATTTGATCGAGGATCGTACTATAAAAAATATAGTGTCGTTTGGAAACCTTGTCATATGATCTGATACCTAGTGTCGTACGAGTTTCTGGACTATCGTCTGGGAGGTGACCCACTATCGTATGAGTTTCAATGCCAGGTTTCAATTGTCATTTCACTTTTTCAGGTAGTTTTCCAGATTTATTTTTCTGATTTGGACTGACAGCTAACATTAACAATTGAAATTTGTTGTTTCTGATTGATTTATGCTGATTTTGATTGGGAAAAAGTGTGAGAGTTGCTAAAAATAGGTAAGAATCTACTAAGCACGTTGTGAGGAATTCAAGTAATCTTTTTAGCTGATAACATTTTGATTTGGATTAAAAAGAACTCTTGCGTGTCAAGCTTGTGTGACCTTTTATTTCTTTCATATCACATATTTCATTTTGGGCTATAAAAATGAACATAGATTTGCTTTTCAGCATCTTTGTTACACATAGTAAATAGGCCCTATGAACACTATTCGTGGCTCTTGAGAGAGTGGGTTTCCAGCAAAACTCTTCTCAATGAAGGAACCCTTGTAGGTAGGGAGGTTACTGAGAGCATCTCACCTTCTAGATTTGTGCGTCTTTAGCTTCTGATTGATACATTCTCTCTTTAGAGAGGTTGATAGATCATAAGTAGTTGATATCATAGATCTTTGTGAGATAATCTTGGTCTTAGCATGTCAGATTAATCTATCTACTTTATTTGGGTTAAAAGTGAAAAGGCTAGAGGATTATGCTCTACTCCCTTTTTGGGTAGTACCAGAAACTCAAATCCTTGAATCTGGAACCAGTCTCCATGTGGTATATTTTGTGAGTCACCTTTAGAGAGGGTTAACTATAGTGGATATTCCCTTAATTGGGTCAACCATGTTGATGGAACCTCAAGCGGTAATAGCCATTTTCATCATGGTAGCAGTAGCCGCTATATAAATGTCCTTGTGGAGGAAATCTTCATAGGTGTGGTCTCTTGTTGGGCTGTCAGATCTCCCTAGCAACTCCTGATTGATTAAATTCTCAAACTGTGTCAAAAACCCAGTGCACCTAGATTGCAGTTCACCCTCTTGAGATCACAAAAGTTGCAGAGTCAAACCATTACTAAAAATCCTAGTGAGGCCAAATTTTCATTTTCTAGGAATATGTGCGTTATTGCAAATTGTTTTGGAACATACACTATTAGCACTCCTAAGGATTAGCACAATTTAGTCACTTGATTTTTCATGCGCAAGGTTGCTTTGTCCCCTATTCATTATTTTTAGACATGCTTGAAATCACTTGCTTGCTATTTTGCGTGCCTATTTATCTATCTAGTTACTAAGAACGAATCAATCCGCTACAATCTTCAAATTTGGACAGACAATTTTGTGAACAATTTGTAACTAAAAATCTAAAAAATTGCAAAATCTGATGTCAAACACCTTTCTGCAGTCAAAAGTAGTCTTGTAAAGTCAGAAAGTCATACGACTTTTGGCTATTGTCATTTCAGAACCCCCTGATTGTTGTATGGTAACTGGTATATTATCGTACGAGTTTTTCTGCCAGTTAATTCAAAAAAGTCAAAAACCCTGCTATCAACTATCGTGTGAGTTTTGCAATAGTCGTACGAGTTTTTCAATTATCATTTCATGCTATACCCATTTTCATAGGATCCTGTAGAAAGTCATTTGATAAATTTTGAAAAATTGCCAAAAAGTTGTCAGAACTGTCAGAGACCTAGCTTTTCCAGCCTATTTCCAGAGCTTGTCAAGAAAATCACTATTTCAGGAAAAGAGCAGCAACTACTAAGAATCCAATCATTTTCCTAAAGTGGTCTTTTGAATCTGATTTAGCCTTCTATTTAATCGATTTGAGTCCTTTTCATCTTGTGTCAAAACCTTGTCATAACTATCAATCTTTAATCCATCTTCAAAACGGCTAAGTGTTGTGAACTTGTGTCCGGTATCTTTTGGGCATCTACCCATACATCCAAGGCATAGTCTCCTTCATTTACATCTAATCTAAGCTTTAATCAATCAAACCTTAACAAGGTTGCGTCATTTGATCTTCTTGAATCAGATCGTTCTTCAATTGTCTTCATCATATTCTTTTGTTTCACCCAAGGTTAATGGTGGAAACTAGAGCTTCCTCTCATAATAAATCTGGAGAAGCATCCCACACCTTACCTTTGACTCATATCCAAGGTCCAACTCTTGAGCAACTCTACAATTCTGGTCTTTATGAAGACGGTGGTCTTGGCAATTTTTGATTGAAAACTGGTTACATTCCTCCTTCATCAACTCACGGAGGTAATCAACAAACCCCTCCTCGATCTAGCCTAGGGAGAACTCCTACCATGTCTCAAGAAGGGACAAAATTTGGCTCTCAAAGAGCTCAATCTCAACATGGTGCAGATCAGGAACCCACACCTGAAGAAATTGCTCGGTATCAAAATGATGATGACTTCAAAAGAATGATGAAGCATTTCTTGAAAGAAGATAGAGAAGCATACTTTTTACAATTAGCTCATCAAGGAGCTTAACTTCCTCCCAACTTTAATGTTGGAGATATCATTACGCATGAGGAAGAAACTCCTATTTTAGCTATGATGAAACAAATGCACGCCATGCAAGTCAAACTTAATAAACTTGAAAAAGAAAAGGAACCCAAGGAGTTCTCCATGGAGGCCCTATGCCCTTTTCCATTTGACAAAGACTTGTACATGCCACCATTCCCTAAAAGGGTGGAAATGTTGAAATATGATAAGTATGATGGACACTCAGATCCTCAAGATCATGTCAAAAAATTTTGTACACAATCCATGGAGTTTATGCATGAACCAACTTATCTGATGTGTCTCTATCAAAACTATCAAAACTTTTAAGGAGGAGCAACCATTCATTGGTTATCTAGATTGCCTTCTACTATCAAAACTTTTAAGGAGTTGATCAAATTATTCTATCAACAATACTCCTACAACATTCAACATCCAATCACCATGATTGATATCTGCAATCTCAAACAATATCCAGGAGAACCATTCCTGACATTTCTCAAGAGATGGAGGAAGAAATTCTCTCTATATGCTAGGCCTATTCCAGAAACTGAGAAACTAGAAATCTTCATCAATAATCTTGTCCCAGAGATCAACTACCCTTTACAAATGCAAGATCATACATCTTTTATAAGATGGTAGACAATGCGATCAAAATTGAAAAGGTACTTGTGAAAAAAGGAGACATCACACTTCAAAAGGACAAATATGAATCAGGATCCAATTATAAAGACAAGAACAAAAACTAGAACAAGAATAAAGGCATCATCATAGATGGCATTGTTGATACTATTTGTGCCCCATCAAAGGCACCAGCTTTCAATCTAACTATTGGTACCCAAGTCATCAAAGCTTTAGAGCAAAAAGTGTCTAAACCATCTCAAAAGAAGCCAGAATACAAATCTTGGTCCGCTGATAATAAACAAAAGTTCACTCCTCTTGGAGAATCTTTGGAATCAGCTATGAGAACTTTTCTAGCTAATAATATCATCTCTTTTCTTGAGATCCAACAATCTGATCCTGATCCTAAACCAAAATGGTGGAGAGAGAATGAATTTTGTGATTTCCATCGGGGTAAAGGTCACAAAACTAATAATTGCTTACGCTTAAAACATACTATTCAAGATCTGATTGATAAAGGAGACATCACAATTGACAATCATAATAGCAATAATGATCATACAGCATTCACATAACCATTTCCAAAACATGATCAAGAAGTTTCATCTTCTCAACCTAATATGGGGGCAAAGGTCAATTATGCTTACCCTGGAAATAATGTTGTTATCAATATGGTTGAACCTTGTCTCTCTGAGCATTGCAATGTCATCACAATTATGCAAAGAGATAGAGATCATACTTCAGCTAACACAGTGACTCGATCACAGGCTCAGGCACATCTGAATGGACAAATCCTAGATTCATCAAATGTCCCTAAGATGCCCTTCAATCTTTCTTCCACTTCCAAATAGAAGGTTGCTTCTAAATCTTTCAATCCTAAAGATACAAGGCCAACATCTTATAGCATTATTCAACAACTCCAACACACTAATGCAAAAACCTCCATGTTTGAGTTGCTTTAGATATCTCTAGCTCATAGAGCTATTCTAGACAAATCTTTGCTCAAATCCAATGTTCCTGATGACCTTGATTTAGATAGGTTCTAGACTATGGTGGGACATCTTACATCTCCGCAATATATCTCCTTTTCAGAGGAAGATGACAACTCCTTGAGTCACCCGCATAACCAGCCCTTGCATATAGAAGTCTTGATCTAGAACTGTAGAGTCAAACATGTGTTGATAGATGGGGGCGCTGGCCTAAACATTTGTTCTTACAGCTTGGTCACATTATTGGGATTTTTAGAATTGGCTATTGATCCTAGAAAGAAAATAACTATAAAAGCCTATGATGAACAAGAAAGATCTTCTAAAGGCACCATTGTCTTACCTATCAGAGCAGGTTTGATTATCAGAGATACTATGTCAAGTTCTTGATCTACCTTTGGCTTACAACATCCTTCTAGGGAGACCATGGATACATGAGATGAAGGCTATTCCTTCTACATTCCACCAATGCTTGAAATTTCCTTATGAAGGAATAGAGGTCACTATTCTAGCAGACATATCCACCACTTGCAATACATTGAAGGAAAGTGCGGATAAACTTGTGCCTAATAATAGAGACTCTTCCATTAAGCCAACAAAAGAAGCATCCACATCTAAAATGGAAGACCTTGCAAAAGAGGTCAATATCAAAGAAAATGGTATGGGAGAATATACTATAGAACAAATCTTATCTTTGACATCTCTACCTATCTCACCTAAGTCTTATGGACAATCTTTAAAATAGTCCAAACTAGACTCTAAAGAACCTCTGGAGGCATATAAAAAGAATTTTTTAGCAGAACAAGTTTCCAAGCAAGAATTTGAAGAAGATGAAGTTGTGCTTACATGGCTATACAAAGATGAACTTGAATCTCAAGTTGTTCCAACTAGTGACTCTACAATATCCAAAATCCCTTCTAAGACATATGGTCTAGGAGATAAATTAATAGCTAAGATGGGATATCTAGGTAAAGGACCTCTAGGAGTAAGAGGAGAAGGTCTTATAACACCTATTTCACATACTGGTAGGGCAAACAAAGATACTATTGGATTAGGCTTTAAAAAGAAACCCTTCCACCTCAAAGGTAATTGTTCTCATGTCATAGATAAAATTGCACTAGGAGAACTCCTTCTTAAGAAGGAAGAAATTGAACCATCAGATAGTGATTCAGATAGCTCAAAAATTATCCTTTATGTGCATTTGCCTAAGGAAATCAAAGATCTCCTTGAAGCTGAAGATGATCCAATAAAAAGAATCAATGTAGTAGAAACACAAGAACCTACTATAGAGCAAGAGATAATTGCAACACAAGAACCAGCTAATCTCGAAGACAATCGAACAAAAAAAGAGGAAGGTGGTAGTTATTCTGAGATAGATTCTCATGAGTATGAATTCAAATCAGAATCTGAGGGTGACCCTTCTTGGGGTATTCATCCTGACTTTACTCATGTTCTTAGATTTCCTAGAGGCATAGATGAAGAATCTAATGACTATGAATGGGGAGCCATTCCAGAAGAAGATGAGCTTATTACAGAGAAACATGTTGATGTTATACACCAATATGCACCTAAACCCAACATAAGTCTAGAGCGAAATGATGAACTTATCGAATCTAATCCATCGATGGCTGAAGTAGACTATCACAATGACATTGAGCCTATTCATGAATTGAATGTCTTAAGTTGTAATATCACCTTTGAACTCGAGCATTAGGTTAGAACCAATGATGATAGATCCATATCCGTAAACACTATCTCCCAATCTTTCCCCATTTTGACTATCCAACATCCTGAACTTCTTGATCAAACCTCCACAAATTCGAGCCATGGTATTTATACCTTCCCCAATACTATGACCTTACTTGCTACCTCAATGCAGTTGAGCCTATGAGGACTTCCATCAGTGAATCGAGCATTAGTATGACGAAGTCGCACATCAAGTATCTTAGTCAGAAAAATAAGAATAAGAATAAAAAGAAAAGGAGTTCTGAGGGTGAAAACCACTTTGTGGCAGTCTTAGAACCTACACAAGTAAAAATAAAAGACGTATCCGAAGGTGAAAACCTCTTTGAGGTGCCTAAGGATGAGATATTTGATGTTCTTTTGAGTCATTTACAAGATAGATCTCCAGTTCTAATTGAGCCCACTCAATCCATCAACTTGGGAACAACAGAAGAACCACAATTGATTCATGTAGCACAATCTTTATCAGAAGAAGAGAAGAAAAAATTTACTACATTCCTAACAGAAAAGAAGATCAACTTTGCATGGAAATATTCAGATATGCCAGGGTTGGATCCTAATCTTATAATGCATCATTTATCTATAGCTCCAAATGTCAAACCTGTTAAGAAAAAATTAAGAAAGATGCATCCTCATGTTGCACTCTTAGTAAAAGCTGAATTAGAGAAGCTCCTGAAAGTTAGATTCATCCAAGTTATTGATTATGCAGAGTGGATCTCTAATATTGTACCTATTTCAAAACTAGATAAATCAATCAGAGTGTGCACAGACTTTAGAGATGTAAATAGAGCATGTCCTAAGGATGATTTTCCACTACCTAACATTGATATGATAGTGGACATGACTGCGAGCTTTGAGATGTATTCTTTAATGGATGGTTTTTCTGGATATAATCAAATAAAAATTGCTCCAGAGGATCAAGAGAAAACTGCTTTCACGTGTGCATGGGGCACCTTCTGTTGGAATGTCATGCCATTTGGGCTTAAAAATGTTGGTGCTACATATCAAAGAGCCATGACATCTATTTTTCATGACATGATGCATAGGACTATGGAGGATTATTTTGATGATACTTTAGCAAAATCTATGATTAGAACTAAACATCTAAATGACTTGAGCAAGATACTAGACAAAATGGAGAAATTTAGTCTCAGACTAAATCCTAAGAAGTGTGCTTTTGGTGTCACTTCTGGAAAGCTCTTAGGATACATAGTTTCAAAGAAGGGCATTGAAGTCAATCCAGCTAAAGTAAAGGCTATAATGGAGATGCAACCTCCAAAGAATATTAGTCAAATGAGGACATTGCAAGGAAGAGTTCAATCTATCAGAAGATTCATATCATAGCTAGCAGATATATCACAACCTTTTACAAAAACATTACATAAAGGTGTGACATTTGCGCGGAATGAAGAATGTGAGAACAAATTTAACCATATCAAGAAGTATCTATCAAATCCTCCTATCTTGATGCCTCCCATTCCAAGGAAGCCTTTGATCTTATATGTCTCCGCTACAGATACATCACTGGGGGCATTGCTTGCACAACATGATGAGAACAAAAAGGAAAGAGCTATATACTATATCAATAGAACATTGGTTGCATATGAGAAGAACTATTCAATGATTGAGAAAGCTTGTCTAGCTATGATCTTTGCATCATAGAAATTGAGACATTATATGTTAGCTCATACCACACATTTGGTAGCTAAAATTGATCCACTCAAGTACCTACTAAGCAAAGCTGCCCTCACAGGTAGATTAGCTAAATGGGTCATGCTCTTAAGTGAATTTGACATTGAATATGTGGAAAGAAAAGCTATCAAAGGACAAGTTATTGCTGATCAATTAGCAGATCCACCTATGATTGATGATACACCAATGCAAATGGAATTTCCAGATTCCTCTATCATGACTCTTTCTTCTAGAGAATGACAGTTATTCTTTGATGGCTCCTATACATAGAATGGATCAGGAGTAGGCATATTGTTCATAAATCCTCAAGGATACTCCATACCTAAAGCATTCAGATTAAAGTTCCCTTACACAAACAATATTGTAGAATATGAAGCCCTTCTTAATGGAATGAAACTAGCAATTGAGTGGTGAGTAATAGAATTACACATTCATGGAGACTCACAACTTGTTATCCATCAAGTCAATGATGTGTACCAAACTAAAGATGAAAAGCTCATTCCTTATAAGAGAATGGTAGATGATCTAAAGTAGTATTTCATATCTATCACATTTGAGCAAATTCCTAGAACAGAGAACAAGGCTACCGATGTAATGGCAATGCTATCTACTCTATTATAGTAGCCTGAACATGAGCTACGCTACGAGTTCCTAGTAGAAGCACTATCTTATCCTGCATATGATTCCCCTAAAACCCGCATGATCTACACTGTTGTTGGTCATGATTCATCCAGATACAAAAACCTATTTTCCTATCTCCAAGACCAAATCATTCCCAATACTTTCAACCACCATGAAAAGAGATACCTTATCCGTAATGCCTCCCGATATGTCATCATTGGTCACGATCTATACAAACGAGGTCTAGATGGTACTTAGATGTTTAGAAAGAGAAGAGTCTCAACATGCATTAGAGGAAGTCCATGATGGTATTTGTGGGTCACACTCGAATGGTTTAACACTAGCTTGAAAACTTATTAGGGTTGGGTACTATTGGCTTGAAATGGACAAAGAGTATCAAGTTTGCTAAGAATTGTCAAAAATGCCAAGTGCATGGCAACTTAATTCATGCTCCAGGGAGAGATCTAATTCCCTTCACTACACAATGGCCTTTTCATCAATGGGCCTTTGATCTTATAGGAGCTATACATCCTCATTCTTCTAATGGACATACCCATATAATCACAGCTACAGATTATTTTACAAAATGGGTAGAAGCAGTCCCTTTGACACAAGCAACTGGAAAACAAATATCTATGTTCATATTGAACTATATCATATGCAGATATGGGATACTTCATTCCATAATCACAGATAATGGTGGACAATTCAAGAACAAAGATCTAGATGATTTATGTGCTAAATTCAAGATTACACATCATTGGTCATCTATCTACTATCCTCAAGGGAATGGACAAGCAGAGGCTTCTAACAAGAATCTATTGAAAATCTTGCACCGTACAGTTAATAAAATAGGAAGAGATTGGCATCTCATGATCAATCCAGCTCTCTAGGCCTATAGAACAAGTATCAAAATGCCTATTGGGGCTACTCCATTTGCTTTAGTTTATGGGTCTAAAGTGGTACTACCTATTGAGGTTGAAATCCCATCACTAAGAATCAGAATGCATGGTCTAGTAACTGGTGATGACTACAAAGTGTCTAGGTTGCAAAAACTTGAACTACTAGATGAGAGCAGAAAAGCAGCGTATGATCATCTCAGAGTATATCATAAGAGAATGTCTAGAGGTTACAACAAGAAAGTCAGACACGGAGAATTTCAGGTTGGTGATCTAGTCTTGAGAGAGAATCCTAAAAATCAATCACATAGAGAATGCAAGGGTAAGTTTGAACCCAACTGGCTGGGTCCCTTTGTTATCAATGCTACTTTTGGCTCTGGTGCCTATCAACTCTCAACAACTGAAGGAGAACAGCTCTAAGAACTAATCAACATTCTCCATCGAAAGAAATTCTATGCCTAAGGCATTCAGTCTATGGTAAAAGGTCCTTAAAAAATCTTTAAAATTGGAAAAAGTCCTGAAAAAATGAACATCTTAGTGAAAACCTAGCAATAGGCACCTTGATGATTCACAAAAAAAGTAAAAAATATCAAAAGTACAAAAAAAAATTGAAAATATGAAAAATACAAAAAAAATGAAAAAAGAAAAAAGAAAAAAAAGTGCCTTGGTGAAAACCTGGAAACAGGCGCCTTGGTAGCAAAAATAGAATCTTTGCCAAGATGGTGAAAAATCAGCAAACAGGTGCCACTTGTTTCAAAATGCTCCATCTATCAGTGCAATCTTGGTCTTTCCTAGCTTTCATTCTTGCTTTAGTTTGTACATATCTCCCGGTTTGTTTTTGCATTCCTGTTTTCAATAAATCAGTCTGTACACCAATCAGCTAAAGCGTCGGTATCCTATCAAAGTTCAAGCTTGGGGGCAATCAAAGTCATATCCTATGGCGTCCAATGTATCTTAGACGTATCATATCTAGTCAGAGTCCTTTGAAGCTTCATTTGAGTTAGTCAGTCTGTCTTGTCTCTAAAAAGGATTTTGCATTTACAACAATGTAATCGAACATCAAACACAAACTGAAAACAATCTATGCTTTTTACATGCTTTTATCTCCTTGTATGCTTATTGATTCGCATTGAGATTTTTGCATATTGTGTCCCTTCGAGCTCTTTGATGATGTCCTTTACAAGATTTAGAGAGTGATGACTGGGAGCATAATCTTTTCTTTGTTTTCTTCTTGTATGTGAAAATCTAAATTTGGAAATTCTGGATTGAAATGGTGTCCGACTGTAAGAACCTCTATCTTGAATTGGCTGGCCATGCGTACCTCGACCATTGATACTTGGAAAATTCAAGGAAGTTTGATCTAACTATTGTCTTTTTGAGAGAGTTCTTTCTCCTACTGTGAAACATGATCTTACCTAAGGATGTGAATGATAAAGGGTCACTACGGGTAATTCACACTGGATTTAGGATGATCTCTTGATTGTTTGATGTATTTGTTCATGCAAGGCATATTCAGGTCATCACAACATTTATGTCTTGATGCTTGTACAAATTGCTATATCAAAAAGGACATGATATTCAGGTCATCCTGGCATTTATGCCTTGGTGCTTATATATAATCCGACATTCCGAAAATAAAATCAATATTCATATGTCCATGGTTGCCTAACCAGTGGGTGTTGTATTGATTCCTAAGCATACAAATCAATATTCATATGTCTATGGTTTTCTCACTAGTGGGCATTGTATTGATTTATCCAGTTACCTAAAAATTCAATGATGAGAATGACCGACACATGATCAATGACTAGGTCCTAGGTCTTAGGATGCATTTCCTATTGCATGTCTCTTTGCATTTTTGCATGTTTGCATGATCTCACAATGCTTAAATGAACTTCAATGATTAAACAATTCTTCAATTGTCTCTTCTAATCTAACAAGAGCTGATACCTAACTTGAAGGTCTCTTCATAGAATCACAAGCAGTTATCCTCCTGGGTTAAACATCCTTTTGACATAAGACTGAGTACTTGTCTTCATCAATACCTGCAAAATGTATCATGTGAATCATTGCACTTACATATCATAATCACCTGCTGCATTACAATACATCCATGTGCATAAGCATAAATCATACATTACATCCATACATATGAAAGAAATCATTGCATTTGCATATATCCATACATACATTCTACTCTACTCATAGCATAAGCATCACATGATATCATCATAAATCAAAACATGACAAGTACACATGAAGTCACAACCAAAATATCGATCTCATATATATATCAAAAATCTCAAACTAGTCAGGGGTGCACTACTAACACAATGTACAAAAGAATATGCTCATGTGAGCTATCAAAGTTAGAATGGTATATCAATGATCAAAAAGAGCACAGTATATCAGAACATATCAAAATAGATCAGCTGTCAGCATGATCCTCTGCATCTGGTGGAGGAGGTGGTGGTGCATCCGGTATTGCCTCTATTCTGGGTGCTCTAGCTCCCTCTGATGCCATCATATAATAAGAGTACGAAGGGACTCTCTATGTAGTAGGAACAATAGTGTAATATGTGGACACATAGTAAGCTGTCTGGGAGGTCTGGTGAATCACCTCTGCCTATAATCTCTACACCTCTGCACAAAGCTCAGTGTGCTATCTATCGGCCTCTAAAAATCTCTCCTCCCACCAAGCACTGTGAATCTTCAGGTCCCAAACTTGTACTCTGAGCCATCTAATAGTCTCCTGTGTAGTAGGAAGAACAGTAGGATCAACATCAGCTGCTGGCATCTCAGTATCCAAGGCATCCTTCTCTGTAGTCTTTGCTCTCTACACCTTTCGATGTCTGACCTCAGCACCTAAATCAAAACCTATGTCCTCCTCTATTGGATCCATACCACCACCCACAACCTACTCTACTGTAAGTACCTCCTCAGCTGAACCAACACCCCCTAAAGTACCACCCTCTCCCCTAGTCTGTCTATGAGAACCTGTAGATCTGCCTACTATGGAACTAGTGGGATGAGAGGGCCTCATCTGTCCTGATGGTCTCTATGGCAGCGCCATCGCTCTGGGTCTTGGAGGTGTGGGATGCACAATAGGAACCTATGTGGGTCTGGGACCCTATCTCAATGGTGCTCTAGTCACATCCATAGCCTCCTCCATGGAAGGTATAAACTCTGTAGGATCTGAGAACCTGTGAATAGGATGGTCAGCTAGCCTGGAAATGAATGCATCTGTAACTCCAGCATCAAGTACCTCTGGTCTGTACTCCCAATCTCTACCAACAATAGCACTGTACTCCTGTGAACACAAAGCATAAGAGAGCCTCGTGGTCCATCTGAGTCCTATCTCTTGAGCTATCTGAGTATAAGTGGCATAGTCCTCTCGTGCATCCTACACTTGTCCATACTACCACCACACCCTAGTAATGATGAATCTCTCTAAAGTGGAGGATGACCTCCTGATCAATACACGGCTCTAGAAGAAGAAACTAAACTGCTCTCGTGTAGTCAGCCAAGGCTCAATAGCTACATATGGTCTCCATCAAACAAATGTCATATCATTGAGGCATCACCTCCAGTACTCCACATGACCCATCCGTCCCTGAATGACATATCTAGCATATATATAAATGATAGGCTCCTGTGGCTGCCTCTATGAAGTACATACTGGTCTCAACACTGGTATATGCTCCCACACCCAGATCTGTAGAGCTAAAGCCCTAGCTGCAAAATACTTGCTCTCCTAATAAACTACCTCATGCATCTCAAAGAACATATGGGCCAATAGACACTGACCCCAAGCCAACTCAGAAGGTGTCACCATCATTCATGCAACCATCGGGGCCTAGCCCATCAAAAGATCATTCTGCTGATGGTCAGACATGATAATCCCTCCTATCATCCTGACAATAATGCACTCTAGCTAGTGCATCTATCCATATCACTGCACTAAGGTCTCCCAAGAAATAGAGCCAGTCATCTAGGTGTCATCTCCAAATACACGTCAAAAAGCTAATAAACTTGAGTTCCCTAAACTCACATACTCTAGCCGCCGGCCTACATGGAATGAAATGCGCAGTATATGATACACATCCTCTAGGGTAACCGTGATCTCCCCAGTCAGCAGGTGGAAAGTCTGGGTTTCTGAATTAAATCTCTCAATCAAAGCAGTCAAAAGTTTGTGATTTACCCTAATCTCGGGTAAATGAACAAGGTACTCAAATCCACAAGAAGCAAGGTGTACCCTCATAGGGTCTGGCATTGACACACAGAGTCTCTAAGTGGCTAGATGTGAAATTTGTACATGAACATCTGGATATATGACCTACACAGCACAGAAACAAGGCATCCTATCAGTAATTTGGTCACAGAATAGGTTACAAGGGCAGAAATGAGGCAGTTTAGTATTTCAAAAGGTAGGTTAAGAGGTCAGCAATCAGGCTAAGAAATCAAAAAATTCAAAAATTTGACGTAATACTGAATTTTAGGCTCACTATTTTCCATACGACATTTCAGACTGGCAGGAAAAGTTGTATGAGTTTCTACATCATACCATACGACATATCATAATGACACGACAGTGCATCCCTCATCGTACAAGTTATGAGGGACCTGATGAAATGTCATATGACTTTTGGATCCCTCTAATACGAGTCTTGGGGGGTAATGAGATGACAATCTACCTATAGTTCAAAAGTTGTACGAGTCTCGCTGGAGAGTCGTACGAGTTTCCATGCATGCAAAAATTCAAAATTGAAAAACATATGAAAAATCCTAAAAATGCTATAAAACATGGAAAAATTGAATTTTTTAGCAAAGCACAGAGGTCCACCTACCGGATGTCCGTATTGCCGAGGTCTCCGGTGTCTCCAACTATGCTCAAATCGATGTGAACTCACAGGTACCTTTGGTTCTGCCACCTTTTCTGCCATTTTTTCTCAAAGGGCTCCACAAGATTTCTAAAGTCAAAAGGTTGAAATGAATTGAAAATGACCCTTCCGACCTTTATATAGCTTTTGACCTAATTTTCAAAAGTGCTCCATTTTTCACAAAAATTGCACCCTTGGCTAATCTCGACGTTCTGAATCCATTTTCAGGATCAAAATCAAAATCTGAGATCATTTACTATGTTAAAATTGTGATTTAAAATTTTTGGACCCAGGATGGTCTACTACTTGCCTAATCGACCTTCGATCATCACAGAAATCCAGTCTTCAACTTAATTGATTATCTTAATCAAACTATTGAAATTTCAACTTGGTCAACTATGGTCAAGTCATGGTTTAACCTAGTCAAACTTGGTCTTTTGGACCTCCAAATGATGCAAAATGTGTTCTCGAACGTGTTTAACCACTTCTTACATCAATTAACATGCTTCTGAACTATTCAACGCTGACTATTCTTGTCAGATTTCAATTTTTATCCTGAAGGGGGCATGGTATTGCACATCATTCAATGTCTGTAATCTAAATTGGAAATCATATCTTTCCTCAGTAATCAAGACAACAACCACGTCTAGTTGCTGATTCATCAAAAAGACCTCATCGCTTGGGGCAAATCAATCATCACTCGGGGCATATCAAATTCATCGAGATCCATATCAATATGGTAATCTCTTAATCTTGTAAAATGTATCAGCCTTTTGTAACCAATGATTCATTAGTGTTATTTCCTTGGTTCTTTGTAATTGAAGGGTTCAGATGTGATACCAATGTGATTCTTATTGACAATCGGGTTTGGAATCGGTCACTCACTTCTTCGCAATCATAAGGTTCAGAATCAGGTGTTTTGACACTTTTTCGCAATCATCGGTTCATTGCTGTTATAGTTAACATTATCTTTGGTCATTCAGGACCTATTATCTTCATATCAACTTCAATCAAGTTTCTGTCTCATATCAATTTTAATTTCAAACATCAGTTTCAACATCATACACAGACTGTCTTTGAACCACTGTGCTTCGCACAACAATTCACAGAGGGGCAAAATGTAATACCCCAAAAATGGGCTATAGGTTCATTAATCTCCTATATTGACACATCGAAAAAAATTGACATTGAAGTCCTAACCTAAGGCACATCGGCACATCATCGAATCTTAATTGATTATCTCAAATTTTGTATCAGGGAATATTCCTATTCCTATTTATCCTATTTATCTTTAATTTAATGATTATTTGGCGATAAATCCTATTTATCCTAAAAGTTTGATTAATTAAATATTCTAAATATTTAATTAATTAGATTTAATACTGCCACTTAATCATTTAATTGGATTTAAATTGTATTATTTAAATTTTGACAATAAATCAAATATCCTATAACTAATTGATTAAATTCTTATTTAATTAATTAATGTCAATTGTCAAATTTAATAATATAGTTTTTGAATAAAAGATTAACCCATAAATCAATTGTTTTATTTTTCAAAATCAGTTAAGTTGAGGATAAATCACTTTATTTATTAAATTAATTCATAATTAATTGGGCACATCCAAAAAATAGTTAAACTTTAAATCAAAAAATCAATTCAAGTTGTTTTAAAAATAAACTCAACTCTCTTTTGAGTTAAAAGCTGATCTCAACTTCTAATTTAAATCAAAAAGCTGCTTTTGCATGATTTTTTTTGAGTTAACTATCTTTAATTCCTTGTTGACTCAAAAATCAACTAGAGTAATCTATGGCTTTTTTTCATGCATCCCCAAAGCCCTGGATTTCTATAAATCAAGGCTTCAGCTCTTCACAAATCATCTCATAGGTTTGCATACTTACTCTGCCAAAATCAATCCATGAATTTGCACAATCATGCTGGTGAATCGACATCTGAAGAATTGAAGCTTCTTTGCAAATCAACAATTTTTGTGAGATCAATCATATTTAGCTTATCATTGTAGCTTATTTTGCATATCAGTTTTCATCTAGAATAGATTCATATCAGTTTATTTCATCTTATTGCACAGAAAACCAAAAAAAAAAGATTAATTTGCATTCATCTCATATCTAGATTTTGCATTCAAATCCTTTGTTTAGGTGTCATCAAGGTCACTGATCTCGGTCCAATCTGAGAATACATACTTGCATCTACTAGAAGGCAGTAAATTGCTTGGTTAGATTAGTTTCCATTTCACTACACGATTTTGATTTTAACTAACCTCTAATGTTTTACTGAAGTGTTGTGTCTATAGCTAGGTACAAAATTCACACACACAGATGCATGATTAGTTTGGGATCCAATCCAGGCATATCAGAGTAAGTCCATGCATAATTAATTTTCTTTCTTTGAAAGAAACTGGCAAACTCTTCTTTTTCTTCTGTAGATAATGATTGTGCCAAATGAATAATCTGAGGTGTAGCTTCCATACCCAAGTTCACTGGTTGGGTTGGCTCAATCAAAACTGATGATCTTTCTTGAAAATGACTTGGAAGTGTATCAAGTATCTCATCCTTGGGCACCTCAGAGAGGTTTTCACCCTCGGATATGTCTTTTATTTTTACTTTTTCTAGCTATGACATTGCCACAATGTGGTTTTCACCATTAGAGCACCTATTCTTTTTTATTTTAATTTTATGACTAAGATACTTGATATCAGCTTTAGTCATGTTGACACTATCTTCATTGGTGGAGAACATTGCAAATTCAGCAACATTGAGATAACAAGCAAGAGTATAGTCATTCTAGAACATAAGGACTTCACTAGATGGATAGGGAGAGTTCCAGTTAATAAGATCGGGATGGCGGAGTGAAAGAGAAGTGGCGGGTTCAAGTGAGTTCACAGTATAGTCATAGAAAGCACGGACAAGAAAGTTGAGACCTAAAGCAATCTCATCCAAAAGTGTGTTCGATTCCCTTCAAGACATCATAGCAGAAGTAAAGGAAATGTTAGCATTAGTGGAATCACACTCAGTCATCCTAACACTAGACCCTTCACCTACTTTGAGAAGGTTTTCATACACATGAACAACATCTATATCTTTATCAAAAGTGGCATCAGACATAGAATCAAACTCATACTCATGTGAATCAGTGATACTTGATATGGGAATTCCATCAACACTTGTTGTACCATCTGGCTCATTTTCATCTCTTGTAGTATTAATAGTTTGCTGGTTTTGTTCTTTCTTAAACTGCTCTTGAAAGGATGATAGCATGTACTATTCACCTTGAAAATTGGGATCAGCAATTTACATTTCTCTCCATTGGTCATATGTGAGTAGATGCACTGAAGTGGTGTCATTAGAATCACTATCAGTCTCTACCAGATGGACAGGTATAATAGGATCATTTGGTTCTGTAAAGAATGCGGCAAGATCTGGAGGAATGATATAGGGAAAGATGTCCTCGTCAGATTTATCCTCTGGATTTGCAACTATGGCAGCATCTTCAGGTTTTGGCTAACATTCTGGTTCTGGTATAAATTTATTAATCCCTAGATGAAACAGGATCTTCTTGAAGCCTAAACCTGTAGTGTCCTTGGTTCGATGACCTGTGGCTTCAATTGGTTCAAGAAAATCCTTATCATTCACCCCTATAGGGCCACTCCCTTTGTAACCAAAGTGCTTCATGATCTTGAAACCTTCATTGTATGGTTCTTGTTCTAAGTCACAAGTAGGAGTGATTTGTTTAGATGTATCCTTCCCTTTGTAAAGCCATGCTATAATAGCTCTTTCCTCATCCTCATCTTCTAGTGGCATTGTGGCCTATACAAAGGCACCATCATAGACTATCTAAGGAGAACTGGCAGAGGGTTTATTTCTCTCAAAGGGTCTCCCATAGGAACGTGGAGATGGAGGCAAAGTATTTAATGATAAAACATGTTCAATTTGATACCCTCCCATGCCTATATCCTTGAGTTTCAGAGTCTGTTCCATTTCTTTGAGTTTGGCATCATAGAATTCAGTAGACTCTCTATTAGTTGAAACAAAACTGTCTATAGATTGTGTGAGTGTATTGCAAGAATAGTTGGTATTGGCAGGTACTGTTACTTCTGCACCATGGAATGGGAACTTGATACATTGATGATATGTAGATGGGACCGCTTGCATTTCGTGAATCCATAGTCTTACCAATAGTATATTATATGCGAGAGGAATGTCTAGAACTTGATGGATAACATCCCTCTCTACAGGTCCAACTCAGATTGGCAACACAACCAGACCTTTGGATTTTCGTTCCTCTTTATCATATACCTTGATAGTGATTTTCTTGTAGGCATCTATGCAGTCTTCATTATAGCCTAATTGGGTGAGTAGCTTAGTAGAACAAATATTAAGGCCGACACCATTGTCAATGAGGACACGACGAACACGCTTTGGGCCTAACATGACTTCAATATGCAAATGAGCATTGTGCGGATGGCTCAGTGAATGATCACCTTCTTCAGAAAAGGACAAATAATGAGGTGAGGTCAAGTGGCCCACCATGGATTGAAACTAATCAAGATCTAAATCTTTTGGGACATTTGCCTCAGCGAGGGCTTTATCAAGAATCTCCCTATGAGCAGGCGAGATCTTCAACAGCTCAAAGATAGTGATCTAAGCATTGGTACATTGCAACTAGTCTACAATGCTATAATTAGCAGTACTGGGCATGGGGACTGATTTAGAGTTCTTGTTGGCAAGGCCAACAACAGCTTTATCCATAGGTTTCTTTGGTGCGGATATAGAAGGGTTGGGACCCTTGATGGTGATCTTTGCAAAAGATCGGGTGACAACATTCGCACAATCTTGAGATGATTCTGGTTTGGAAGAATGAGACACAGGGCCTCACACAACAAACGGGGTCTTAGGATTAGGAGCATCCTCACTCCCCTTGATAGTGATCACATCACAATATTTGACCTCAACAGGTTCAACCATATTAATGACATTGTCATTGGTAGTGTATGCATAGTTGACCTTAGCGTTGGTATTCTTGGTCTTGGAAGATTCTCCTTTCTCATGAGGAGGAAAAGGATCCTTGAATGCTTGATGATCTGAATTCTTGTTATGACTGTCCACAACATTGTCAATGTTGTTAATCAGATCTTAGATCTTATGGCATAGCTGGAGACAAGCAGAAGTTTTATGACCCTTGTTTTGGTGATAATCATAGTATGCGTTGTCATTCCACCAAGCAGGTCATGGTTGTAGATGATAGAGACGTGAATTATCCAAAAGAGTGAGTATCTAGTTTTGCACATGAGTCTTATAAACCACATCAAGGGGTTCTCCTAAGGAAGTGAACTCACGCTTGGGTTGAGAGGCCCAAGGTTTGTTTCTAGAAAATCTCGAAGGTGGCTGAGTGTCTATCATAGCTTTTTTAGTGGCTTTGACTGCCTATATACTAGAGGTAAGATTAAAAATAGACTTCGAAGGTTTTGGAGTCACATTGTCAACAACTCCATCATTTACAACATCTTTATTTTTGTTGACAAACTTACCATTGTCCTTGTTCGAGGAGAAAGACCCTTGTTTGTTATCCTTATTCAAAGTCAACTCTCCTTTCTTGACCATAAATGCTTCTATCCTCACAGCTTGCTTAATCATACTATCAAAAGTTAGGGGACCTTGTAATTGTACTTGATGTCCAAAATCAGGGACAAGATTGTCCAAAAAGATGTTGATCTTTTCAGACTCATGTATTTTGTGAGGATATTTTGTACAGAGTTGTCTCCATCTCTAGAGAAATGCCAAGAAAGGTTCCCCTTGTCACTATTTCAAATTACAAAGATCTCATATATTGACCGGATGCTGGATATTGTGCGAATAATGCTAGAGGAATAAATTAGTGATCTTGTCAAAAGTCTTGATACCTATGGGTAGTCTAGAGAACCACTCCATAGCTAACCCTCCCAAGCTACGAGGAAAGAGGCAAATGAGGTAAGTCTGATCATGTATGAATTCCATGGATAGAGTGTCAAACTCCCTCAAGTGATCTTGGGGATTAGTAGTACCTAGGTATTTGTCGTATTTAGGTAGCTCTACGCCTTTGGGAAAAGGAGGCATGTGAAGACTCCTATCGAATGGGAAAGGAAAAATGCTTTCCATTGTGAATTGTTGTACTAGTTTATCCTTATCCTTTGCAAGTTTTCTAATTTGGCCTTGCATGTCTTGAATCATCTTTTGCAACTTGGCGGTCTCAGTCTCTTCTTCTTTGGCCACAAGTGTCTCTACTTTGAAATCTATGGGAAACTTGGCCCCTTGTTTAGCTAGCTCGAGAAAGTATTTCTCCTTCTCTTCTAGAAGGAGGATCTCCATCATTTTGATAAGACCCTTATTGGCTTTCGCAACATCTATGTCATTTTGGGTTATCATGTCATCATCATTACAAAGAATTTCAAATATGCTTGGGGCTTGATCTTGATTCTGGTCATTTTGAGAATGATAATGATATTGTTGCTAGTCATTTTGATCTTTGTTTCGGGATTGGTACAGATTCTGATCATTTTGAGATTGATCATGATGTTGGTCATTTTGAGAGTGATCATGACATTGGTCATTTCGAGATTGCTCATGACTTTTGATGTATTCCCCCTTTGGGAAATGAAATGGGTCTCCCATCTTGTCGGTGTGGGATTGCGTAGTGCATTCAAAGTCAACATGAGTGTGCATAATATGCCAAGAGGTCATGGAAACATATTTGATATGGTCAATAGGATCGATAGGGTCGACAAGATCAAAAGGGTCAATAGGATCGATAGTGTCAATAAGACTGATTTGAGAAAGTGACCTTGTAGAGTTTTGTTGATCTTGGAACAATGGGTTATGTTGTTCTTGAAACAATATGTTAGGTTGTGTTCGAAACAATTAATTTTAATGCTCTTGGAACAATGAAGATCGAGGCAAGCTCTCTTTTGATGCACCTAGTGAGGAAGAATGTGAGGATCCCTCACAACACTCAGATCGCGTGATAGGTTTGGGCTGACCTTTTCCTTGATTGCAAGGTCTACCTCTACCTTGTCCAGTACCACGTATGGGGAACATGTTTCCACTTCTAGTGGTAATAGGCATAGACAAAGATCAAGTAACAAGAGAGGACTTAGGATTATGCTAGAACTCTATCTTTGGGATAGCAAAAAAGAGATAAAAAATGAAATGCACCCAGCACGAATCATCGAGAGTATGGCTAGAATAGCTGAGATGTGACTATCACATCACAAGGTATAAAAGAATAGTATGATAGGATAGACAATAGAGAGACAATGCGAGTTTAAGTAGTAATCGGTCAGTTCTCAACTCGAGACACCTAGTTTTAGGCAGTGGATGACAGGAGAACAGGTAGACAGACCCAAGGAAAAAATTAGATTAAGCAAAAAATTGACCAGTCAACAGGAAATAGCTCGCTATTTTGAAAATTGGGGTACAATCTCACATGAGGAAGTGTTGGTTTGTGCGAGGAAATGCTAAACTACACACGAGAAAATGTTGTCTCACACGAGGAAATGTACAGTTTCTTCAAATCTCATACGGGAAAAGACCAAGGTTTGACAGATCAACACAACTTTCAAGACACAAATCAAATTTTTAGAGACATCATGAACTGTTCTTTGGCATAATTTCAAGTTTTCAGACAGTTTTAGGACAGTTTGAATCAGCAATCTCAGTTTGAATGTTGCAAGCAATCATTTACAATCATAAAGTTTGGACCAAGCAATAGTGACGCAATCATTAGTCACAAATAGTTCTACCGAGGACAAAGAAACTCAAAAGAATCATGGGAGTCTTTGATGAGTTTGATCATGTTGGACAATTTAAGACTCAAAACAAACACTCAGTTATCCCTACAAAGAAAATGGTAGAGAAGACAAAATCTGTGCCTCACAACTTATGTGCATACGTTTACCTCACACAACCATGTCACCCCCTAGAGGGTGCCCGTGTTTTTGGTGTTTCCAAGGACTCAATAATATATATTCAAAGGTTACCCTTGAAGTAGGGGCCAATGTCATATACCACCTTCAAATGTCTAGGTGCATGCCTATGGTGAGAATCTAAGGGAGAGATTCTTCCCCCTCCCTGCGTAAAGATTATGTCTCCTTTCAGAGGTGATTCAGGTAGGCAACTAACTAAGAGAGTGTTTAGTGGGCTTCCATTCACACTAACCTTCAATGCTCCCAATACAGGGCTAGGGCCTTGCAGCCACACTAACACCTGAAAGTCATACACCCCTGTAAGTAGGGCTAGGAGTGGCACCGCTCAGTACAACAAACAAAGCTTTCTCAAGATGATAGTCAAAATCAAGAGAAAGAAGTTAACATGGCTTTGGAGTATTTAGACTCAACAAAGATTTCTTTATTATAGTGAGGTGGAATCACTGGCAATAGGTGTGTACTCACTTGGGTCGTTCTCGAAGGTTCAACTTCCGGCGGGCCCTCTAAAGGTGACACAGACTTTGGCTTGGATCCAAGGGTCATATTTTCTGATTCTCTCAAAGAGAGAAGTGCATACTTCTCTACCTCTTCACCTTACCCAAACACACAAGACATGTCTATCATCAAGCTAACTCCTCTTCAACCAATCCACAAGCTTTTGGGTTTCTAGTTCTCTCAAAGAGAGAAGAGCATAATCCCCTAACAAATGGATGTTCTAAAGATTCATTACCTTTCCTTGCTTCCCCAGGTATCTATCATGCTAAAAAAATTTGGGTCTTAGATTCATCCTTGGGCATCACTTCCATGTAATGAAGAGCCTATTACCCTATCTTGCTATCAAGACCCTTAAGAAATCTTCACAAGGCCCTAGTTATACTATGTGAATAAAGCAATAAACAAGCATAATGTTTTAAAATATCTTCGACAACCGTCCTGCAAGAAAAGCGTCAATATGTTTATGTCTTCGTCAAATGTCCTATAGCCCACTGTTATGCTATCATAAAAATAGAGATATAAAAAACAAAAACATGTAATAATGTTAGAAAATAGTGCAAGAAATTTGTAGAAACTAATTTTTTTTTAAAAACTGATGGCAAGTCTCGCGCGAGGAAGTACAACACTTCGCATGAGAAAGTATTGTGTTGCACGTGAGAAAGTGCTACTGTCAAAAAACCTTCACACGACACAGTCATAAATCTCTCATGAGATTATGCACTCAGTTGTATGGACCGTACGGACAAAGCTTTAAATTCTTGTCAGAAAACTTTCAAGAGTGAGGCCAGAAATGATTTTTCTGCCCCACAGTGGGTGCCAAAATATGTATGTCTTAATATGGACCTCGAATTCATTCATAGACCTCAACATGGTCATTTCTCAATGATCATATATGAAGATGAACATGAATTTTCCACTTAGCACACTCAATTGAATCGACCTATCGCCTCCTATTTAGATGGGGTTTTGAATTTACTCTCAGAATTGAGAGCCCAACAACCATAGACCAAGCTAAAATGGGGGATTTAAATGCTAAGAAAATGATTGTAGATGAAATGAATTAAGATAAAATGAGAATGAAATTGTAATCTAAGAATGAGAATGTAAATTAATCTAAGAAGCTTGAAATGAAATGAGAATTAAAATAAGAACATAATAAGCAAACTAGATTAAAGATGAGAGTGCAATATTATGCTAAGAAAATGAAATTATTCTAAATATGCAATGTGAAAGCTTAAGCAATATGAAAATGAGACAACAATTTGACAAAGTTTTAGTGCTCCCAAAATTGCCTCCTCAAATGAGGAATGAGAGATTCAAAATATAGAAGAGCCTGGGTGGAGACTGAAGAGTTTCTTGTGAAGAAATGGTCGACTCTTCATCTCCTTGGTAGGAGATGAAATAATTTGGAAGAATTATTTAATTAAGTAAATGAATTATAGCCACATGGGTGTCTTTTTGAGTTATTTGAATGATTAAATCCAAATAAGAGTATTTCATTTAAAGAACTAAATAATATTTAATTCCTTTGATGTGTATTAGCTAAAGGGGGTGCAATTAATTTAATTAAAAGCACTAGGACTTTGTAATTAAATCAATTAATCATAGGGATTATTTAGCCAATAAATGTCGATATTTAGGAATTAAATATAGTATTTGATTAATGCAAATTTAAGTTTTTTTGCATTTGACACCAAGTCGAATAAAGTCAATTAAGAGACAGAATTGCCTAGTACAACAGGACTTTGATGATGTAGAAATTCGAAGGAATGCACCAAAATTGATTAGAATTGCAAGGTGCCAATTTTGGGGTATTACAATACCTTTTTGTTCCTTTAGGTCTTGTTCTGCTTCCTTCTCCATTTACAAATTTTTCTTCCATATCTCCATATTTTCATCATGAACAGTTTGTGTGTCACCTACAAGTATTCTTGCAACTTTGTTTATGATCTTGAAATCTTGTCTGTAAGCCTTAACCATTAGCTTTGCTTCTTCAAGATTCAAATCATAAGTTACTTGCACAAGTATTCTCTCCATGATCTCTCTATCCAACTTAAGTGTTTCTCTCCATCTTCCATCAATTGATTTAAATAGTTCTTTAGGTAGGACTTGGTATAGTTCACTTGGTGTTCTACAGAATTTGTGTACGCTCCATATGATTTCCTCCTCCAACTTTCTTTTGTCTTCATTACTATAAAATTCATACCTTCTTGCAATACCACCTAGTCTACCACTCTCCATTATGTCCTTGACAAAAGAATCACTAGTAGGGGATTTCTTCTTATTGCTCTCCTTCAACTTCTTCATTTCCTTGTTTGATTTGGTTTTGTCTTCTTCATCTTTTGTTGTGTCTTTCTTCTTAGTGATCTTAATTTTCTCATTAGATTTCACTCTCTTCCCCGTGTAAGTCTTCTTCACTATTGGTTTCTCCTCTTATTTTATCTCCTCTACCTTTTCAAATGTAGAGAGTGAATCCTATGTTGGTTTATCAACATCAATTTCTTCAATAGAAGTATCAACCTCTGTATTTCCAACAACCTATTTCAACTTCTCTATCATTCTCCTTGTCTTCCTTTGTATCATCGATTTCTTTAGTTCCATCTGAATCTTAGAAACAATGGTGTAGAACCTTTGCATCTATAGGTTTAGATAGAAGTGCATCAACATGAAGTCTCACTAGATCACTATCTACCTCATAACCCATGGAAGGACCCAAGATGTTCTTGGTTGCACAACTTTCAAAATACAAGTGTCAATATCAATGAGAAAAAAATATGTTCTTTATATTCCTCTACAATACCAGTTGGGATTCTTTCTCTTTTATGCATTCTTATCTAAAAATACTTAAAGTAACCCCATATAACATTATCAAGGTTATCTCCTAATTCTTTTATGAATTCACTTATTTGTACTACCATCGGTCTATCTATAGCCCATTGAACTACACCTCTACTAGGGAAATGATTTTCCACATAGAAAAAAACACATACCAAGATAGCTCCATACTTGAATGATTGTTTATTGTCCTTATTTATCTTGTCCATATTCACCATGAATTTACTCTTCAACATCTTGCATAGATCATATATCGCCTCCTCCTTCACCATTCTGTAGGAAGCATGAATTGATCCATCGGGTACATAGTTTAGTGGACTAGATTGGTAAACTCTATATCCAATTACCATAAATGCGAATCTAAATTATTTATCTTCTATATAGTTTATGGTCATGTCTTGATAGTCAGGTTTATATTTGGTTAACCGAGTAACCAAATTAGCAACAATCATCCTTAGGGTAGCTGAATCACCGATAGCACATAGTCTAGTTACTATGTGAATGATCTCCTTTGTGATCTTGTGTGGTCTCTCCAACCACAAAAAATGATTGTGCACATGACTCAAAACATATTGAATCCATTCATGATGAAAAACATTAGTTATATTCACGGTGTAGGAAAAACCCTTCATTCTCAAATGTTTGTGCTCATCCTTCAACGCATGAATTCTCACATAATCCTTCATATTCACTATTACTAGCATCAGCTCCTAGCTCATCAATTTTGTAATAAATGTATGATCAGATATCCTCAATTAATACAACTCTAGGTGTTGTGGAAGATAGGGCACCCATCTTATCATTCTTTCTCACTTGCATTAGATGTAACTTGAACACAAGCCTTGGTTCCTCGAAAATATTAACCAAAATAGGGGTATTCACAACTCTTGCCATGACTCAATTCAGAAAGCATACCAAAATCTTATTGCAAGCTAGAAAAATACCTCTTGCTTCACTAGTTTTGGTTCATGAACACTTTCTCAATTCTCATTTTGCAAATCGCAATGGTCATCTTAAATTACCTTAATAAACTTCACAAGTGCGCGTAAGAAAGTAAAGCAACAAATGAAATCACTTTAACCTTATTTATCTTTGAGAAGATAGTCATTGCACTTTAACGGTAAAATAATACATTCCAATGGTAGGAATAGTTTCATGCCACCAATTAAAACATATCCACTGGTTGGTACTCATCCAACAGTTATAACCAATATTAAATAGGTATACACCATGAAATCTTAGTGCAGTTGACACAGAACACTAACAACCTCAAAGTCTTTACCAAAATCAAAATCATAGTAATTTACACCATAATGTGCATATAAATCTTACCACTCTTGAATCAAGGGGACCATGATTTTCCTTTAAGTTTACCCTTAATCCAAACTAGACTTAGTTTGATGATGAATCCTCTATACCAAAGGATGATGACTCCCCTTCAAATGACTTGACCTCTTCCTATTTCTCTCCTTCCTTCCTCCAAATCTTCTTCATCTCACGTCTAACATCCTCAACATCAACAATTATCTTACCCTTCTTATCTTCTGACCGGTTGCGTGATCAGTTCCTGTACCAATCTCTTGCAAGATGACCAACCTTGTGAAAGCCAAAGCATGCCATACTGACTGACCTCCAAGGTCTATCATTTCCTCTCTGTATTATCATTCTGTAATTCATAGCTAAATGATCATAGTTATCACATACATAACATGTGACATGGAATTGTATTTCCCTTCCATAAGGGCTTATCGATTTCACTGGTGACCTAGGAACATACACTATAGACCTGTAATCCTCAACTTTATGACCGTATTTGTTACATTCATAACAATATTCATAAAAAATACCACCAAGTTGAATCTATTGCTAGACCTAGGTCTACATTCATAAGCAGTATGACCATATTTATGACAATTATAGCAATAACTATCAAAATAGTAAGGTTTATTCATCGGTTTGATCCTACACACATTTGCAGTATGACTAGGCTTTCCATAGTTATAATAAGTAGGTATGTTAGGTTTCTTACCTAAATTGCTTGGATCTACCTTCTAATCTTTTTGTGGCTTCTTAGGTTCAAATTTAGATGAATCACCGATTTCAAATATTTCTTGACCTGTGTAACCAAGACCAATTGTGTCTTTATGCCTTCTTTGTCTCTTTAGTTGTTCATAAATATTTTGAAAGCTTTCATTGTATTGCTTCAAATTTTCATTTGCTTATTTTTTAGTTTTTAGTTCTTTCTTCAATTTGTCATTTTCTTCTCTTAGTCTTTCATTGTTACTTACAACTTGTAGATTTTCTTCAAATGTATCTTGCATTTGACTTTGATGTACAAAAAATATTCTCGTCTTAGTTTGTCAAGTTATTCATCTTTAACTTTTAGGGCATCCTCAACAATTTTCTTGGCATCTTCAACTATTATTTTTCCTTCAAGGTCTTCACACATCCTAACTTACTAACTTTCAAGATCTCTTTTTAGATTTACCACTTCTTCTTTAAGTCTCTTGTTCTTATCCATTAGATCTGCAATTTCTTACTCAGATTATTTAGACATACTACCTTCTGACAATTGCTCAATGTAGTCTTGGCTTTCACTCAATTGCTTAGTAAGTTCTCTTCTTTTTGCTAGTGACTTTTTTCATCTTTTCCTATAGCTCATTGATCACCTTGTGTGCATTGTCAAGTTGCATCTCATACCTGTAATTCTCCATGATTGTGGATCTTTTCTTCAAGACGTTAGACTTATCACCAAGAGGACTAGTTCTTTTATACCAATTATTAACCTACTAATTCAACCATAGGTCTGATTAACTTTACCAACAACCTCCAAATAACAAAACATATAATTGATGCAATTAAATAAAAGTAAATAACATCGGACATCCACACATGCATCCGACATAAAATTGATTTTTATTATGGAAACCCTCGGTTAGAGGGAGAAAACCATGGTCATGGGGATGACACCCACAAGCTCTTCACTGCAGTAAAAAGGTTTGCCCTGTTACGAATTATAAATACCCTTTTTGAGGGTTCACCCTATTAGGAGTGATTAGTACACTGTTAGGAGTACAATGAGACCTGTTAAGATCTACCTCGCTAGAGGATTTAAGACTCTTTATGTGAGTCTCCCCAATTAAGGGATTTACATTAGAAGACCTATTAAAGTCCACCTAGTTAAGGGATTTTGCTTGTTGCAACTATTAGGAAACAACAAGTAATGGTATGGATGTAGCACCCCTTGCTTTTTAGATCCAATTAGTTCTCTACTCTCTATTACTTCTCTCCGATCTGCCTCTGCTCAAAATTCCGATTGCAACCCTAGCAATCGTGAATTTCAATTCATACAATCAACCATCAATAACTTGTACTTCATCATCTACATCAATCTTTTTCAATAAGAGAAGTACCTAATAAATACTTAACTAGCACCACCTTAACCTTCACCAAAATTCAAATTTCAATATTCTAGCACAAATACATGTCACCAAAACACATATCTTGATGTTGTAAAATGTTTTCTAGCACTGCCTTGATCCATCATAAGATTTACATGTGATATTCCCAAGAATAGTCAAAGACCTTTTGGCTATCCCAAACATCTTATGGAATCTTCTTTCCTTGCTTGCCTCGAGAATGTAAATGATAGATCATCAAATCCTTATCATCTAAGACACGTCACCATAACAACTATATTCACTGCAGTATCCATACTGGTCACCGATCCAAGATCTACCACTGGTAGCTCAAGAACTTAAGCTCTTTAACCTATAGCCTCTCCTGCCACTGTGATGCTTGCACACCGATTGTCTAAATGAGTTTCGGTTGCAATCATAAAGTGGTATAAGTATATCCATGATCTGTCTAAGACCACTCCACTTAATTCCTTCTCAAACATGACCGCTACTAAAATATCCATCTGTAGCAGTTCTTCCTGTACACTGCTCACTGTACTTAACTATTTTCTGTTTACCAATCGAACAATGACCTTACCAATTGTCCCAATCGTCTGATATAACTATGTTTGCATCAATGACAACCAAAATCATAACTACCTGTGACTTCTCACCAAAATCCATCACAATGCCAATATATTGGTCAATGACATCACTGTTTTGTCAATGGTCTTCAATCGGCCTTCAAATGACCTCCAATTATTATTTTTTGTTTAACCTTACGATTCTTTTACTAAAATGGAAATAATACTAATGTGTGAATTTTTTGTGATCCTCGGGTGGAAACTCTTTGGAACTGTCTAATGCAGGTCCCACAGATTTAGCAACCCAAAAGCGACTGGAATTGTGCAGTCGATGATACCATTTCCGCAACAGACTGTGCCCGTCTTTTATCAAACTGCCAGTGCACATATTCAACACTATCCTCTTAGCTATATCCCATACCATCCATATATTTCATCTGTGTATGTGCCATCCCCAACAATGCATAATTTTGTAGGCAATAGTGGTTTCACCCAGCTTCCTGCTGGTAGTTCATATCCTCCAGGTGTGTTCACGGCTTCCGACTGTGATTATAACAAACAAAATTTACAGTGCAAGTTGTCTCCAAATTGAGACCAGTTTTAAGAACAAATAATCCACCAGTGCGAGTTGTCTCCAAATTCCCATGGAGCGTCAATTCCAGCATGTTAGAGAACTCAGGCAAGTGTTAACGCCCTGTCACAACATGTGCTCCGAGCACATTTCACACCATGATCGTGCAATGCAAAAATAGGTTGAAGAACCCACGAGACTCTCCTAATTGACGCAACGCAAAAATGAAAAATCATGGAATGTTTTAAGAACAAATAATCCACCATAGCGCCCGGGGAATATCGTACAAATATAAGTTCGCAGGGGCCTGTTGTTTACACTCCAACCCAATTTCATGATGGTCGTGCAGTGTGGGAGAATGGAGAAATCCACCAAAGAGCCCATATTGAACCTTCTATAGATGCAGGGATAATGTATTTGTTGATGTATCTGAAAAAGGAAAATGAAGACAACCATCATAATAGTAGTGTTCGACATTTCCTGATCAAGATAAATCTGAATATGTCTACTGAGGTATCTCTATTGCTATTCGCATTCGATCACAGTCAAGCCAATGATTTCTGACTATATCACGAATGTTCTGTTTGCATCGACGTCTGAATCGATTTGAATTAACTCAACAGATTTCTCCAATAAAATACTGTTGAATTGCACTTCTATAACATATGAAAAAAAATCACAGGCAGGAGAACCCGCTGTGATACCATGTTAAAAATTTCAGAGTATGTATTGTTTTATTCCCTTTTTAATTCAATTATCCTCACTCCCTGAAATCACCTATCCCATTATAAATAAGCAAGAGGTGCCCTTTCACCAAGGGACACCAATCTTTATTCAATTCATATTTATGATCATCAGATACATATTTATTATTGTATTATGATCATTCTTCATATAAAAATATGTAAAACATATTTTTTTATGGGTATTGTGATTCAAAGTATTGTTATATAATTAAACTACGATACAAACATGTGATCAGTGTTTTATTTATTAATATAGAAAAGTGGTTATTCTCACGTTTTTAGATATCTACGATAAATAACTGTATATTTATGATATTATGTCTATTTTATATTTTAAAAATGTAAAAATATATTTTTAAAATATCTTATGATTAAAAAAAAATATTTGAAATGTATTGTTAAATAAATAATAAAGTTTTCATAGATAATAAAAAATGACTTGTTAATTATTAATATTGAATAAATTTTTTTTTAAAAAATTAATCAATGTCATGTGTGTACCCTAAAAACCTTAGCGAAAAAATGCAATATGGAGGAAGCCTTAGAAAAAGGGCTCTATAACACCAAACCAATTCAACTAATCATATTTGAGATAAGTTATTTGTATAATATATGAAATTAATAAATAAATATTGTAACTTCAAAAATATTCCAATTACGAAAAAATAATTATTTATGATTGGTGCAAAACAATTCACTAATTGTACATAGGTGAATGCATTATACTATGAAAAGTACAATAATCACAAATTATTTCTTACAATTTAAAAGCTTAAGAAATATACATTTACACTTATTTTATAAGAAAATAGAAAAATGCTACGTTTGAATTGATCTAAACATTTTTATATAATCACTAGTTAAAACTATCACTTTTGAACTAATGGCAATAATACTAGAGCCACAAGTACTAAAAAGAAAACATATTAGTTGTATCAAACACATTGCAAATTTAAAAAGAGTTATATTAATTATCTTAAATAAAAAAATGGTAATACAAATATATAATGTTTTAATAATAGGATAGATTATCAATTGTCCTATCACACAAATTCAATATCTCCTCATGAACATAATATCTTCAAGTAATTTTGATAATTTTGGCCCAACAATTGATAGTTTCTATATTGAATGCATCCAAACATTACATCAATTCCATAAGGCTTGCCTATCAAGTTGCCAACATGATTTGAAAAAGATAAAGTTCAACAAAAATGGATAATTAAACTCAAACTTGTGACCTTAATTCAAAGATTTTAAAATTCATCAAATCCATTTATTCATTCCTTTATCTTACAATTATCAATTGATGGTATGACTACAAATGAATTATTTCTTCTATTAAATATTTGTATAGCAATGTATATAAATTTAATATGAAATTCTAATTGTAGCATCATAAACTGTAAGCACCTTGCTAAGGTGTATAATTTATACTTATTTGGCACCTATTTTAGTATGTGCTCATTCCTTCATGCATCATTAAAATTTGAAATATGCATTTTATTAATAAATATTTAAATATTTATCCTTTATTAACATAATTTACATGAAGGCCCTTGATTTAGGTGTGCCCACTTTAATTATTTCATCTATTTATCTCCTCTTGCATACACATGCCTTATTTTATCATGGGTGGTCTTTTGTATTTATTTTGAATTCAAATCTTGATTCAATGTGCATTTTGTGTATTCTCATGTACCCTCATTGGCCCCCGATTTAATTTTGAGCTTTTATTGGCTAGAAATAGGCACCTCGTAATGCATGAGGTGAGATAGATTGCCCTATGCCTTTGGAGGTGCCCCATTCCAAATAAAGGTGCCCCAAATTCAAATTGGAGAAATGTCTTGGGTTTTTAGTGAGATATGCAAAACCCCATCAGAACCCTACAATTTTTGAGCCTCAAAATGACATAGAGAGGTATAAAAGCAATGCTACCTCCCTCATTTTGGAATCCACTAAAATCTAATCTAATCCATCAATTCATGCATCCAAGCAATCAAGAACTCATTCAAGTTCAAGCATTCAAGGAGCAATCAAGTATTCAAACATTTTCAAGCATTCATTGTGGAAAGCTACAATAATTATTATGCAAGCATGTCTTTTGTGATGTCCTTTTAGGTATTTGTGGAGTCATGTTATTGCATCAACACTTGTGATCTTGTTCCAAGCATAATTGCATCATTGAAGGTATAAGACATCTTATTATCTTATTCAAGCCTATAAATTATTAATAACACGCTTCTATTTTTTGAGCATTTACATTTCAATTTCAAGGTTAATTCCTATATAGGGATTTGAACTAAGGAAAACCCCTTTCTCGGACCAACATTTTTTTGTTTTCTATGTGCGGGTGATAGGTGGTGCAACTACAGAAAACAATACAAGAAGGTCTAATAGAGAGTTATAGGTGGTAGAGGTTTCACCAAGATTTGTTGGGTCTTAGGCACCTCTTGGGGCCTCAAGTGAGTTTTGTTACCCCATACCCTCTAGGTCACCCCGTTCTTTCCATTATGGATTGAAATTTGAGTAATGAGTTATTCATTATTTTAGATTGCCATGTCTGGTATTAGAATCAAGATTTTTGTCTGCATTTTTTTTGCATACACATTTTTCTTCCTCTCATATTTTCCCCAAATCTTGCACTTTTCATTTGCATAGCCATCTTCCACTAAATAGTGAAGGAATCCTTACATCTTCTTAGTGATTGAGCCTCCTTGAGCCTAGTGGATTAGCTTACCTTCCAATGTATGATTGAAGATAGGTGTGATCTTCCTATTTTGTCCATCCATCATAGTGAAATCCCCTCATACCAAATTTTATTTCATCACAAAAATTATACTATATTTTTTTCATTTTTTTCCACATCATTTTTGTAAGCTGCTACATTGTTTCTACTGTATTAGCTACTATCATAAGTTCATATTATTTTCATACACAATAATATCAACTATAAGTTCACATTATAATAGACATTCTTTTTGTTGGCTTACATTTCTATCATTTCATGTTTGTAGTTTCTCATATATAAAAAATTTAGATTGTCTATAAGTCTCTAGTAAACATGAAACAAATCCTATAACATACACATGCTAGATACCAAATATGCAACTCTGTTTATTCATAATTAAAAAGGAAAAAAGAAACTAAGTGAATGGCCACATAAGCACTATTATAACACCTAACTATATTAGTACAACATGTGAAAGTTATAAAGGTATTACTTATTTTTGTAGTAATAGTCATTTATTAACCCTAACCTATCTTCTATTCCACCATTCTTGTGAACTATCAAACTCAATTTACAAACTCAATTTCAACTTCATAGTCACATATTCTCATTTTTTTGTATTAGATTGTTAAGTAGATGAAAACTTGGACATACAAGAATAAGTTTAAATAATATTAACTAGTTCTTCTCAAAACATAAGCAAGTCAATTGTGGAGTTAAGAAGCTTTCTAATAGTTTCTTCATCAAATTCAAGAAACTTGTAGATGCCATCAATTACATATTTTTCTAGAGTCTCATCCATATGAACACTTTTCTAGGCCTTGAAATTTGGAATCCTTGAGGGGTGAACCCACAATAGTGGGTTGCAGTTTTTGGGAGGAACAAATTCAGCCCGAAAAGTGAATTTGGCCCAAAAATTGTTAATGACTTTCGATAGAAACTACGACGAACTTTCGATCGTAACTAAAAAAGTTAAGATCGAAAGTCCTTAGACATAAGACTTTCGATCGAAAGTCACTTTCAATCGAAAGTCTTATGTCACTTTTGATCTAAAGTGAATATAGCACTTTCGATCAAAAGTCTTTAGCATATGACTTTCGATCAAAAGTAATGAATTAGGTTTAAACTTGGCATAAATAAAATCACCCAAAGTGACTTTCACTATCACTTTCGGCGATAGCAAAACCTGTGGACCCAAGACTTCTGAATTTACAAACATCATTTTCAGGTTTTTTCATATTTCATTTTTTATTATTTGTAGTTTTTGATAGATGGATTTAGTATATATGCATATATACATGTGTATATATGCACATATACATGTATATATGCATATATAAATGTATATATGCATGTATACATGTGTATATATGCATGTATACATGTGTATATATGCATGTATACATGTGTATATATGCATGTATACATGTGTATATATGCATATATATGTATATATGCATGTATACATGTATATATGCATATATATGTATATATGCATGTATACATGTATATATGCATATATACATGCATATATACATGTATATATACATGTATATATGCATGTATATATGCATATATACATGTATGTATGCATATGTGTATATATACACATGTATATATGCATATATACATGCACATATATGTATATATGCATATATACATGTATATATGCACATGTATATGTGTATATATGCACATGTGTATATATTATATATAGATGTTTCTTTATTTAAAGTTTTTGATATACATGTGTATTGATTATATATAGATTTTTCATTATTATGTATATGCATGTATATATATGTATATATATACATGTATATATATGTATATATACATGTATATAAACATATATACATGTGAATGTATGCATGTATACATACATATATAAATATACATGTATACACATGTACATATATAGATTTTTCATTATTTGAAGTTTTTGACCTACATAGATTTAGTATATATACATGTGTATGTATATGTATGTACATGTGTATACATGCATATATACATGTATATATGCATGTACATACATGTGTATACATGCATATATACATATATATATATATGCATGTTTACACATATATACATGCATGTATATATGTATATATATGCATGTATACATGTGTACATGTACATCTATATGTATACATGTGTATGTACATGCACATATATGTATGTATACATGCATATATATATGTATATATATGCATGTATACATGCATATATATATATGTATATATACACATGTATACATGTGTATATATGCACATGTCATATATTATATATGTACATACATGTATATATATATATATATATGTACATGTCATATATTATATATCTATATATATATAGGCATATAATACATGTCATATATATATATATATATATATCATACATACATGTGCATTACACAATAGTTTTTTGCTGAGGTTCGTTTAGGGAGGGCTGTTAATTACACTGATTTGCCAGCACATCTAGGATAGGGGTGTGGCAGGCTTGCTGATAGAGATTCTTTTCATCGAGCTGATCGACAGAGGCCAGTACACATGGCCATTATTGGTCAGAGGGCACCTGCTACAGCTCCTTCATTGGGTCCTATTGCAGATGATGTTATTCATAGCACCCAACTTCAAGTTGCAATTGATAGTGTGGGGGACATTGTAGTAGCTGCCACATCCATATCTAGTGATCAGGTTGGTTAGTACCTGATGTCTCGATGACACTCCAGATCGTCAGGTGGAGCATCCTCTAGCAAGACCGCAAATGACATGTACAGTGCAACAGGCATCCCTTCACTTTCTAGCCTGGAGGGACTTACAGGAGAGATGACACGTGTCAATTGACTAGCTTGGCTAAGGATCTATTGGATGCATATGCATTTATAGCAGCAGATCATGATATCCCCATATCAGAGGTTAGATCTCATGTGGGTACTATCAGATATGCTCAGCCACATCCTTCTCACCTAGACCGTGGCCATAGTGGTAGTGCTCATGAGGATCCATCTACTGACCACTCTATTGCTGCACAGGGAGAGGCACAATGTATAGACCCTTCAATCAGTGTAGGGCATTAGTTCTCTGATGTTGGCCTTGATGATGTTGAGTTCAACATGACCACTATGGGTTATCTAGATTTGTTAACACATGATGATACGACTTCCATGTCATCTCATTTGGTTAGTCCATTGCATTAAACATTAGAGAGGCATGTGTGGTCTACTCATGTTGCAGATGCAGAGTTAAGCTTGGACCAGGCACAACAAAATCTTGATACCTTGGTTGATAGGATTAAGGCCAGGGAATCCGAGTACTATCAGTTTCCACCACCTACATAGGTATAAATCAGATTATATACATGTATTTAATGTTACAATATAACTTAAATTTATTTTCAAAATTTCAATCAATTGATTTATATATATGTACATGCACGTATATATATGATATATATTTTTTGTCTACCAGGATATGCCTCTTGTTACTCCTTTGGGTATTGATCGTGTACATCGTCGGGACTCACTCAATGATGACATTAGTAGTGGACAGGTGATTTTTTAATTTATTATCTATGTGTACACACTTTATAACATGTTTTCTTGTACAATATTTTAAATCAAACTTAAGATCTTTGTACAATGTTTATATATTAATTTATATATCTCTTTCTTTGTAGGGATCTGCACATCCTTCACAACATGATAGTCACTCTAGGTGTGACCACTTAGTGAGGAGTCGTCATGATGAGTCCTAGGCACTTTCATATTTGATAGATAGAGACATATTTCATATTACATATATATTCACATGTGTTTGATGAACTATATTTCATTTCTAGACGAGCTACAGGACCGATTGATGTGTTTGATGTTATATTTCATTTCTAGACCCTTTTGATAGAATGTTTGACACATGATTGATCCATATATATTTCATATTTATAGTACTTGATCTACACATGATTGATGTTTCATGTATATATATATATATATATATATATATATATATATATATATACTTCCACTCTAGATACGTGTGCATGTGTGATGAACTTGTACATACATGTTTGATTCTTCATAAGTTCATGTGATTTCAAAATTATAAACATTAAATTTTCAATACTTTCAATAGATTACATACGTGTGTTTAATTGAAATTTGATTACATACATGAATGATGTTTAACTTGATTTCAATAGATTACATATACACATGAATGATGTTTGATTTCAATAGATTACATACATGAATGATGTTTGAATTCAATAGATTACATACATGAATGATGCTTGATTGTACATGTTTATAATGAAAGTTATGAATGATGTAAATTTGACACATGTGAGCTATATAATTGAGGTCCCTATATGTTTAATTGAATCTTACTTATATTTAAATGTGCATTCGATAATAGTTGTGCATGTACTTTTAATTTAATGTTGTTGTACTTCAAGTAGATTTAATATTTAAAACATGCACGTCCTAATGTAACACATACAAATTCAATACATACACACATTCATATTCCAAATTTAGAGTACTTCATATTCAGGTAGATAATTAATATATCATATCCACTTGTAAGACATAAATTTTAGATCTATATTCTTGATTTTTAATTTAATTCAAGCTCCATTCACTATGGGCACTAGTAGGAAAGAATGGAGCTAAGAAAACCTTTGGTCTCGCCCATGAAAAATTTAGTTCAAATCATATTTCATGCGTGATTTAGTCCACATCAAGTGGTTCATCTCTCTCTTGAATAACATTTAATATTCTCTCATGGTCGTCAGTATCAAGTCTCCACTTACAAATGCCAGGTCCCATCACAGGAACAAGAGATAGGACAGTGGCAATTACAAGATGACTATAATGATAAACCTTATTGTTAAGTTGATAATCAACAAAATGAATCCCATTTTTAAGTATTTTGATTTGCTTCAAATATGTTCCTTACACGACAACTAAATCTACACAGACAAGTTCAACAATGTTAAATATATATATGTGTGTGTGTGTGTGTGTGTGTGAAATTAACCATATAAACAAACGTATAAGAAAATTGGAAGTTGGAAGGTCTCACTCAAGTTTAATACAGGTTGTGAAACTTAAATACAGTACTTGAACCTATGGGAAAGATAATTCCATCGCTTGTTTCATTCTATGTTAGCTTCATCCTCTCCTTGCAGCAACGTAATAAATAGTAACTAACACCTTCCACATTTCTAGGCTCTACTACTACTGCAAAAATATGTCTTGCATTTCAAGTGAACTTTTAATTTTAGGAACTTGTAAATATAAATTAAACAAACTTTATTTATGAATTGAGTTTATGAATCCTTTTTAAACATGTACATAAACACACACGTACCAATTTTGATCAAACCTGAAATATGGTCATAATCTGTAGAAATCAATGGAATGTCGTCAAAGCTTTAATCATGAACATCATTTGTGTTTGTAACATCTAGTGGAACCAAATTATATTCACTAACATATCCACATTTTTGGTTGATACATTCGTCATAGTTTTAAAAAATGTAGTCATAACAAAAGCATGAATAATCTCTAGTGTACAATGACCACACATTACTATCCGTACTCATAACTGAATGTAGGGATCTTGTTTTGTCTACTCTCTTACATCCATGGATTGATATTCTGTCAACACCTGAACAATAGAGAGGTCACGTGTAAAAATTAAAGACATATATAAGTTAACTCAAACAATGATCAATAAATTTAAAATTAATACATGTTATCTCCCAGAATACTTGGAAGGGTATGACTCGATTTGATTGTGATGATTTGTTATCACAATTTGGAACCACAAAATGCATCTTTCACCACTCAACTACATCATGAGAATTATTTATACGATATCCCTGATAGTCCAGTTGATACTTAAAGCATGTTTGATGCAAGCTCCTGCACCATCATGCTCTCCCTTTCCATGTCCACTCTCAAAGAAACTCCAAATATGTGGTATCTTTTGGTATCGATGATATCTACATAGTGCGTAAAATGGCCTTGCTGATTTAAATTGTGCTGCACATCCATCCGACCAAACAAAATGCTTTTCAATTTTGATGCCTTTATTTTCCAAATATCCAAAAAATATCTTAAAGCAATGCTCGACAAAATGTATGTCATGCTCTTTATCATCACTAATGTAAAAGTGATATTCTTTCTTTATGACTCATGCCTCATATGTACTTTCAACACCATCCAAATCTAATTGTGCATGTCGATAAGACACATGTACCATGATAGTCACCCGCTCTGTATAGTAGTATTCTGCTTGAAGTTGTTTTTGAGAAACAAAGGACTAGTTCTCTACAAAATCAACAACTAATAAAATTGTTCCAACTGGAAAAGATTCTTTTTGTATTTGGAATTGTTCTTCCTTCCATTTAGCAAAAAAAACATGACATATGTATGGTTGAATCAATTTACAAAAATTCTCCATAAATGTTGCAATAGGTATCTTGTCTTCTACATATTCCAACCTTGTTGATTCTTTCCCGACTTTTGTTTTAGACTTTATGTACTTGTATCTCTTACATTTTATCATCCTCTTCATGTTAGTATCTTCAAGTCTCAAAGGAAATTTAGCCAAATCCCTACATGTTTGACAAGTTCCTCTTATGCAATCTATTTTAGGTATTTCATGATCAATTGATTTGTTACATAAGATTGATGCTATGAATTGTCTTAGACATTTAGGAAAATCATTTTGAGAACCACCACTTTCTTCTATCATCTTTCTAAACCCTTGATAGTAGAGATCGAATTCAATATGATATTGACAACAAAAAGTTTCAAAAGATTTATTTATCTTTACAAAAAATGGCTTTAATCTTTCAAACATTGTTTGTCCAATCTTAATGTCAAGATTTGAGTTACAAAATGAGAGATACAATTCATGTTGTGTGGTGTCCAACCAATGTTTTGTGTGCTGGAAATATTCCTTAGGCCTAGTCCTCTTCTTGATAATGTCTCTTGTATTTGGTGAAGGATGAGTATGATCAGTCCAAAATTATGTAACTAAGTTCATAACTATTTCATTAATTCTATCAAACCGAGGAGCTCTACACATTAGTGCCCAATTACCTTCCAATGTAGTATCATCCAAATTGATTCTTCTTTTCAAATAGTGTGTCATTGTCTTTCTACTATACCCGATCTGAGATGAAAGTGAAGAAATTTGTCTTCTTTGGGACATATTTTTATTTAAAATAGATGTCAGTATCACTCTTCTTGAAATGGACCTATCTGTAGATTTAGTTATTTTTCCAATGGAATGAAAACCTTCCTTAACACTGTCAACAATATTTTTTTGTACATTACTTGATTTTAACTTTTTCAAACTCACATCTACACCCAAAAATTTTAATGGCTCTTTTAACTCATCTTTAAGAAGTGTAATTGATAACATTTGAGTTTTTTCAAGTGTACCAAGATTCTCAAATTCTTTCATTATTTGCTTAGACTTTTTATTCAATGCCCTCTTTGTAATATTTATGGGTTGTTTAGCATAATCTCTCAATTTTTCCACATCCATTTCAATTAAATGATCTATGCTTTTACAATTAATTTTTCTCTTCAACTGTTGGAGTAGACTATCATTCACATATGTTTCTTGCACTTTTGCTGCAAATAAAATAAATATCTTAATATCTCATCTTAAGGGGACATTCATGAAATAAGTATTTACAAGCTCTTGAACATGTCAAACCTATAATAATTTATAAACTAATGATAGAAACACATACTTGTTTGACCTTGGGTTGATTCAACTTGGGATGCCCCTTTTCCAATATTTTCATCATCAAAGGCTGCATGTACACAACAAAAACAATAACTTCTTAAGGAGAAAGACCCAAAATATATATTCACCAATAAGAGACTAAATCGAGACAGTGAGAGAGAGAGAGAGAGAGAGAGAGAGAGAGAGAGAGAGAGAGAGAGAGATGTGTAGTTGTTTGATATTCTAAGATTTGTGCTTGTTGAGCTTGTGATAACCCTTCTCCAACTTCTGAAGGTTGGGTTTGTTGAGCTTGTGATGACCCTTCTCCAACTTTTGAAGGTTGGGCTTCTTGAGCTTGTGATGACCCTTCTCCAACTTCTGAAGGTTGGGCTTGTTGAGCTTGTGATGACCCTTCTCCAAATTCAGAAGGTTGTGCTTCTTGAGCATTTCCTACATGTATGAAGTATAAATTATTAAACAAAAACTTTTGAATGAAGTTAGGTCTAACAGGTCTAGTTGGGTCAAATTGGGTCTAATTGAGTCTAATTGGTCCTAATTGGTCCTAATTGAGTCTAATTGGGTCTAATTAGGTTTAATTGAGTCTAATTGGTCCTAATTGAGTCTAATTGGTCCTAATTGGTCTTAATTGAGTCTAATTGGGTCTAATTGAGTCTAATTGGGTCTAATTAGTCCTAATGAGTCATAATTGGTCCTAATTAGTCCTAATTAGGTCTAATTGGTCCTAATTAAGTCTAATTGACCTCCTAATTGAGTCTAATTAGTTTTAATTGGTCATAATTGGTCATAATTGGGTCTAATTAGTCCTAATTAGTCCTAATTGAGTCTAATTAGGTACTAATTTGTTCTAATTGAGTCTAATTGGGTTCTAATAGGTCATATTAGGTCCTAATTGGTTCTAATTGAGTCCTAATTGGTTTTAATATGTCATATTAGGTCCTAATTGGTTCTAATTAAGTCCTAATTGGTCCTAGCATGTCATATTGGTCCTAATTAGTCCTAATTGGTCATAATAGGTCCTAATTAGTCTAGAGTTAAGTCATAATAGGTCATAATAGGTCCTAATTGGTTCTAATAGGTCATATTAGGTCCTAATTTATTCTCATTGAGTCTAATTGGTCCTAATTGAGTCTAATTAGGTGCTAATTTATTCTAATTGGGTTCTAATAGGTCATATTAGGTGCTAATTGGTTCTAATTAGTTCTAATTGGTCATATTAGGTGCTAATTAGGTGCTAATTGATTCTAATTAGTTCTAATTGGTCATAATTATTCCTAATTGGTTCTAATTGAGTCCTAATTGGTTCTAATAGGTCATATTATGTCCTAATTGGTCTTAATAGAGTCTAATTAGGTCTTAATTGGTCATAATTGGATCTAATTAGAACCAATTAGAACTAATTAGGTCTTAATTGGTTCTAATTGAGTCTAATTAGGTCCTAATTGGTTCTAATTAGTCATATTAGGTCCTAATTGGTTCTAATTAGATCTTAATTTGTTCTAATTAGTTATAATTGGCCATAATTGGTCATAATTGGGTCTAATTGGTCCTAATTGGTCCTAATTGAGTCTAATTAGGTGCTAATTTGTTCTAATTGAGTCTAATTGGGTTCTAATAGGTCATATTAGGTCCTAATTGGTTTTAATAGGTCATATTAGGTCCTAATTAGTCCTAATTGGTCCTATTAGTCTAATTGGTCCTAATTAGTCAGATAATTATTACTATTAGTCCTAATAGGTCCTATTAGGTCCTAATTAGTCCAAATAGGTTCTAATTGGTTATAATTAGTTCTAATTGAATCTATTTGGTCCTAATTGAGTCTAATTAGGTGCTAATTTAATCTAATTGAGTCTATTTGGGTTTTAATAGGTCATATTAGTTCCTAATTAGATCTAATAGGTCATATTAGGTCCTAATTGGATCTAATTGGTTCTAATTGAGTCTAATTAGGTCCTAATTGGTTCTAATTGGTTCTAATTAGTTCTAACTACGTCTAATTGGTCCTAATTGGTCCTAATTGGTCCTAATTAGTCATAATTGGCTCTAATTGGTCCTATAATAGGTGCTAATAGGTCCTATTAGGTCCTAATTAGTCCTAATAGGTCCTAATAGGTCCTATTAGGTCCTAATTAGTCCAAATAGGTCCTATTAGGTTCTAAGTGGTTCTAATTAGTTCTAATTGGTTCCTGTTAGGTGCTAATTTATTGTAATTGATTCTAATTGGGTTCTAATAGGTCATATTAGGTCCTAATTGGTTCTAATTGAGTCTAATTAGGTGCTAATTAGTTCTAATTGATTCTAATTGGGTCCTAATAGGTCCTATTAGGTCCTATTAGGTCCCAATAGGTCCTAATAGGTCCTATTAGGTCCTATTAGGTCCCAATAGGTCCTAATAGGTCCTATTAGGTTCTAATAGGTCCTAATAGGTCCTAATATGTCCTATTAGGTCCTAATAAGTCCTATTAGGTCCTAATTAGTCCAAATAGGTTCTAATTGGTTATAATTAGTTCTAATTGAGTCTATTTGGTCCTAATTGAGTCTAATTAGGTGCTAATTTATTCTAATTGAGTCTAATTGGGTTTAATAGGTCATATTAGGTCCTAATTGGATCTAATAGGTCATATTAGGTCCTAATTGGATCTAATAGGTGCTAATAGGTCCTAATAGGTCATATTAGGTCCTAATTGGATCTAATTGGTTCTAATTGAGTCTAATTAGGTCCTAATTGGTTCTAATTGAGTCTAATTAGGTCCTAATTAGTTCTAATTGGTCCTAATTGGTTCTAATTGGTCCTAATTGGTTCTAATTGAGTCTAATTGGTCCTAATTAGTTCTAGTTAGTCCTATTTGGTTCTAATTGGTTCTAATTAATCCTCATTGGTCCTAATTGGTTCTAATTAGTCCTAATTGGTTCTAATTGGTTCTAATTAGTTCTAATCAAGACTCTAATTAGTCCTAATTGAGTCTAAATAGGTTCTAATTGGTTCTAGTTAGTTCTAATTAGGTGCTAATTTATTATAATTGAGTCTAATTGGGTTCTAGTAGGTCATATTAGGTCCTAATTGGTTTTAATTGAGTCTAATTAGGTGCTAATTGGTTCTAATTGATTCCAATTGGGTGGACTAATAGATCCTATTAGTCCTAATTAGTCCTAATAGGTCCTATTAGGTCCTAATTAGTTCTAATTGGTCCTAATTGGGTCTATTGGTCCTAATTGAGTCTAATTAGGTGCTAATTTATTGTAATTGAGTCTAATTGGATTCTAATAGGTCATATTAGGTCCTAATTGGTTCTAATTGAGTCTAATTAGGTGCTAATTGGTTCTAATTGATTCTAATTGGGTCCTAATAGGTCCTATTAGTCCTAATTAGTCAGGTAATAGGTCCTATTAGGTCCTAACTAGTCCAAATAGGTCTACAGTTAGGTCTAGTTAAGTCTAATAGGTCCTAATTGGTCTAGTTACCTGTCTAATTGGTCCTAATAGATATAGTTAAAGGTCTATTTGGACCCCAAAAGGTCCTAATACATCTATTAAATGGTTAGACTAACAAGTTCTAATAGATCTAATTGTTAGGACTATAATAGATCCTAGTTAGGTCTAGACTTGGTCCTAATAGGTCTAGTTAGACCTCTAAATTGGTCTTAATAGGTCCTAATTGCTAATAATTAGTCTTATTAGATCTAAAATTAGGTATTGAAATATCACATTTACATGAACATTAAGACAAGTCTTGACCATCAACTTAAAATATCTAGAGAGAAACATCTTAGACATACCTTGTTTCCGAAGATAATATCTTTTTCATGATTCTTCACGTAGTCTTTGTTCAATCTCTTCTGAATAATGTTGTGTACTTTTGTTTAGCCTTCTCTGTTTATTTCCCATCACAACTTAGAAAATTATTTCGTGCCAAAATGTCTTCCTTCTCCTAAATGCGAATTATTTTACAGCTTTCAAATTTATGAAATGAAAAAAATATACATTTATTTATACCTAATCCTTATTAACAGTAAATTACACCAAAAAGGCTGACATAGGTTTCTATCAAAAGTCAAAGTTGACTTTCGATCGAAACTAACTGACTTCCTATCAAAAGTAGTTTAGTAATGGCTAGAAATTATATTTTTCAGGAAAGTACTTTCAATCGAAAGTGCCTAGTTTAGGCCATGGTTGCAAGTTTTGAAGAAATTATAAGAATTTCATGGCTTCAAGCCTCAAGCATGATGATCAAATGGAAGAATAAGAAGACATCCTTTTGCATACAACAAGTACTCGGAACTAGCTTTCTAACGATTATATATTTGACTATTTTTGAATTCATTGTGTATAGTTTTTGGCGTTAAACGAATGTAGGTTTTTTATTAAATATAAACCTCTGAGTTTGACGTTCAATGAAAAATAGTAAAAAGGGGGAAATTTTTTTGAAAAATAACAGTGCCCTCCATATTCGAGTCTACTTTCTATTAAAAAATAATTTGAAATTCGATAAATACACAATAAGTTATAAGCTATGTAGTTAAGGTATGTCAAAATTATGGTTTAGTCAACTTAAAACGTTAATAAAATATGTAATAATAGTGATAATGTCATCAAACTAATTGCATGCCCTCCGTATGGATGTTACAAAACTAAATTTGAAATAATCACATTCATATCTATTTTACAAAAAAAGTTATGCTCTATGAAAACAATGTTACTATTTGAAAATGACGTTTTCAGCACCATACCATTTTCGTGGGAGAAGAAAAAAGTATTCAAATAAATTCAATATATATATATATATATATATATATATATATATATATATATATATATATATATATAGAATCTAGACAGAAAATTCTAAAAGACTCTAATTTACTTCATCCTCAAATTTTGAATGGTTCAATGGCAATATGCATCTGAATCTGAAATTTTTTCTCAAAATGTAGAGTTCAGTGTCCGTTCAAGCAAAAGAGTCTAACCCACTATTGTGGGTTCACCCTGAGGGTTTCATAGGAAGTAGGGGGTCATCAAGAGAATTGTTAGCCATAATTGGGGTCACAACATGGACCACAAGGATCTAAGGGTTGTCTAAAGTAGAAGTGGAAATGTCACGTATAGGAGAAGCTTGCAATTGAGTAATATGTAAAGGGGAAGCATAAGGTAGGAGGGTACCCACCCCACCCTAACCGTCTTGCACCATGTGCAAACATGATTGAAACTTGAGACGGGCTAGAAAATTCCTGCAAACACCTACATAACTTATTATTATATAATCTATATTAAGCATTATAATCATTATGATATTTGTTGACATACATGCATAACTTTCCATACTAATAAGGTTTGTCATGAGTGTATGACAGAAGCTCCACCTAGATCGACAAGAGATTTTATTTCAACAATTTTATGTGAAAGAGTATATGGATAACTTTGTTACAAGGATAACTGTGTTACAAGAAATCATGTTTAGATGAAACATGTAATAATTATGGTGGTTTGCATCAGTTGAGAAGCTTTGTACATATGGAAAATACACATGTTATAAAAATTAACCAATAAGTTTTTAAAAATATAAGTTGGTAGCATACACTTTAAAATACTACAAAGGTAGAGAAGTGTGAATTAATGAATAAAAAATTACACATATATGTATATGCATACGTATGTATATATATATACACACACACATATATATATACACACATATATATACATATATATGTACATACATACATATACATACATACATACATACATACATATATACATATATATGTACATACATACATATACATACATACATACATACATACATACATACATATATACATATATATATACATACACACACACACACATATGTAAATGAAAACTAACTGTAATACTTTTTGTTGACGTATATGTACATAGATGTGTATATATATGCATTTGGTTCATCAAATAATGTTGCTTGAGATTGATAGAGATTATCGAGGGTCATGGATGTCAGTTTACATAGCTTAGCATATTTTGTAATATACATAGATCTTTGTTGGGTTTTTTCACAAGAAGGTTCATTTCCTCTAGCATGAGGACAAGACTTGATAAAGTCAAGATTGTCTCTATATCACTTAACCCATGAAGTAAGTCAACAAATTTGTCGATGATGTGGCAATGTTTGTACATTACTCTAATCAAGGATGGATACTCTAGATAAGCTCAATGCATTGGTCCATCAAAGGAGATCCATCTCACATCAACATCATTAAGAAGCTTGTTCCCATTGTTTATTCCATCAACACATTTTTTAAATTCTAATTTTTTTTTTGGAATTTGATAGAAGTATGACTAGAGTTCTCTAACTAAACCTTCAACATTTGTTAATAGAGTATACTTTCTCACAATTTTAAAATCTATATTCATTTTTTTGGCCATGCAGTGAATGGAAATCATGTAGGGTAAACAAGAAGTTTGTAACTTTATGCAAAGATCGTTCCTCTGACCTTGCATTAGTAAAGCTCCATCTACTCGTACACATACCTACTTTTTGGTAATCATCAAGTCATCCATACCTTCATATTCAATTAATAACTCTTAACTATTTGAAATAGAGTTTTCATTGATGCACTCTTCTTCATTTTAGCAACAAATAGTAGATGAGCTTGGTGGGTCCATGATTCTATAGTATAAACATGTTGCATGCATACCTAGGACGTATTATCTATTTCCATAACTTCATCTAAATACAATGAATTTAAGTTGACTCTCTTATTTTTTCCTTTATAGCTTGTTTTTCAACCTCAGAAAGATAACTTTCCCATTCCCATCGACCGTTTACTACCCAATAACTATTAGGATAGTTAGGGACTTCCAAAAATTCTAATAAAGAACTTATTCCTGGGTAGTCTATCACAGCACACTCTCTACTCAAAATATAAACAACACTTATCTAAACAACTTTTCCCAATTGTTTTACTGTCATTGCTTTTCCAAAAATAGCTTCAATAGAACCTTTACATTCAACAAGTTTCACTCATCTTTTCAAATGCGCATTATATTCTAAGGATTTCTTAAGATGCTAACATTGCTCCTTTGTTTTCTATCTTATCATTATTTTTTCAATTTCATCTACGATTTGGTTATCATAAACTTTACCAATATGCGTTTCTTTGGTGTCAAGTTTCAGTTGCAACCTCTTTTCCTTTTTATATTTTTTACTACAAATCTTACACCTACATTTTATTGGAGGGAGGCCTTTATTTGGATTCTCTAGTGGTTCGATGAATGGATATTTTGACACCCAATCAATTTAAAAATTCTTTGACATATCCCACTCCTGACCCAACTTTTATTTGGATTTTCTTTTCCCCTTCTATGCATCATCATCATATATAACATTATCACCCAAGTCAATTTTCACATTCCCTCTACCCTGGGTATCGGCTAGAAAATCTTCTTCATGTTCATCATCATCTAAGATATTAAGTTCATCACCTTCTTTAATACTCGGTGCAAGTTGTGAATCTTGTAGTTGTGATGATGCATCTTCATCATTTTGACCAAAAACTTTGCCAAAGTATGAAATTAAAGTTAAGGTTTTGTATTTTTCTAGCCTCTATTAGCATTTGCCACATTTAGGAGTCTTACCCTTCTTCCTATTTGACATCTCCAATGAAATAAAGGTTACAAAAAATTGTCTACTTGATTAAGAAGAAACAATAGACTATAAGATTCATTGGCCACAAGGCTTACAATCTAGATGTTTGAGGTCTCCACACTTGATAAGAATGAACTAAAAATTGCAAATAGGTTGAGATGATAATATTATAACACTTAAAGAAAATGATTGCTTACATTTATATTCTTAGTGAGTAGCACTGTAGTTAGCAATGAAACAATGATTGTTCCTGGTATAAAACTTGGCTATTGATCTAAATTAGGAGCTCAAAATCGATCAAATCATGTAAAAATAAAATTGATGTTTGATTGTATCTACACTAATCTATATATGGTGAATTCAACCAAAATTTTAAATGGTATACAAGTATTTGGTGAATCTCACTTGATTCTAACATGGTCTTATGTAAATGTAAGGTAAATAAAACCTCACAAAACATATACATTGTAATTTTCTAGACCTGATTTATGGACTGTCTATTAGGATGATCTTATAACAGAATTGACAAATATTGCAGTGTATTGAGACACACTTTCGATAAATGCTAGGCAAATTGGGTCCTCATGAAAATAGGACTTTTATGGCTATTGACAAATTATGGCCGTCACTTAAGACACACTTTTGAAATTGTGGAAAAAAATATTAAATAGACTCTTTGGAAAACATAGATTTTATGGACAAAATCTTTATATCGATACAATTAATTAATTAAAAAATTAGGTGAATGGAATTGCATTGGCCCAAAAATTTATAAAGTCGAAGCGAATTGGACACCCCATTCGTTCCCACTGATTCGCCAAATTTGAAAACCTGACATGAAATATTCACCAACTGACAAATATTTTCTACTAGAGTTTTCTCTGATGTTTATGATAGTACGTTAAGGAGTAAAACTAGACAAAAATACTGCTTAATAATTGTGCATAAACATCCAACTCATTTGCCAAATATGGGCATCGATGAAACTAATAGTCTTCCTTGGGATTAAGGCCATCTAGCCCAATTCTTATAAATCTTAGTTCCTGATATCACTATTAATATTGGTCTGATCAATAATATATATGATTTAGTCTTATTTTCTATTATACAATTGATAACTGCTGACCAACGTCTTCCTTCCTAGCGTCTCTGCAAATCCCATAATGATGCCCCATGCTGGGATATGGAACCTTATATTTGTATCAAGAGACACAAATTTCATAAATTTTCTTTACACGTGTTGTCAAATGTATTTATCTTCTCTTGTTCGATCAAGATATAAATATATGGCAGAGATGACACCCGATGAAGACCTAAATGTTATCCATGTTCTATGATCATCCCCTATTCGATATAGTATCTTGATTATAATCGATTACTACTGTTTGGATCAGCTCATTGCAGACGCTATGATGTCCCCAAATCCATTATCAGATTTTAATATTGGCGAAATCTATCTTATTCAATGATGTTGCCTTAGCGGGCTGTTGTCTCTTACTATATAATCTTATCGCTTGTGTAATGTGCTTCTTGGGTCTAATTATTCTTGTTTTAATTATTCTTCGTTATTATAATATATTATGATTTAATTATAATTATAATTATTTATTTAATTATTTAATCTCATATTCAATTCTTATTATCATTAAATTCTGCTTTGGAAAAGGGGACATTACAAAAAGATGTCAGAAAACATGTTGTAGGCCAACAATAAGCCTATTGATCATAGAAGAACAACCACAAAGCATAAAATATTGCTCAATCTAGATCAACCAGTAGATAATGAATACACATTACAAATATGTGTTGGAAGGTTGAATTGATAATGCAAGTATTAAGAACTTAGGATAGTTATATTAGTATAAACAATAGGACCCCCATTTAAATTGACAAAATTGACAAACAATGTAGGAAGTGCTATCCAAAAAAAGAGGAAAGTACTATGCCCTATGTGAACTAGTGATCAAAAAATTTGAATTGAATGATCAAATACAATAATACACAGAGATATATAGTATTTTGTGTGTCAAATGAACTGGGGTAAACAAAACATATTAGCAAACATCTTTCTCTAATAAATATAATGATATCTCAAACACCAAGCTGGGAAAAAACTCTCAAAATTGGAAGAAGACATTATATTTCACCAGGAAGATGAAAAATATATTGAGATACAAATATTGTACAAAATCTCACTTATAAAGGCAAGGAGGTAGAGAACCAACTGATAAATAGTTCTAACTAATAATAAAAATATATTAATGCCTAACTTAAACTTAAACTGGAAGTAAATATTAATTTACTTCGACATATTATTCCTCATCATGAGATGAGTATTATAATTAAATTTTGATGTACACATGTTATTATTTATTATTTAATGGAAAAGTATGAGCAATTTATGGGAATTTAGTTTTGTGAATTTTTATGGACCTTTAATAATTGAATGAATTTTAACTTTGAAGGCTCTCTATTTAGCTTTACATCTTTTTCCAATTTATCTTTTTTTTCTCTACAATATCAAAGGTCTTCACACCTAATGTTGTAAACCCAAAATTTGATGCAAATGTAGATCATTTTGTTTGTTTATTTTCAATTAAATTCAATATTATGTATTACTTTTGTCTTCCTAAACCCTAACAAACTTGGTTGGATTTAGAGATTTAGATTAGACTGGTGATACTTAGAATCATAAGTCCACTTTAGGTCATATACTCTCTCTAGGTTATGGTCCTATTTTTTGGTCGAGCAAGAAGTAAAATGCTATTAAATTTTATCTATTATAGAGGTCAATTACAAAGGAGTTGTCAATTTAGCTACATAGGGTATTTGACTTTAAGGATTGTTCACTTAGCTTGTTATTCCTTTTAGGTAGTCCCTAATCATCTATTGTGACAACTATAGCACCATCTAGATATGTAGGAATTCACTATAGCATCAATAGGCCTAACATATAGATTTTCAAATGTATTATAGTTGGGAGCTCATTCATAGTTGGATTATTAACTTTTTTTTGCTTGTCTCTAAATTAGGTGTTTGACATTTTCACCAAACCGTGTACCGAGATTAAGTTCATTCATCTATGACCTCTTCTTGGGGTACAATTTGCTTTAAGAAAATCATCCTTTTCAAGGGGGATTGTTAGCTTTATCCATCTTCTTTTCTCTCTTTTTTTTGGGAGGCCTTTCCCATTGAACTTTCTCCCTTTCTTTAGCTTATGAAATTCACATATGTCCTCACACTTTTCTCATGTCAACTAACATGTGTAATTTAGAGGGGTAGTTAGATGTTTCATTGTACCTTTCTCCCTATCCTTTTTTGCCTTTATATGCAAGGCTTTCATTGTATGTTTTAGATGCCCTCATTTTTAATGATAAATATAATTTTATTCCCACTTTTCATTTGGGAAAGATTTTGTTGAATTTGCATTTTGATCATGATTCCTTCAACAAAGGTAGGTTATATGATTAATGTATTAAGATTCATCTAAGGACTACAATCTATATGTGTATGTAGGTCAATGGAATTCATGTACATGAATACGAAATTAGTTTTAGTTTTGATTATATGTGTAAGATTGTTTCTATCTACTTGAACCATCTCTTCAAGGTCCAATTATAATTGTTAGGATACTACAAGCTTATGCAATGAATCTAAGCTTTTATTTATTTGGATCATGAATCTTGTCATATTGCTCTCAAATTAGAAGCTACTCATTTTGCCTTTTAGTGAAAGTCCACTTTCCCTCCTCAATAGACACTCTTTATTATAATTATAATTTACTAATGTACTTCAAATATCATCTTCATTTACTTTCTCTTCTTAATAGACACTCTTTATTATAATTATAATTTACTAATTTATACCTATAAATATTCTCTAAAATAAATAAAGAATTTATAATTAGAAAGTTGAATGTCTATTATAATCTCATTATATAAAAATTATTATTCATAATTAATATTCTTAACTAGATAGACAGTCCTTGATTGCCCAATTGATAAGGGATAGAGTTAGTTGATTTTTGTTCTCTTGAACAATCCTTCAAGAATAATTGGGGCTATGCAATGACAAGGGTGAGCAACAAGATTACTAAATGACAAGAACATTTACTTTTGACCATAGGCTTTTGTCCCTTTAAGCAAAAGAAGGCGTGTAGTTTGGGGCAACATCAAACTAAAACGTATATCTTACAGGCACAGGCTAAAAAAAATTTCTCAGATTTGTGAAAACACGGTGATTTTTTTACAATATTTTCATGATTTTTGACCACAAAATATGCAGATCATGAATAACAGATGCTGAAAATTTCGCGAAAATCTGTTATATTTTCTAATTTTTGAAATTTGATCAATAGTACATTTTATATCTTACCAAGGACACTATTTTTTTTCAAACTCTTCTTATATATTATACGGTTTAGTTGGCCCACTACCACGAACCCGTGAGATATTTGAGGGGATGTGGCTTAGATTTAACAGATAATGAATTCTCGATAAGATCAACTCTTCCCTCAAAAATGAATTTGTGGCTTAGATTTAATCGATAAATAATTTGATAAAATCAACTCTTCCCTCAAAAATGAATGCAGGAAAGCCAAATGGCGATCAACAGCGCGTTGGATTTATTTTAAATGTTTGTCTGCCACTGAATTTTGTCTACAACTGCAAAAATTTGCTCCGTTACTCTCAATTAATCTTAATCGGGCCTATCTAAATATATCAAGCCGATCTCTTGCTCTCCAGGCAAATCATTTTCTCAACATGAAAATTCTAAAAACCCTCTGGTTAGTCTCATTTTTAGCTCTGTTCATCGCCCATTCTCACCAGCTTAGTCACGATCGAGTTTTCTCAGAGTTTTTGGAGAAAATTAGGAGGTCTGCTCTGGAAAGCCAGCCGCCGGAATGGACGCCTCCTTCCATTGACTTCAATCACACTTACCCACAAGATGGATTGCAGGAGAATGACAAGATAACTTCTCTGCCCGGCCAACCAGAAAATGTAACATTTGCACAGTATTCGGGATATGTGACAGTGGATGAACAGGCGGGCAGAGCTCTTTTCTATTATTTTGCTGAGGCTGCAGAAAACCCATCTACTAAGCCTCTTCTCCTCTGGCTCAATGGAGGTATTCTTCTTCTTATTATTATTATTATTATTACTGCCTTACCTGTAAATCTTCATATCATGGAATTGTCTTTCATTATGTAGACCTAATAATAATAATGGCTTGAGATTATAATCAGGGCCAGGATGCTCATCGTTAGGATTTGGAGCAATGACTGAGTTGGGACCTTTTCGTGTTCAGCCCGATGGAGCCACTCTTTCTAGTAATCCCTATGCGTGGAACCAAGGTCTCATTTTCTTTTCTATAGACACCCACATTTATTTCTTCTCTTTAGAATTTATATTTCTTAATTTAACTTTCATTTCGATCCACTTTCTTTTGCAGTGGCGAACACCTTGTTTTTGGAATCACCTGCTGGGGTTGGATTTTCATACTCCAACACCACCTCTGATTATGATAACGCCAATGATGTCAACACTGGTATTTTGGTCTGAGTATTGTTATGAGTATAAATGCGTACCAATTTATCTGAGAGGGATTTTGTTTTCAATTTTAGTAATGGAAAATATGTGATGGGTAAAAACTGTAGCTCGGGACTCGTACATTTTTCTACTGAATTGGCTTGAGAGGTTTCCGCAATATAAGAAGAGAGAATTCTATATTGCAGGGGAAAGCTATGCCGGTAAGTCTTACAACTCTCTGATATTTGATTGCAGAATAAATAAACAAATAAATACTTGTTTACTCTTTTCTGTGCAGGGTTTTATGTCCCTGAATTGGCAGACACAATTCTTAAGAATAATAACTCTCAAACATCTTCTATAAATCTCAAAGGAGTTATGGTGCGATTCTTCTTTCTGCTTTTACAATTTCTTTAGTGCATTGGCTAAGTTCTTTATAAAATGTATCAAAGACTTAAAAATGTCAAACTTTTTTTTTTCAGATTTGTAAAAATACAGTGATTTTTTGCAATTTTTTTTTGTGGTTTTCGACCACAAAATATGCAGATCATGAAGAATAGATGCTGAAAATTTCACAAAAATCTGTTGTGTTTTCTGGTTTTTGAAATATTAGAAATTCATTAGAAATTTGTGTTTGTATAGATTGGAAATGGATTAATCAACTTTGAGACGGATGATTGCGGGACTGTTGACTATCTATGGTCACATGCTTTAATATCAGATGAGGAGTATGCAAATGAGCATTGTATTGCGTCTAATTCAAGCTACAAAACTCAAAGTCGAAAAACTTACTCTCAATCAGAATCAGATATGGGAGAGATAAACATCTATAATATATATGCACCACTTTGTCCTTCCCATCCTGACCCCATATGGAGGATTTTTTCTAACTTCAAATCTTCTGCTTTGACAGTAAGAAATAAATCTACTTAAATAGATCCACATTTTTTTCCAAAAATATTTTAGCATTTTTTTCCAAGTGGAGTAATGTTGGGTCATATGATAAAGCTTACACAATATAAAGAAATGTAAGGTTATCTCCATTACAGGTTGCTACTCTTATGAATGGATTTGATGGATTTGATCCATGCAGTCCTGGTTATGTACTTACCTACCTTAACATGCCTAAAGTGCAAAGTGCTCTTCATGCAAATGTGACAAGCTTGCCTTATACATGGGATTTTTGCAGGTATGATTATACATGCATTTTTTATAAATTAGGGTACTTGTTTGATATTAATTAATGCTTAGGATATCATCATCTTAACTATAACATGCTCATCTTTTCCTCCAAACAGTAATGTACTCTCATACAATGTAAATGTGACAACTATGTTACCAATTTATCAAAGAATGATGGTAGCAGGGTTGAGAATACTAGTCTACAGGTATAAGGAAGTAAATAATTTCTTTATAAGGCTATTACTATAATTATTGTTTATATTGAGATCCTTAATTAATAACATGTACTATTGGTTGCAGTGGAGATATAGATGGAACGGTATCAGTGACGAGTACAAGATATTCAATCAATGCATTGAATCTACCAATTGAGAAAGCATGGTATCCATGGATGGATGGAGATATTGATGTAGGGGGTTATAGTGTAATTTACAAAGGATTGATATTTGCAACTGTAAGAGGAGCAGGGCATGAAGTGCCAAGCTATCAACCATCGAGAGCATTAACTATGACCAAATATTTTTTGGCTGGAAAACCTCCACCATCATAACAATGACACAATTTAAAAATTAATATTGGTATTTAAATTATTTTAGAAGTAGTATTATGATTAGCAAAGTCTATTTAAAAGGATATTTCCCCAAAATATCCTATTGTTTGAAACTTAATATTGGTATTTCAATTATTTTAGAACTATTACTATGATTGATAAAGTTTGTTAAAAAGGATATTTCCCTTAAATATCTTCTTTTTATATTTTAATTTATAGGCTTTATAAATATCAAACTTATATTTGTTTGTTTTTTTGTGACTTCAAAATGTAGAAAAGAGGTATTAAGATATAAAACGTGAGTAATATGAACATTTCTATCAAATTATATGAGAAATGATGTGGGTTGTATCTTTTTTCTATAATAGAAATTATTAAAGAAAAAATCAAAAGTTATAACTATTTAAAATATAATTATAATATACAAATTAAATTATATAATTATAAATGATCATAAACTTTTCTTAAGATTAAATAATCAAGTAGAAATTAGTGAATACTAATAATGATAATTATGAATGATAAATAAGATAATTGCAAAGATGAATAATATTAATTGTTGATATTAGCGTATTATAAATGGTTGGTAACCACAACTGTTATCAAAACTATTTCTTATTGATTGATAACTATCAACTATCTTTTGCATTGTATAAAATGCCCTTCAAACAATAATAGAAGACATCACAACATTCATCTTTGCATCTTCATGTGGTATCATAGCTGATATGCGATCTTGACATATTCTAGCCTAAGATTGGCAGCCATGGTGACTGTGTGCTGAGAGAGGAGGATAGATGATGCTTAAGTAATCTTGGAACAAAATTCATTGCTTCTAGAAGCATAGACATTAAAGTCAGAATGATTGCATGAAAAGAAGCAAAGTGACTATGCTTCTATTAAAGCAGTTGCCAAGTTTTGAAAAATATAAAGAGGCATTGATTGCGGATGGATTTTCTTTGGAGGGAACCTCCCATATCTATTATTACCATGGCATTTTGTTTGCAGAAAATGAAATTCTCTTAAAAATGTTTAGATCTATAGTCAATTGAATGCTTTTTTAAATTACGGTAAACTACTAGCAAATTTTTTTAGAAGTGATCATATTCCTTCCCCAATTTCAAAGCTCTTCATACACATCTCAAAACTTTTGCTAGGCTCCATCCACGTCGTGTTCACTGTGGTAATTATTTTTTGAAGAAAAGTAGAGTATGCTTGATATTAATCTGTTATTTGTAGAAATATACAAGATGCATCTAGCAATATACTAGTGGCGCAAATCTAAATCATCTCTAGTGTGATAAATCCAAAGACATTAATAGATGTTGAAATATTTTAAAAGACATTTTCTAGTTTTATGTGTATGATGATGCAAACCACAACTGCTCTTTATCAAGTCGTGAATTAGTGCACAATTTAGTTGTATCAACTGGTAATCTTCAAGTTTATTGTAAATTTATGTTTAAAAGAGATGTTGCCTCATGGAGGGCTGAAATAAAAGAAGAATAGAAGTGAAATGTATTTAGGGAAGTTGTTGATCATATTCTCTAATTTTGTTGCTGATAGTAGTGGTTTTCTTATATATGCCTTTGTCCAAGCAATCATCTATGAAATCATCACATGTTCAATGATGGGCTACTATTGGAAAGTGGCCATAGAGTTGAGTTCATGATGTTTCTTTAGTTCATAGTGTTTTGTCTAATTGAATGATACTTTGGAGGGATAAGGTTATTTTTAAGTTTATTTTCTAAAATGGAAATTCTATTATGTAAATATTTTGGTTTTAACTTTCATATTTGGAGAATGAAAATCTAAATGCACCTAATGAATAAGAACTTGTGGGGAATTGTAAGTGGAAAAGAAAAGAAACATAAAGATGTGAACTCGAATTGTTGGATTGGAGGAGTAGAGATGATAAAGATAAGGCTATTATTGGTCTTTCTCTTTCAAGCTCTAAAATCCATCATATAGATTTAGATGACTCATCTACAAATTTTTGGGATAATCTAAATAAATTGTTTAAAGAAAAAGAAGTTAATTAAAAAATTTCCTCTAAAGCTTCAATTGTTTAGGTTCAAAATGGAATTTGGAATCACAATGTCAAACTATATAAGCAACTTGAGATCTCTCATTAGGTAGATGTTAGAGCTTTAGGCTCTAGTCGACAATGATGACATCTAAGATATCCTTTTGAACAACTAGTGTCCAATCAAATCACTTTACAAACTCTAGAAGATGTGATTTCATCCCTTCCAGAAAAAGTATAGAGGACAAAAGAAGATTCAAAAGAATATATTCAATTAGGTAAAGAATTATATTCATAGAGAAATAAGAAATGGTAAGGTAAAATTAAAAGAGACAATGCATGTTTTTATTGCAAGAAAAAGAGTCATAGAGCATGGAATTGTAAAGGTCGGGCTAGTGATCTTCTTAAAGGGAACCTCAAAGATGAATTAGAGGAAGACAATGTTGCTTGCATTGAAGATGGATATTTAACAGATGATGAGCATTTTATTGATGACTCTTTTGGTGGTGGTGCTAGTTTTTCTTTAGTACTTTAAGCCTTCATTTCAAAGGTTGGTGGCATCGGAGGATGGAGGAATATCAACCATCTCAAGTTAGCTTCTTTCTATGGGATGGTGCTTGAATGATAGGCAATTTTGGATTTTCTTAAAAATATGTTTGTTTTTTTTGTTTTCTTTATTGATGCTGAAAATTTTGAAGAATGCATCTATTGTAAAAATTTGATTTGGAGATAGGTTTTGGGTTTGGTGAAGAGATTGAGTATGAATGGTTGTTAGAAAATCATGTGAATGTGGTCAAGAATTATCACCCTTACAAGATTTAGAGACAACATATTGGATTTGTGTGTGTGAGGAGCTTAATATGGATTGTTGTCAAGAATAATTCAAGGTTTGTGATTTGAGAGTCCAAGTCTATGAGCTCAAGGATTTAGCTTAGGGATCCACCTCATGAGGGTTGAGGAGGCATGTTGATTAAGTCCCACTTGATTTAGGATTTTTTATGCAAGCCTTAAGGGGGAGTCCTTAGGGCATTATGAGTCTGATGTTTTAGGATCATTGTAATAAAGGGAGGGGGGATGTTAGCATATTACAAATGGTTGGTAACTATAACCATTACCAAAACTATTTCTTATCAATTGATAACTATCAACTATTTTTTTCATTGTAAAAATGCCCTTCAAACTATAATGAAAACACATTACAACATTCACCTTTGCATCTTCAATTGAACTATGAATGAAGAATGAATTATCTTTAATATAGAGTTAGACTTTTGAATATTATTTGACTTGAAAATGTTACATCTTTGTTAGTGTACTACTTTAGATTTTATTATCTAGATATGAATTCTATTAGTGTTTAGTTTATACCGTTGGATATATTCTGTGTATATTTTACGATTTGGATTTTTTGTAATTATGAGAATGTTTTATCTTAGTTAGTGTGTACTTTAACTTTAATCTCATTAAAATTATAATTAATCATTTATACTGAATATAATTGACTTGTTATTAGTATTGGGTTAATGTTTAAAGTTTTGTTCTACTTTAATCTAACTTATTAGCACAAATAATTTAAATAATGTTGAATTATAATTTTATTTTTATAAAACATATGTTCTAGTTAAATTAGAGGTAAGCCACAAATTTCCCAACTAAAATTATCCTCTAAATAGATGTTTAGCAACAATTTGAGGCTAATTTATTAAAAATATTTTATAAAACTTGAAATTCTCACAATTTCTATTCATATTAAGAATAATTCCTCCCTTAATACATTGTTCTTTAAAATATATCCCTGAAACATCGTTTCAACTTCATAACGGACCCCCTTAACATTTTCATTACACAAGAACATGTTGATCAACACAAAATGAAAGGGTATAGATATGAGATGGATCCAAGTTCTTAGATTACCACCTCTTTGAACTCTCGAATCATAGATCCCCCTTAATTATTGGACATCCTTTCATGCTAATCTACTCTCATAGAGCTTTATCAAGTTTTCTTATAACCCCTCAAAGGTACAATGCCCCATATTATAACTCATGCACTATCTGGACAACTATCCATATCGAGTTCACCAAATCCTTACCTAACTTGAAAAAACAAACTTCACATCACTAATTTTATACAAATCATAAAATAAAAGAAAAAATAACATATTTTTCTCAAATAAAATGCCATCTTTAAGAGAGACGCTTATTTGAGATGATGAAAATTCTTCCAACCTCCAATAGGAAAATTACTAAAAATTAAGCATTTGAAGATACATATCCAATATATTAGCACAAGATAAATGATAACTATCTAACCAAACATGTTATGATAGTTCAATTAATGATATAACACGCACAAATTTATTCATACCTCAATTCATTCTTGTTTAGGCATCATCTCAAAATAATAATTATAAAAGGATCTTACAAATCCAATAGACCCTAAAATTTCAAATTCTTTTTCATTATAGCCATGGTAACATGCATGATCAAGCATAATGGATTATTGTTGTTATGAGAATAAATATTCCTACTCCAAATATCTCCATTGGATAAACAAGGTTTTATCTCCATTGAATAGTGAAAATGTATTATTTAATAAATGTAGTCCTTGTGCATAGATATCAATATCTCTATATTATTCATGAGCTAGTTGAAGCTGATTTCCTAACTTATGCTCACCATGAAATGTTACCCAATATGATTTCCAATAGTGTACATGAACTTTTGCCAATCGTATTATCAACCATAAATCTAAATCCCTTATCAGATATGCCAACTCTACATATCTCAGGAAACAAACTTCCTAAAATTTCCTTGATCATTTTTGGATGATCCAAATTCAATGAGTTCTATGATAATGTAAGAACTCCTTCCTAATGAATGCCCAACCTTAATAGTTTAGGCACACAAATGGTATTATTAGAACACATTATGTAAAAATTGATGGCCTCCTTTTCAAAACTTGGAGGACCTATGTCCCTATTTATCTTGATAAAGGTTCCCATAATGGTATCTCAACACTTTTTAATGCTTATGCACCCACCACAAGATCCTTCACAAAAGATCCCAAAAGAAGTCTAGGCAAAAATGAAGAAAACTATTCTCACAAATACTCAAACTAGTGTCATTTAGAGCACAGGGAAGCTAAAAATAATGCTCAATTGGAGCTAGATTCCTCAACCTCTCTATTTATTTGGGAAAACTTTACCCACCACTAAACCTATACCACTTGATGCACCTACATAAAGTTTGACAAATTTGACAAATATTTTTCTCAAGCATTTTGGTTTTCTCCTCCTTTGTATAAATTACTCAAAAAGGTTTAGTTTAACAAAGAAAATTATAGGAGATCAAGTGCATTGAGGAAATTGGCTCTAATGGAAAAATTAGGAGAAAGGTAAATGCTCTATATTTATTTGATGAACAAAAAGGAATTTATATAAAGGAAAAAATTGTAGTTGTAATGAATGGCCATTTGTAGGTCAACCATTTGTAACAATAATGATAATGTAACAATATAATTGTAAAGAGATTTTGTTAATCTAATTAAAAACAAAAATTAAGGAATTTAGTATTTAGTATTTGTCTATTAACACTAAAAAATTAGAGATATTGAATTTTTTATATTCAAGGTGTGAATCTTGATATCAATTGGATTTAATCAAGGAAAAAAATTAATATCATGGAACTTGGATATTTAAAAAACATAGCTTTAGTACCCCCTAAAAAAAGGTCTTGCCACACTATTCTACACTTGGATATTATTATATTTAGCGATTTCAAGGTTAAACCATTTATTTTCCTACACTATGATCTATTTGGAAAGAGTAATGCATATTTACAAGAGGCCTTATCAAAGTTAATTAAATATAATGAGGTTATTTAAGAAAATAATATGTTTTCCTTTTTAGTTTTATATAATGTAATCCCAAACACAAATGCTCCTTGAACATGCATCATAAATGTTTTTTCTAAATTTTAGAACTCTAGATATCTAAAATTAGTTAAAACTATTTTCTTGAAAAGGAGGGGTAGATTCCTTGTTATCATTTTACAAAAACAATTTTTATAATAATAGACACAAATGATGGGTTATACAATTTAGAAAGAATAGGATTGGAATGGTGCATTAGGAGAAAAGTTTTGTCTTAGAATAATTTATAGTATAATTTGTTAATTGGGATAAATACTTAAAAACATTGAATACATCTAATAGGTAAGTATAGTGCTTATAATTTAAGTGGTTTCATATAGATAATTTGTTGTCAAGATTAACTTATTCAACTAACATATGGTCCAAAAGAATTTAGAGAAATTGATCTAGTACGCTAGAATCCAAGAAAATAATTTTTAATAATTATTTTTGGTTGATGATGATAATTACCATTATATTATGTCTAATTTGTGTCTAGTCTATAGTTAATATGACAAGCTATCTACCACCATTTTAAATTATCCTTTTGATAAAATGGGTTGAAATTATTTCTTCCCTCTTGGGCTACCTATGTTAATAAATCTTGTGATGAGGAGTAACCAAATCAAGTTAATAGGCTTGTGAGACAAATACATTTTAGGTAATTTTGTAAGATAAAGAAGGATAAGTAATAAACCATAACAAGTTCATATGTATTGGTAAATTTGAGCATAAGAAAGGAATATGAATGTAACTGTCTAAATATTTTTTTCAATAGTGATCTTTAAGAGTGTCATCTCTATATTGAGTCATCTCTATAGAGCTACACATATTTGATAAGATCTTATTTGTCTAAATAATTAGTAAAAAATTGATCAACACATTGAATTTCTGAATAAAACTCTCTAGTAAAATTGATGAAAGTTGTACATGGGGGAAAAGGATGCAAGGGATAGATCCAATTTTCTAATGCACAATTTAGAATGAAAATGACCCAATAGGCTCAATAAAGACTTAAGCACCAAATGGGTGTACATAATTCTTCATTGTAGATGTGTAAGGGGAAATGGAGAGAAGGATCTTCTTGGTTAATTGAGAATTCTTCCACTTGGCCATCATGGGAGAAAAAAAAATTTCAATTGGAGAAGATTTCATTTGAATTTATGGATCTTGAATAAATGGAGACTTGGAGATCTTGAACTCGGATGTTTTCCTTCAAATCTTGATTCCAAATGCTCAACCAATTGCTTGAAATTTTGATAGCTTGATTGCTAAAAATTCTTTCACTTAGTTATGATATCTTAATAGCATAATAGGATGTCAAAATGAGGAGAGATAATGTCCTTTTATACTTTATTCCATCATTTCTGGATTCAAAAATGATCTAGACTTGCCACAAATTAAAAAATCCCACTAATACCCTAACATCAAGCCTCAGACAAAGTTTGAGCCCCAATTGCCTAGGACAGAATGCCATTGGCATTCTGTACCCTAGGAAATGGGCCAAAACTTGTAGAGGATGCCAAGATGGAAGAAAATAAGCAGGGGGAGAAAAGACATGTTGCTAGGATTATTCAAAATGGGCATCCAGACCTTGAAATTGCCAAAATGGGGTCTAATAGGTCCTAGTAAAGTATCTACTAATGGGTGCTAACTTTTTAGGACTATATAGTTATAAGATAGTGATAAACAATGTAGGTGAAAACAATGATAAGTAATGAAAGTAGACAATAGATCACATCATTATTGTGGAAGGGCATGAAGAGCAGTAAGAGGAGTAATCAATATTGTCATGAAAATATATAAAAAGGGCATTGTTATTATAGAAAAAGAGAATTCACTAGTCATAAATGAATAAAATTCATGTTAAAAATACAACAAAACAATGAATGAATAGTAGCTAATTAATGAGAAATAGCAACAAAAATTCATGGAGAAATATATCAATTTTTTATAAAGAGAAGTAGTCTAGAATGCAAGGAAGACAAATTTCAAATATATTCATATCAAATATTGAAAAAGAAATCTGAAAATACATGGAAAAAAGAAGAAAATGTAAGTGTGTAACAAAGACGCCACTAAAAGGATAGTCACTATATACTTTCATGAGAATAGAATGTTGAGATCATGATAATGAATGCCTAAGTTTCATGAGAAGACAAAGGGCATTCAAAAGATATGGAAAGAAAATGAAGAGCCCCATAATAATATTGAATGTGTGATCATATTTAAACTATAAACCATAGTACATAAATAAAAATACAAGAAAAGGTAATCATGGGGGTGAAAAATGAATGTGAAGAATGAGAATCAATGATCTTGTAAATATAATTATACTAATGATAGTGAATGGTACTATCAAAATAAAAAGTGTGAATTGGAACATATCACTAGTAGATACATCAAATATATTTGTTATCGCAGTGGTTTCAACCAAACAAAATTGAAGGTAGGTGGTGGTTTCATTAAAAGGATGATTTTCCAAGATACAAGTTGGGATAGACTCATGATAGTGCCTACTCAGAAAAGAATAGATAAATTCTATGAGGAATTATGAGATGAGATCTACAACATTGATTTCCAATATAAACCTAAATAAACAAAAGAGGAGGATAATAGAGTTTTCAAGCAATGATAGATTTCCATCAAGACTTAGGAGATGAGTATTGTTAAAGAGCAGATGATAGAAGAAGGGAGCATACATAGTGATCTTAATATCAAGAGTAGTCCCTAAAATGCCAAATGCGAAGAGATACCAAATCAAATGAAAATGATGCAATAGGAAATCAATAGAATGGAGATGGCAATGATATTAAATGGGTGCTTCATCATAGTGGAATGCAACTATAATAGATATCCAAAGAACATAGATATATTTTGATAATGCATTGCTAACAATAACAAACCTTATTGTACATGATCAAAATAGTGTTGCATAATGTCAATATAATGTGCATTCAATTTGTCATAATTATGACAATCTTCCAATTTGCACTTCCATTTCCAAATCTGCATTTTGGTCTCCAATTCCTATAAATTGAGATCAAATTTCTCAATTCCAACTAACCATGTTTTGAATCTTCTCATCATAATTATAGTCATAATATAAACATCTTTCTTTCATTGTTTCAATATGGGAGCTACATCAATTTTTTAGAGAAGCAAGAAAGAGCACAATTGTCAAATTCAGGGAGTTTGATAATAGTTTACATTTCTTTGTCTCAATTTCTTTTGTGTCTGGATAGGTTGATTGTGCATGCTTTAGAGTTTTATGGTTCCTATTGTGTACATGTTTTCCTCATTTTCCTATCCTACGCTTTTATTGTAATTTGTTAAAGATTGCATTCTGGCATAAAAAAGGTATACATAAGGATCCAAGAAAATGTAAAATGATTACTCAAGGTCCTTGGGGAAATTATTTTGGTCATTTGAATTTGTCACCACCTCTCCATGATCTTTCTCATGGTTCATAGAAGAATATTATTAAATTCTACATTAATGGTAAGAAACATCTAGATGAGAACAATGCTACATTTTACCTTGTGGAGTACTTTGTGTAGACAATGAAGATGTATATATGAAATTGTTCATTGAAATACTTCAAGAATTGGCTATTTATTGGTTCTAGCATCTTTCACCACATACTATTATTATAAATTGGGAAAATCTTAGATCCAAATGTTTGAAGAAAGATTCAAGCTTGCTATTAAAGACACTCATTCTCTATTGGTTCAACTTACATAAATAAAGAAAGAATCACATGAACCATGCATGATTTTTTTGATAAGTTTAACAAGTTGTAAAATAGTAATCCAACTAGTTCTTAGCCTACAATTGATAATTTTAAGTGCTTCTTCATCAATAATAAGTTTCCTAAGGTAATATTTCTAGTAAGAAGAGAAGTCCCAATTAATCTTGCAACTGCATAGAATTTATCTACAAAGGTTGAAGATGATTTGATTCTTTCTAGAGAGATAAGGAAAGATCCAAAGAAAGTTCTTCTTAGGAATCATCTTCTATAAGTACCAAAAATTATTTTGTGCAAAATATATCTAATAAACTATTAGCTCTCAAGAAGTAGATATCTCAAGGTCCATTCTATTCACCTTACAAAGATATTCTAAGGATAATCTATCTAAATAATGCTTCCAACTATGCTACAATAAATTAGAAAAAACTAACCCCACCACTAGAAAGGCTTGCACTTGAAGCACCACTAAGTAATGCAAAAATGGGGCACTATGAATTTGAACAAAGTGATCTTGCTAGTCTCTTCCAAGAGAAAGAAATATGTATAGTTAGTGACTCTATTATTCAGTTCAAGTGCACTATGAGTTTTTTTTGAACAAGAAGAAGATACTACATATGATACCATGAGAAATAAACAATAGGAGGATCAGGGACACTTTGGCAAGGTGTTGGTAAATGGGGATAATCATGTCTTAAGATTTGAAAAGATGGATATGCATGAAGGTATCATCAAGTTGAATGCAGTGACAAGAATGAATATATATTTCAAGGTATGGATTTTGAAACTCCCTCAACTCTCCAAGAAAAGGTTCATGAACTTAAATAAGTTATGCATGGGAAACCTAACAAGGAACTTGACGAAGAACTTTTCACAAACATAATAGAGGAGTTTTTCTCAAGTCTTGATGACAATTCCACATCTCCCAAATTTGAAGTTTATGAATAACATAATGAAGTAAGCAATGCAACCATGTTTTCACTTAAATCCCTTGAGGTAACTCATTCCATTTAACATGATGTCGTGATTGAGGAAGCAATTGATAAAGGCGGAACTAACAAGAAGATTTTTGATTTTTTACTTTCAAGTAGATGTCTTATAAGACATATAGTTTGGTTGGAAGTTAACAGATCATCAAAGGTCACCCTTGTACCCAAGAGTGAAGATATAATCAAGAATGGATCCAAAGATGCATTTGTAGTTGAGTAGAATCAATCTAGATTAATTGATCCACTCTCTAAAAAAAGTACATATGATCAATTTGATGAGGCATTAGTATTTTTTAATTTCTTCCAAGAAGTGGTGCATCATCTTTTTGTACAATTGTTTGTGTTTCATTTGTATATGTCTCTGTGTGATCTTGTAACACATTCCACTTTGTTGAAGGAGGAAAACAACTTTGGAGAGCCAAAAAATGGTTTCATTTGAGAATTTTTTATTGTTGGTTAGGTTAGGTTAGGTTAGTCTTTCCTTTCTAATAAGTGTAGTTGCAAAAAGTTGAGTCTTATTTCTTTCTCCAAGTGTTGAAGCACATATTTTTTAGTTAATTATTTAAATGATCAAAGGAAGCTCTCCAATTAGAGCCAAATGTCATAATCAATTTTAGCTTTCTTAAATTATGGGATAACCCCTATAAAATTTATCAATTTTATAGCCCATGTCATCTCATCACACATATTGAGGCATTCTTCAAGTTCCCTCATGTGTATTTTGATCCCTCAAAAATTCCTTTCGACTAGTTTCCCCTTTTATCTTATTTTTGGTAAGTCTCTTCACTTTAAGAGTTAGATTTTTTCTATTGCATGTAAGAGAAAGTTTTTTTCAGCTACTACATGTATCATGCACAATTAGGGTTATCCTATTCCCTTGCATCTAGCATTCACTACATGATACGATTCAAGAATTAAAACCCAAACTATTTTCTCCACATTTACTGCTTGATCTTCATGTTGATCATGTTTTAAAACCTGATTAGTAGGAACCAGAATACTCACATACCATAGATTATAATCAAGTTTTACAAATTGATTTTCATCTTATCATAAACTTACTTGCAAGTTGTAAATCAAGTTTTAAAACCAAATCTATAACATTTCATGAAACTTTACATCTCTATAGACATATATTGGGCTTTCAAATCCGATTTACATAATTCCATCTACAAAGAAAACAAAGTTGTAAATTAGGTTTTAAAACTCAATTTACATCCCCTATTAGCATAAAATCATTTGCAAATTGGCTTTTAAAACCTGATTTACAACTCACCTTACCTTTGCATTACTCACATGCACATTAGGTTTTAAAATGCGATGTGCACTTTCACTACATGTCTACACACTTTTCAATCATGTTTTAAAACTCGATTAACATGTTCACTTTATGTCACCCACACTTTTCAATCAATTTTTAAAACCCAATTGCCATGTTCACTTTATGTCACCCACATGTAGTTTGGGCTTTAAAATTCAAACTGCAAGTTTTGACCCTCATTTGTGTAGAATCAAAGTTTTTCTCCATCATTACATGGGCCCTATCAAAATTTCACTTTAGGAATTCTTGAATTCAATACTACAACTCCATTCTAGAATACCTGAATCCACACATTGAAACTAGATGACTATGAGGCACAAACTACCTTACAACAAATGAAAAATTTATGAAGAATTATGATAATGTAGAGATGTCTCTGAAGACAGTTTATTTTTCATATATGCATTATGTAATTTGTATGATATTTTACATATAATTTATAAAAATATAATTACATGTAACAACATCACAAGTCAAAGTCAAATATGAATCTGTTGTTGAATAAATCAAAGTTGTATTCTCCCTCTTTTTTCTCATAAACTCTCCTCTATAAATATGAGGGACTTCTTTGTAAATAGGATCTTTTAACATATGCAACAAAACTCTGTTAGTTTGTAGAGGATTTTTAAAACTTTGATTTTGAAGTGCAAATCAAATGACAATCAATAAAGGAAGTAGATTGCATTCAATGTTTGTGTTGAATCAATTTGTTATGTGGTGATAGTATTATTATGACATTATTGTTATATTATCTTGAATTGATTTAGGATATTGTGGTGTTGCTTATTTTTCTCAGAGAGTTTTTAAATATGATTTTGCAGTCTTTGAGTTGCATTGTTGAGTTCATAAGTTGTGTTAAGAATTTAAACTAGAGATAACTTGGAGTCTTTGAGTTACAATTTTCTTCTACATATATGTGGGTTGAATTGAAGTGTATGCTAAAGAATTTGACTACAAATACATGTCATCTTCATTCTCAAATATACATAAGAAGTAACAAAAGTCTTTGAGTTTTTTGGTTTTCTTGGTTACTTAAATTCACCAGTATACTTTTAGTTATTCTCTTCTTTAACTCATTGTCTATTGGTATTATTGTTCTAATTGGTACTTTGTGGTGAACTACATTAGTGTTACATTATTGTATTGGAAATTTATCGTAAGAAGAGAACAACTATTCTGAAAGAAGAGAGATGGTGAGTTTCACACCCTATTGTTAGTGATTGCTTTTTATAAAGGCTCAGAAACTGGGCATGATCCAAAACTCAGGGATTGGACATCCGACTGAGCAGTTTATCCTCCTTATAAAAATTCATTTAATATGTCAACCTAGGGACGTGTTACTTGAAATGGTCCAACAAGATATATGCACCAAGTACCACTCAAACACACATTCTACAGTTGTTGCAGGAAATGAATGCTAGAAGGAAACTATTTTATGACTGCAGGAAGCAAATACTAGAATGGAAATCAAACTATATCTATAGAAAAATAAGTACTAGAATGGAAGTTGCAGAAGTGAAGCTGCTAAAAAAATATGAAGAATTTTGCAAACTAAGCTATAATGCTTTAGCTGCTCTGTCGCTTTGGCTACAAGAAGTAATAGCTAGCCTGTGGCTTTGGTTGCAAGAACAGTTCAACACTAATACTGAAATAATGAAAATGCAGGAAAATAAATTTAACTAGAATGAACCTAACTATGGATTTCTCACCAAGTGGGCCCCCTTGGATGAGTACCCCAAACACTTAATCATGCAAAGTTAAATCTCAATACTTCATTTACTCATTAATTGAATAACTCGGTACAGAGATGTATGAAAACCAGTAAACAACAAAATGAAACTATCTTGCAAATATATTGATAATGCCCTCCCTCTCATGCAGGAGCATGGCTTTATTTAAAAGGAAAACTTCTAACAGCTAACTATTCACACCCCATAAATAGGTGGAGCTTTTATTACAACACTACCAATAGAAAGGAAGAAAGATATAAAACTGGAAACATAATAGATCTAGACACTACTACATTTGGGGCCAAATTTTGACAAAAACTTCTAACGGGTAATTTTTTTTAATGAATTTGTTTTTTTTTTAAATAGGCCTCAATGGTGTCGGTATTCTAATGGGTTTTAAATTGACCATTGGAATTCCAACAGGTTTGAGGTTTACATAAAAAAAAAAGTGAAGCGCCAAATCATTTTTATTTCGATTGGATAGAGAAGGAGCGAAAGCTGAGTGCAAGAGAAGGTATGTGGTTTCTTCATCTTTCGAGCCTCTCGCATCATATTCAACTACAACTTTTAAATGCATTGCATTTTATTTGATCATGAATGCTCTCTAAAATGACCACATTCTACTAGTGTCATGCCCTAGCCAGTGTTTTATCTCTATTATTTGATGTTATTAGTGCTTGTGCTCAAGGATATCGATTCACTATTTTCAAATGTTTGGATTCATGTTTGTTGATATTACTGGCATGTTTAATGATGTCATTGTATATTACTAAGATGCTCACTGAAATGACTGCATTGTACTGGTGTCATTCCCTAGCCCGTGCTTTAACTCCATTATTTGATGTTATTGGTGCTTGTGCTCAAGGATATCCATTTTTTTGAAATGTTGACTGTGGTTATCAAATGGACAGCCCATGAGCTTCTAGCTAGGTGCCATTTGTATTGATAGCTTAGGGCATCAAATGTATTGTATCAATGATAGTTGAGACTTTTTTAAAAGGAAATAGGACAAAGAACGATTTTGATTTATTTTCTCTATTTTGATCCCTAAGTGGCTTACAACCCTAGAGAAGTATATGTAGATTTATAGATGCAGTTGCAGGATACATAGTAGCTGATAATTCCCAAGAAATCCATGCATCCAATTTGAATAGCAATTAATACAAAGAAACTAGGTTATCATGCAATCAGTGAGTGATCCTTCATTTTCCTGGTCTGCCCTACATCCAAACATATTGGAAATACACAATACAATGATAAAAAGTCTTTCACAATCCCCCTTCCCTCAAGGAATTCACTATCAACATCCAGACCTTAACTGTCCCCTCAACCAGCGACCCTTGAAAATTGGGTTATCATGCAATCAGTGAGTGATCCTTCATTCTCCTAGTCTACCCTACATCCAAACATATTGGAAATACACAATACAATGAGAACAAGTCTTTCACAATCCCCCTTCCCTCAAGGAATTCACTATCAACATCCAGACCTTGACTATCCCCTTAACCAGTGACCCTTCAAAATTGGGTTATCATGCAATCAGTGAGTGATCCTTCATTCTCCTAGTCTGCCCTACATCCAAACATATTGGACAAACACAATACAACAATAACAAGTCTTTCAAAATCCCCCTTCCCTAAAGGAATTCACCATCAACATCCAGACCTTGACTGTCCCCTCAACCAGTGACCCTTCAAAACTGGGTTATCATGCAATCAGTGAGTGATCCTTCATTCTCTTAGTCTGCCCTACATCTAAACATATTGAAAATACACAATACAATGATAACAAGTCTTTCAAAATCCCCCTTCCCTCAAGGAATTCACTATCAACATCCAGACCTTTACTATCCCCTCAACCAGTGACCCTTCAAAACTAGGCAACGCATGGACAGTTAAACTAGTAGTCTCCAAAGCATTCAATAAGTGAATATGAATGTTTGAAAACTTTCCTCTCAACTTCCCCAACCACTCATAATTGGTTAGAGGGATATTTCTATAATCTCCACTATTCCTGTCCTTACCAACAATTCTTAAACATACTTTATCTGATATGATAATAACATGCTAAACTAAACCAATGGCATGTTCTTCATGTGGTACAAGAAAGATTTGGCTATCAAATCTTCCTTCGTGAAAGTTGAGCGCGAAAGAAGGTATGTGATTTCTTCATCTTTGATTGGTATCTTTGATGGGCAACATCTTTCGAGCCTCTAGCATCATATTCGACTGCAAATTTCAAATGTATTGCATTTTATTTCATCATGAATGCTCACTAAAATGACCGCATTCTAGTGGTGTTGTGCCCTAGCACGTGCTTTATCTCCATTATTTGATGTTATTGGTGCTTGTGCTCAAGGATGTCGATTCATTGTTTTGAAATGTTTGGATTCACGTTTGTTGATATTACAATTCATCATATCATATGAAGTATATTTAAGAATTTTTAGTGTCTAAACACTCAACTAATCCCTCTAACCGATTAGGAGTGGTTGGGGAAGTTGAGAGGAAAGTTTTCAAACATTCATATTCACTTATTGAATGCTTTGGAGACTACTAGTTTGACTGTCCATGTGTTAATGTTTAGAAGAGATCAATAAAGTATTTAAAGACATTCTTACATGTTTGGAGAGGTTTGAGAGGAACTTATCATGACTGTACCCTCACAAATAGCGGCATAGACTAGTTTTACTAAGTTTTCTTTCTCTATTTTGAGGTTTCCTTTCTCTATCTTAGGGGTATAGTCAGAGGGTTCATTGACAAAATGATCCTTTGAATGGTTACTATGAATATGAATGATTTGATATAGCATATTTCTCATTTTACTTGAAGTTTGGAATAGCTTGTGCAAGGGTGAAAGTACTTTTGATCATTTTGGTCATGATTGTTCCTCTACACAGTTAGGAAATGTAACTGTCTAATGATTATATGTAATGTTGAATGGATTAAATGCTTTATTCTTGGTAGAAGTAGATGGAAGGAATAGCGTTGGTGTTAGGTTTCATTTATTATTGGATTCAATGGTTTCCAAGATGTGTTGAGGAGTTTGCTCCTTGTTTAATGTTAACTATTCCTACACAATCCACTCATACAACAGTGAAATGCTATGTGATTGACAATTTCATACAACTGGTCCTTTGGCATGTATTAAACAAAATAGAATTTTTAGCATATTATTATCATTCTATTTCTTTGTTGTAAACATGCCATTGGTTCAATTTTGTAAAAAAAAATTGTGTTAATTTTTTTTTTTCTATTTTTTCCATTTGATAACCACAGTCAACATTTCAAAACAATGAATAACATCAAATAATGGAGATAAATCATGGGCTAGGGCATGACACCAGTAGATTAAAACTGAACCAATGGCATGTTTACAACAAAGAAATAGAATGATAATAATATGCTGAAAATTCTATTATGTTTAATACATGCCAAAGGACCAGTCCCAACAATTCTTAAACATACTTTATTTTGTTTAAGAATTGTTGGGAGTAGTTTTCAAACATTCATATTCACTTATTGAATGCTTTGGAGACTAGTGGTTTGACTGTCCATGCGTTACTAGTGACTGAGATTCATTAAGAAGCATCTCTCTTTTATATACCCTCTCAAGTAAGAAATTAAATTTATTGTTGAAATCAAATGTGTCTCTCCCTTCTTCTCAAGAAATATGTTTAAAAGACTAAATTTTATAGGGAAAAATCAATGTGTTCGTAAGGAGAATGTGCCTAGCTAGAGGGAACCCTTGGGTAAAGGACCTATGTCCCCAAGGTTTTGTAATAAATAGGATTATAGTACACAATTGTTGAAAGGATAAATTTTTGATTATATGGTAGGACTTCTGAATTATATATGATTGTCGTAAACAGTGTGAATTGATCCAGTGAAAACCATCAACTATAAGGAAAGAATATGACATTAAACAAAATTGTGTAGTAATTATTTACTTTGTTGGCATTTTGTGTGTGAAATGGAAGTTTAAGCTAACAACATTGCTATTATATAGGAACGATGAGTTATTATGAAAGGAATTATGATATGTCTATTAGAATAAGATTTAAGTCAAACTTTCTAACTGTCCTAAAATCAAAATATTAGAAGAATGTGAATTTGTAGGAAATGGTATAGATGTCATATTGAAGATGCGTATAAGGATAACAATACTTGTAGTTACTCCTCAAATGTGCTTTTATTGAAATGTGTGTACAAAATGTTAGTGGGTTGAACATACTAATTTGATTGAATAAGAGGGTAGCCATATGACTCATGTATTTCTCTCCCTCTATTAAAGAATCTATGGCTTTTATTTTGGAAAATGGTAAAATTCAAACAAACTTGTTAATTTTGGGAAAAGATATACTCATAAGAAGATTATTATGGATCTCTAGGATATGGAATTGGTTAAATAAGCTAGTTAATAAGTAATGTTGATGAAACTCTAGCTTAATGAATCATGTTAAAATTTCTTAGGAATATCTTTATGTGTATTCCATCTTGCGTGTAAGTTGATATTAGATATTATCCTATAAGTATACCTTAGATCTTTAGGGCAAAAATAACTTGTTCCATAAAAGAGATTTGTTTTTATCCTATCAGAAAGGTTACTCACAAAACTATGTGCTGATGTATGTGAAAAATTTAATATTTGAATGGTTTTAGTTTTTAAATGTTCACAAAGGCAATAGTATGATAGTAGTATCTTATGTATACCCATTGACAAGAGATAACCCCTATACTAATATGTCTCTAGTTTAGAGGATGAATTTTGAAATCTTAACTATATTTTGGAATCCAAACATATTGGAAATACACAATACAATGATAACAAGTCTTTCAAAATCCCCCTTCCCTCAAGGAATTCACTATCAACATCCAAACTTTGACTATCCCCTCAACCAGTGACCCTTCAAAATTGGGTTATCATGCAATTAGTGAGTGATCCTTCATTCTCCCAGTCTGTCCTACATCCAAAAATATTGGAAATACATAATACAATGATAACAAGTCTTTCACAATCCCCCTTCCCTCAAGGAACACTATCAACATCTGGACCTTGACTGTCCCCTCAACCAATGACCCTTCAAAATTGGGTTATCATGCAATCAGTGAGTGATCATTCATTCTCCTAGTCTGCCCTACATCCAAACATATTGGAAATACACAATACAATGATAACAAGTCTTTCACAATCCCCATTACCTCAAGGAACACTGTCAACCATCCCTATATAGCTCTCTACTATATATCACTCCATCTTATGATGACAATAACTTGATTCTCTTTACCGCTGCAAATCTTTGAAGGTTGCTACACTTGGATGGATGTGTACCATTTTTAAGAGAATTGGACCGAGTTTGGCTTACCTCAAATAGGTGAGGTAGCATATGGAAAGGTTGTCATCTATTGACCCAAATACCAAGACTATTTTGATCTGTGAGTACCCTAATGTTGGCAAGCGTTCTTTTATTAATTATGATGAGTTGTATCGTTCCCATCATGTCCCATGCTTGCACCATGTGTACCCTCAAATATAGGATGTAAATCATTCTTCTCTTCTTGACCAAAGATTGTCATATCATGAGGTAGTGGAGTTATGTCATTGTTATGATCTTAGAATTATGGTCATACCCTGGTGACAAATTTTAAATAGATACAAGCACCTTTTTTGTGCAATGGTCAATCAGGCCCAACCTTTATATCTTGAATGCCAATGCTAGATTCCTCTTCTTTACTGATTAATCCATGTGACAAATCTACAGACTTGTGAGAATGAGGAAAGGAGCCTCTACTATCCAAATTCAAAACTTGGGACTTTTCTTTCCTTCCATCTTTAGATTCACCACACACCACTAAATTTAGATTTTCCTCATCTTCAGATTCACCACACACCACTTCATGTTCTTCACCAATTGCTGATTCAAAATCAATCTTTGAGCAATCTGAATACTCATCAAACCTCTCTTGAATGTCCTCACTATAAGGCACATGTCTTCTTTATTGCATCTTCTTTTTATTTCATGTTTTAATCTTTAAGAACTTGATCAAGAACATAGGTTTTAATGAAATATCAATTTGATTTGCAAAGTTTGTGTTCTTTACAAATTTGAAAGGCTCTAATACTTACTAGGACGGATGTGGATGTGCAACCTTATTCTTTTACTACCAAGTCTTTGTTTGTTGGGCATACTGATTATAAGTACTTGACATATATCACAAATGTTGCTAATTAAGGTTGGCAGGATGATTACGCCTATCTTGAAAAAAGACTATCAAATCGTTATGCTTTCAAATCAATTACCTATCGGTGTATCCCTTGCGAGGGAGAGAAGCCAAACACATAAAGAACATGCACATAAACATGATAGCTGAAAAACTTAAATGGAATACGCCAAGAAGTACCAAATGATGAATGCTCAATTGTTGTAATGGAAAAGCATTAGAACCGTCCATTTCTAGAACTTGATTTTCTAGTCTAAATGATTTTTCTATAGTCATAATGATTTTTCTAGAACTTGATTTTCTAGTCTTAATGATTTTTCTATAGTCCTAATGATTTTTCTATAGTATTAATGATTTTTCTTTCGTCCTAATGTTTGTTGCTCTTGATAAATTAGGCCTTGTATTTGAATTTTTGTTCGCTGTTTTATTTTAGCTTGATATTTCATTCATTTTTCATATACACAAAGACTACACACGTTGATAAAAAATGAGCTATTTGATTTAGGTTAACTATTCATGATTGTAAATGGTCAATATTTCTGATGGTACTCCTTGGTCTATTCCATTTTAAAATAATCATGTTTCTATGGCTATGATAAATGTCCCTTTGTGTTGAGAAAATTAGAGTTGAAAAAATTGTTACAAAAAGATCATCCTTCTTCCACCAACATTCTAGTCAATGTACAAGTAACAAGTCATTACATTCAAGAAAGACCATGTCTTACAATATCAACCTAGAACAAAATAAGGAGTATGGAGAATTTAGTGATTGTATCTTCCATTAGAGCCACTTCATATGCACAGGTGATGAACATGCATATTTGCCTGAGCGCTATTGGGAGCTTACCCAACAACACATGTACTATTGGGAAAATCACCACAAATCTATTTGTTGTTGGGTCTAGCTCCTAGTATTGCTTGGTCAAATATGCATGTTTTTCACCTGTGCATATACCTTCTATGATCAACACTTATATGCATAGGTGATGAACATTCATATTTGCCTAAGATTTGATGAACATTCAGAGTCACGGGTCTTAAGATTGTACTTAATATAGCCAAGCTTCATTCAATGGTACATTCAAACATGAAATAAACCATTCTTAAACCAGATTAAACTAGTAAACCAAAGGACATATTGATTATAAGTAAACTAGTAAACCAAAGGACATGCTTTTACTGCTAAGTCTATGTTTGTTGGGCATACTGATTATAAGTACTTGACATATATCACAAATGTTTCTAATTAAGGTTGGCGAGATGATTACGCCTATCCTAAAAAAAGACTGTCAAATCATTATGCTTTCAAATCAATTACCTGTCGACATATCCCTTGCGAGGGAGAGAAGCCAAACACATAAAGAACATGCACATAAACACGACAGCTGAAAAACTTAAATGGAATACACCAAGAAGTACCAAATGATGAATTCTCAATTGTTGTAATGGCAAAGCATCAAAACTGTCCATTTCTAGAACTTGATTTTCTAGTCTAAATGATTTTTCTATAGTCGTAATGATTTTTCTAGAGCTTGATTTTCTAGTCTTAATGATTTTTCTATAGTCCTAATGATTTTTCTAGTATTAATGATTTTTCTATAGTCTTAATGATTTTTCTTTCATCCTAATGTTTTTTGCTCTTGATAAATTAGGCCTTGAATTTAAATTTTTGTTCACTGTTTTATTTCAGCTTGATATTTCATTCATTTTTAATATACATAGAGACTACACATGCTGATAAAAAAATGAGGTATTTGATTATTCATTGTTCATGATTGTAAATGGTCAATATTTTTGATGGTACTCCTTGGTGTATTCCATTTAAAAATAATCATATTTTTATGACTATGATAAATGTCCCTCTATGGACCTATGAACTGTGGGCTTAGTTCCATGTTTTCTTTCACTCTTGCATTTGAAATGTTAAATATGGGCTACATATAGAGGTATTATGTGTATCGTTGTTGGTGATTATTTAATTGCAATATTTTCTTTTTTATTTTTTTATATTTGTTTTCTCGTTGTTTCTTTTCCATTTCTACAATATAGACATGTACTTTGCTTTGAGCACTGTGCTTTATGTTGTGGGCTACAAGGCAGAGCCATTATGCCTCTGTGACAGTCTGAAGCTATTTATCCTATTGATACCCTTGGTATTTTGGACCACCCCTTGGAGGAAAGGAACACCATAGAGATGCTCAATATTATTACCTTGGCTCATTTGAAGGTGGTTGTTTTATTTTTCCTTAATGTTTCAGGGTCTTGTGGTTATAGTATTGCACAACAGGAAGCTCTGTTTCATAGCATAAAACCTTTGTTTTCCAATAAGCCTCTTATTGTAGTTTGTAGTAAGATTGATTTGCAACCACTAGAGACTACAAGCTTGAAGAAGCGGTATATTTTGGCAAATGAAGAGTGGAAAGAAGATGATATTCATGAGATCATGGATGGACACAATGTTGTAGACTTTATTGATCTAGATATCTTGTAGAGGCTTGAAGAACTAGAGAGGGAAGAAGGGCTTAGGATGGTAGTTGAGGGTGATGAAATTGATGAGATGGGGTAAGTGGAGTTGAATCCTGATGAAAGGAAAGCTTTGGCTGCAATTAGGAAGAAGAAGAAGATGTTTATCATCGAACACAAATTGAAGAAGAGTACTATAGAGAGCACGACTACCATACCAAGGAAGTTTGACAAGAACAAGGAATATGGCTTAAACAGAATGGGAAGACATGTTTCTAGCCTGCGCTTGGATCATTTGACAAATTAGCTTGATAATAAATGAAGCAGATGAGAGATAAGCAATTAGCTTCCAAGAAAAATATCGTAAATGAACTGTGTGTACCCCCAATTCATGTGCCCTTTGCATGTACCCAAAGGATATATTTGAAACAACAAGGGTAAGGCTTAAAGAAGTTAATTTTGCATCACTAGACAGATCTTTAAGCCTTACCCTTTTGTTTCAAATTTATCCTTTGGGTATGCACAGAGGCCACAGGAATTGGGGTACACATAGTTCATTTATGGGATTTTTCTTGGGAAGCTAATTGCTCATATGTCATCCACTTCATTGTTATGAAGCTAATTTCCATAGGATCCAGGCCCAAGCTAGAAATATGTCTTCCCAAACACATAAAAAACATGCACATAAACATGTATGACAACTAAGAAACATAAATGTAGATATCACAATAGTTGAGAAATATAAATGTAGGCATCATGGTCACAATTTTTTGGAGACAACATAATTGAGTTGTATACCTAGATGATGCAAAACAACTACTACTCCTCTAGTTTCAGAGGAGTAGTGGTTGCTTTGCATTGTCTAGGTATACCACTCAATTATGTTGTCTCCAAAAACTTGTGACCATGATGCCTACATTTATGTTTCTCAGTTGTTGTGTCCCGGGACCCCTTATGACCCTTTACAACCCCTAAGAATACACATCTTAGAGGTCTTAAAATGTCATAAAGGGTCATAAGAGGCTCCTAGGAGGGTCCAGATGAGCTTCCACACTTCACATGGTTGGCCCTGTTAAGTAGAGAATGTTAAACTATTATCAAAACAAAGAGAAGCTCAAAAATTTAAGGTCTCAGTCCACAGAAATGGTGAAAAACAATGAGAATCAATATTGGAGAGTTTTTAGATACTGAGAAGACGTATATGCAGTGCAGGCCAGAAGGGATTTTTGTGGAGATTTGCTAGAGAGGGTTTCCAGATTGAGTACCAGTGCAGAGATGATGATTCAGTACTACATCTATAAAACCTTCACAAATATCCCTTTTTTGGCCTCCACTCATACCTCTTCTCAGAATCTAGAAACTTTGGATACTGTTTCTCATCCATGCACGAAATGTGCTAGTGATTATATAAAATTACTTTTGCGAGACTGGGATCAATTATAAGAAGGTTAACAAGATAATTTTATTGTATCTTTCATTTCTTTTATCCATTCATATTTTCTACCTTCTCTTATATTGGATACTGTGTAGTGTACATAAAGGCAAGACGGTGATTATTCTCAACGATCGATAGGTATAAGTCTTCCAGCCCTTACCCAGTAGCTAGAACTAAAGATAGTAGAGCTCAAGAGACCATCATAGTTGGTGTCCATCCTTGGTCCATATACTAACAAAACATTTTACATTTTGTTAGCTCATCAAATGCAATGATTTGAAAGAATTTAATGGATGATATTTTCATGTATAACGTATATTATTTTAGTTTGACGTTGAACAAATTTATCTACTTCACTCATTTGTAAACATCGAACATAGCCATAAAGAAGCATCCCCTACTGTGGCTTGAGTAAAGTAGGCCATGGGAGGAGATGCTTCTTTATCACTGTGTTTGATGTCTACAAGTGCACGGAGTCGATAAATTTGCACAATGTCAACTTAATAATATACGTTATCATGAAAATATTCTATTAAATTCTTTCAAATCCCCACATTTGATGAGCTAATAAAATGTAAAATATTTTTTCAGTATATGGACCAAAGACAAAGACCAACTATGATGGTCTCTTGAGCTTTGTTATTTTTACTATGCTAATCCGTTAATTTTTCGACAAGTAGTAATCCTTTTCCAACATAAGAGCTATTCCTTTGATGACTACTTGTGTTAGAACTTGATTACCTACCGTTGAACATTCCATAGGTAATCATTAGTGGGACCCCAATTCGACAGATGGGTGCAACAAGACAACTATACCTCCGAAAGGGACTCTTGTCGGAGATCTACTGAATATCTGTCACCTTTCTGACTGACGAAATGTCATAAGAAGAATTTTTTGATAGATTGGTGACATAGTAAAATTGCTATTTATGTGACCAATTCTGATGAGTAGTGATGTTAGAATACCAATGGTTATCACTTATGTCACCATTTCCAATGCAAAAACACCAACGGACAGATGTGTCACAGTTTCAACAAATGTTCGTTGAAAATCCAACAAATGGCCATCAGAATTTGGCCTCAAATGTACTAGTGAGAAAAGAGGAAAGAGTTTCTTTGACAACAGATCTAACTTCCCACTCTCTCCTAGATTTCTTCAAAGATTTCATTACGTTGTCTCAGTCTTTGCTCGATGGCTACCACCATCACCCAAAAACCATTTGTTGGTGCTATGTTAATGTTTCTCTATTGGAGTCTATTGTAAGACCAATTTGAGCATCCAATGCATGAGTGCATTTCACCTGGTCAAGACGACGATTGCTATATTGATGCAATGCACTTCAGATGTTAGGATAAAGACATTCATGGTAATAAACACCAAAACACGCATGCACTATTTATGTTCATACAACTAATTTACTTATAGAGACATAATCATAATTTCAAAGTAATTAATATAGCATATCCATCCAAGTATAGAATATTAATTGTGTTTAAAACCATAGCAAAACTCTAGTGGTTGAATGCCACATAATAGTAGAACTAAGTATAAAGTCTTTGAGAAAATATAACAAAATAAATAAAAAGGACCTAGCAAAGACTATCCTAGGGTATCTAAAATATGGCATTAATATGCCTTATTCATTTTCCCCCTACGAAGTCTAGTGTTGATCCTCGAGCACTGAGACATTCTGGATCTTCACAAGCACCCTGAGATCTCCTTCCTGAGTCTTGTCACTCATAGAACTACTCACATGCTAGTATAATCCATTTATCTATTCCATCTTGATGCATCGACTCATCTCTAATTTTTCATCCAGCCCATTGTCCACACAACTATATAATGGCCATAAAAGAAGAGGAGGTTAGAAGGTAATGGGTAACCATCTCTCAGGTCACAGTTGTTGTCCCAACTGTATATACCATTGACCTCATTGCATTGCAACTCGAAGGTTAATGAGACTATGAGGCTCTACCTTCTTTAATACCATTGTTAACCTAACCCATCTTTGTCATAATCCTTATGTTTCCCTGTGCCCTTCTTCTAAAGAGAGTCTTTCAAACTCTGCAAAGACCTGTTCTCAGTTGCTTAGAATTCTCCTTCTATTTTTTGAGTCGTGGAATCCATAAACTATTTCCATCCAATCATAGTATAACCTACAGGGTGAGCCACTTTCTCGATGTAGGGGAAGTGTGATTGATCATTCAACTTCCCTGTATTTGCTTAGTTATTCCATGTAGTTTATTTCATTTCTTGCCCAAGAAAGAAGAGAATAAGTTGAATATCACTCACAAATAGAAGAGGGTTCCAGTCGGTATTGGAGGGAAAAACATGATTGTGTAAGTAAAGTTCACATAGGAGGTTCCTAATACAATCTAGTGATGCTTCATATGCAGCCATGAATTACTGGGGTGAGCTTATGTCTGTGTTTAGGTCTCTAAGAACCCTCATTAATTTGACCATTAAAAACTTCTCTTTTAAACATAAGGCATAGACTGTAGGAGGTGGTATGCATTCTATTAGTTTAGGAATTAGCTCTGTGATCGAATCTAATTTTCCTTGCAAAAGTTGAATTTCCTACTATTTTATTCCTATTTCCTTTTTTAGTCTATCCCTTTCCAGTTCCCACATTGACTTTTCATATTGCATTTGTGTAAAATAGTCAATGGAGGCCCAGTGGATTATTACCTTTCCTTGGTTTCTTGGTGGAACCTGATCCACTGCTATATCTTCTTGGTTTTCCTATGGAACTTGTTCTACTACTAGTTCTTCTTGGTTTCCTAGTGGAACCTGCTCAAATGCTGCCAAGATATCATTCTCTTGAATTTTTTATTGTTGAGAAGAAGACACATCAGAGATTTCTTTTTGCTCTGCTTCTTTGTGCTCTACTTCCTTATCTAGAATCTCGACTGCAGGATCCTCTTCCATCACGTCACGACACCCTATGAATGAACTATCTTCTTGTGGTTGTTCTTCCATGGTTCATCAATAGGAACATCAGGGGTAGAACCAGTCATTATAGGTGAGTCCTTTTCTTTTTGTTTTGTGTTCAAAAGAACACTTCGCTGTGGTGGGGTGTCAACTGGTGTTGCATGATGCTTTTGCAAGGTATTTTAATTTGTGGTAGGAGTGGCTGCAAGAGGAACAAGGGCATCATCCATAACATACTCAGCCATTTTTTCTTTGTCCTTTTCTTTCTTCTGGGCATTCTATTCTACCCTTAGATTCTGGAAATATGTAGGAACCTCGTTTTAACCGCCCTCTAGGTTAGGATTTGAATTATCAGATGCCGCATTTTCTTTATCAACTCTTGAAGTAGAAGGTTTTTTCTAAGAATTTTCTAGAATAGAAGACTCAACATTTTTAGGAATGGCCTCATCAGGGATATTTCCCCACTCTTCTTAAATTACGGGTTGTGGCCCTTCACCGTGTAATTGTACATGGGGTGATGCAATAAACTCATCCCAGGTGATGGGAGAGGTATCGCATAGAGACCTTTCCACCTAGATTTTTATCAACTCATGGTGGGTGACAACATTTTTCCTTCCCTTCCTGACTTCTTCAGAACTTAAATTCAACAAGGAATATAGAAAACTGGGTACATTTACCAAGCAGCCATGCCGCAAATGACTCAAAAGCTTAAAATGTATGACATGCAAGAAAGAAAACCGTCCCTCATAGGTAATGTACCTTATAATATCAATTGATAATTGAGGGTACTCACTTGAAAGAGATGGTCTTTTGGTACCTTGTTTACTGCATTCCAGTCCAATGTCTGTGGGTAGAGAAAATTTAGCTCAAGCTGTTCGCACATCATGCCCATGTGGAAAGGCTTCTCCAGTGGTAGGAAGTCCATAAACTTTTGCAATTCATGCTTCAAAAGCCTCTACTCACAATCCTTTCACGTAAGCAACCCCATTTCTATAGGTCCACAGAAATTTCAATGCTATGGCCTCATCATAACCACATAATCTTATAAAATATGTAAGCCAGCCTACCTGGTTGAAAACTCTGATGCTGGCCTGATCTTGCAACAAGGATGTATGATTCTCTAGCTCATGTCGTATAGGTTGCCCACCCATTCTGCTGCTAATAAATTATGTAACCTAAATCCCTTCAATTCCAATAGTCTTCCTAATGATTTTGCCCTCTATTCTGCCCAGTATTCTACTGAACCTAGACTGGATGATCAAATCGTTGGGCTTCCTAGCTCATTTTAATGGGTAGTCTGGACAAATGGCAAAGGTATTTTGAAATTTTTTGAAAGACTAGAGCTGGAATTTTGGATTTTAAAAGAAAAGCTATAGGGAATTTTGTATGCAAGGGTTGTTAAATCAATGACTACACAGTACAACCTTGCAAATTAATAATGACATATTTAAACAAGGATATTTATTACAACACACAACTAAATAGACTACCCCACATGAAAACTGAGGTAGTGTCCTCACATACTTGGTTTATAAGTACTACAGTACTTGGATGAATTACTAAATTAATTACATTGCAATTAATAATGATGTCAAATTAAGTAAATAGCATATTAAATAATAAATGAATGTGTACCTATAATATAATAACCTTTAAATGCCCAAATCTAGAAAGATCGAGTGACGTGGGCCAAACAAAAAGTAATATCTAGTGTAATGATGATGTGACGGATGAATGAATATGGCATAAAAATTTGATGGCATGTGATGCGATGGCTGCTTTATTATGGAAAAAGAAATTTTTGTGGGAAAAAAACATTTTATTATGACTATGTTCGTGCAAAGTCAAATAGATGACCGAAGGAAGTAATTGGTTGTAAGAGAGTTTTCAGCTGGAGAAGGTTCATCATCTGCAAGAAAATCTTTAGCTGGAGGAGGTCCATCGGTTGCAGGAGGTTCATCAGCTATAGGATCTTTATTAGTTGTAGGGGGTTCAACTATGATAGGAAAAATCTTGAATTGTTGTAGGAAGTCATCCTTTGTTTCTGGTTTATGGTACAAACAAAGTCTGTGTCCATTTACCAGCAATTTTAAATGTACAGGTTTGATGGTGGATCATTGAACTGCACCATTAGCATAAATGTGTTAAATTTCATAGAGGCCAAGCCATCTTGTAGTGAGATTACCTTGTGTCTCCTAAAATCTGGATTCATACAAAAGAGCCCAGTCACCGAGAACAAACTGTTTGTTTAGGATATGTGAATCATGCCACTTTTTGCACTATAACTAGACCATCTCAATTTTCTGCAGGGTTGCCTTCCTCATTTCATCTAGATGGTTGAGGTGCAAGATCCTATTGTGTTGTGCTGTAGAAAGATCAATGTTGAGCTATAATGTTGTTCATAAGGTTTTGTGCTCAAATTCTATGGGCATTACATCATTCTTCCCATAAACCAATTCAAAAGGAGTGAAACTAATTGTTGTCTTCCATGTGGTCCTATATGCCTAGATTGCTTCTTGTAATATGGTGTTCCAATCCTTTTTATGTATCTACACTATTTTGGTCAAGATTGCATCTATTTCCCTATTAGTGATTTTTGCCTGACCATTCACCTGTGGATGATATGGACTTGATTTTCTGTGATGAATATTATACTCTTTCATTAGGGAAGTGATCAATGTTGATGTAAATTGAGTGCCTTGACTAGTGACCAATTCTTTGGGTACACCATATCGTGTAAATATTTCCTCATATAGAAACTCAGCTACCTTGTTATCTCAAGCATGTTTCATGGCTCGCACCTCCACCCACTTTGTCACGTAGTCAATGCACATGAGAATATATGAATTGTCGTTAGATGAAGGATGATGGGTCTGACAAAATCCAACCCCCATTTATCAAAGGGAGTGACTACCACTTGAGGAAAGAGAGACATTTCGTCAAACTTAGTCGATCACCCCATTTGTTGGCATCGATCACATTTTCTTATGTAGTTGACCGCATCCTTATGTAGGGTTGTCCAGTATAAGTAGCCAGTGTTCAGTATCTTCATTATTCTTTTGGCTACAAAATGTCCTCTACAAGGCTCATCATGATAGGCATGGAGGATGTCATAAGTCTCATCCTCCCTAACACATCTCCTCAATATTTGATCAGGGCCAATGTAGAATAGACAATCAACAATCCATGAAAAGTTGAAAGTCTTTTCTATTAGGAGCCTCTTTTCTTTTGAGGAGAAATATGGAGGTACCTTTTGTGAAACTAAATAGTTAGCAATGTCGGCATACTAGGGGGTTTTAGTTGAAATGGAGAATAGGTGATCATCAGGGAAGTTGTCATCAATTATGTGAGGTTCATCCACATTCTGCAATCTTGAGAGGAAGTCAGCAACCACATTGGACTTGCCTGATTTATCCACTATTGTAATATCAAATTCATGCAATAGTAGAAGCCATCGGGCCAACCTTCCTATGATAGCAAGTTTGTTAGCTAGATATTTTATGGTTGCATGATTAGTATGCATGAATATTTGGTAGCATGTGATGTAATGGTGAATTTTTTTCAGTGCATAAATGATGTAGGGGAATTCTAGGGTAAATGACAAATTTGCATGGTGGTGTGTGGAAGTGATTCTATGTTACTTGGTTGCAACTTTAATCAATGATCTCAGTTATTGAAGGAAGCTCGGTCACTAAAGGAACTCAATAAAACTTTTGGCACTCAGTGGAACATGTACTCGACAATGCTTGTGGTGCTCAATTGACGTGCTTGCTTGGTGATGCCTGGCATGCTCGGTTGTTTGACTGGTGCTTGGTAATTCTGGTTTACCAACTGGAGTTCTTAAAGTTTTGGTTGGCTAACTTGGTATTTTTAATGTTGGTAGCTTTTGTTGTATTCTCCTATGTGGATCTTGAGGTCAACATGGAGAATTAATTATTTGTAAGGCTATTTAAGAGTCGACTATTGTTGCATTTAATATTTGTTTGGAGTAGAAGTTGACTTGGCTTAAGAGTTAATTATTTCTTCCAGCCGACTTGTGGTTGAGGAAATGTATTTAAGGAGTGTTTGGGTAGATGTTTAGAGAGTCAGTCAGTGGTGTAGATAGACAAGGATAGAACTTGGATCCTCTGAGATCTTGAAGATCAGATTGTTTATTTGATAATTGTAATAGCAAGGCTAATGGTTTGCATGCTTGGAGACAAGGAGATTTCTTGGAAGCTTGCGAGTTGAAGTTTAGATCTACCTTAGTGTTTCCATCAGTTGCTGATATGTTTCAGAGCTAGACTAGCTAGGACATTGCAGAAATATTTTGTAAGTGATTGTATTTGGCCCTAACCTGGAAGGCCTTACAACCAGGCATGTTAATGAAAATTATATTGAAACATTCTCTTGTTGTGTTATTTTGTATTGTTGGTGTTTTGCTGCAAGTTTGGACAGTCCTTTATTAGATCCTCTGACCTTGGATTGCATCAGGTGGTATCAGAGCTTGAAGTTCTTGAGTGTATAAACTGATCTCTAAGTTGAGGCAGTTTGCACCAGAACCTTGGTTGTTGATTGGTTGCCTTGGGTTTTTGAAGATCTTGAAGGATGCCTCTGAGAAGATTGGACCCTAGAACGATTACAGATCTTTGTGATGTTTTGGAATCAAAGATTATAGAGAAGATTAAAGTTGATTTTAAATATGAGATGGAATTGATGAAGAATGACATGATCACCGAGGTCATGAGGGCTATTGCTAGTATGTTGAGGAATCTTGGTATTGAAGATGGTTATGAGGAAGTTGCTGAAGACTTTGAAGCTGTTGGATCTAGTGGAGATAACTAGAGAGATAGATCTGGTGAAGACAAAACTAGTTGGTTGCATAGATTTGGAGCTCGGTTACCGAATGGAAGTTTCTACTTTCTCTTGTACTTTGAGACCCAAGTATTTCATTGATTGGATTGGTGAATTAGAAGATTTCTTTGAGCTTGAAGAAATTGAAGACCCTCTTAGAGTAAGATTGGCATAGACTAAGTTGAAAGGACATGTTGCTCTTTGGTCGAAAGAATTACAAAGAGATAGAGAAGATGAAGGTGAAATGAAGATCAATCGGTGGAGGTTGATGGTGATTAAATTGTAAGCTAAGTTCATACCCACTGACTATGATCTTGACTTGTTTAAGAAGTTGTAGAATTTGAAGAAAAAAGATTTGACTATAGAGGACTATACCGAGGAGTTCTATAAGTTGACTATTTGGTCTGGACACAGAGAACTTGGTAAGGAAAAGGTAGCTCGATATGTGAATGGTTTGAGATTCAATATTCAGGATGAGCTTGGTATGCTAAAGATTGATTCGGTTGAAGATGCTTATCAGTATGCTTTGAAGGTAGAAGATAAGTTGAAAAGGAGACAACATGGTAATTCCTAAGGGAAGGAGAAACATGATCACTCGGTGAAGGATAAACCAACTTTTGAAGATGAACCAAAACCTGTGGAACTGAAAAAGAAGATAGGTAGGGTTATCTTTAAGGGTACTTATTATAATTATGGTGAAGAAGGACATAGATCTTTTGAGTGTACACAGAAAAATTTTGGTGACCGAAGGAATGTTGTGATGAACTACAACTAATTTAGAACCTGAATGAAGAATTTGTAATTTAAGATTACTAAGGAGTTGATGATTAGATATTTAAGATGATTAAATCAGTATTATGTTGTCATTGATGTCAACTAGCTTGACAATACTTATCTTGTAAAGTTATTATACCGACACATCTAAAGAAAGGTGAAAGAGATGAAGAATAGAAATATCTACATGAGGAAGATGTATATGTCAGATGAGGATAAGGAATACACTAAGTAATTTTTTGATGAATCTATGACTTGATGAAATTGACTTTATTATGTTGCATTCATCTATGATGAAGAATAGAGTTGAAAGACACAAAGCAGTGTTGTCGGTAAATAAAGCATTTTAGTATACACTGATGAAATGGAGTGTATACTGAGCATAGTGTTAACCGAGCTTGTGTTCACCGACACATTTATTTGTTAACTGAGCAAAATAGAAAGGAATTAAATGATCAGTTTAGTCGATAAAGTGATGAGCTGTAAAGTGTATGAAATCGAGGTAACAGATAAGGTTTGTTATGGAGATCAACAGCTAACATAAATCGAAAAGGATCTAATGGAGTAGATTGAAACATGTTACTAACACGTCAGCTGAGGAAGCTTAAAGTGAAAAAATCTATGAATGTGATTAAGCGAAAAAATTTGATGGAGGAAAAGAAAATGATTTACTCATCTATATAAGAGACATTGGTTTCATTATTAAAATAGCTGAAAGAAGGAGATACTGCAGAATTATTGCATAAAGGATTTTTCATGCATTATGATCATACTGGTTAATAAGAACCAAGCTGCAGAAAAATTACCGAGCTATAGAGAGTAATTACCGACGGACAGTAAGTTGATATAGTATTGAATCTGAAGTGTTATATTGATCAGAAATATTTGAATGAGTAGAACATTAATCTGTAAACTACAAATTGAAGTTGTTTTAAGGTAGATCGTCCACTATTACATATTTAACCATTGTACACAATCAAATCTCTTAATTGAGTGGACTATGAAAGTCTTTTGATGTTTCATTCATAGAGTGAACATTGTTATCATGTCAACCCTAGAGTGACTGGTGGTTGGACGATAACTTCTGGTCTAGAATCCTCTAACAAGGTCACACCTAATAGTGTGTTTGTAACCTTTAACAGGGTTGGGTCTTCACCGACATCACTTCAGAAGAGTGAAAAATTTTGGGTTGCCAGTCATAGGTGGTTTTTCCCTTCACAGGGTTTCCACATTAAATCTCTTGTGTTATGTGTTGATTGTGATATTTTTTTGTTATCATACTTTGCATATTACATGTTAGATTTAATCGGTAACTATTATAAAGTTTAGAGTAACAATCGGTAATGACACAGATAGTGAAAGTATTTTATGTTTACCAAGTAGCAGAAGTAGTAGAATTGTTTTGGATTATACATTTTGAAAACTGTGGGACACTGGATAACTGATTCACCCCCCTCTCAGTTATTCTAACAATTAGTATCAGAGTTGTGGTTGCTTAGAATAGAGTTTTAAGGACTCCAACAAAAAGGTCTCAAGATGTATAAGAGGGAAGTGCCAAAGCTGAACAAAGATAACTTCATAGTATGGCAAAGCCGGATGAAGTTGCACATATCTGGAATTGGGAATTCTACACTAGAACTGATGGAGAATGGCTACATTGAACCGCCCACTGGTCCCTTAACTCTTGATCAAATGAAGGATAGGCATGAACATAATATTACTATGATGGAACTAGCTACTGCCTGTACGGATGCTAAATTTGAAGACATCAAGGATTGTGATACAGCTAAGAAGATGTGGGACAAGCTGACTCTAATATATAGTGGAGATGTGAATGTTAAGAGAGCCAGAGCAGAAAGCCTAAGAGGTCGATTTGATGATATGAAGATGAAAGAAGGTGAGAACATTGTGCAATATATGAATAAACTAAAAGAGGTAGTACATGCTATTAGAGCATCCAGTGGAGTTATTGATGATGAAATAGTAATAAGCAAGATTCTCAGAACTTTTCTGCCAGTTTATGCAATTAGGATCTCTGTAATTCATGAAACAAGGGCTACATCCAACCTCACTCTTGACACTCTACTCGGTAAGCTTACAACCTTTGAATTGAATAATTTTGACAATAGTGTTGTACCTTCTATTGAATCCGCTTTCATTTCTTCTTTGAAGATTGGTAAGTCTAGTAGCAAGAATGATAAGAATAATGATAGTGATAGTAATACTGATGATGAACTTGATGAGCTTGAAGCTCTTATGGCTAGAAGATTACCCAAAGGTAAGGGAAGGTATAGAGGCAAGTTACCTCTAGCATGTTTTAATTGTAAAGAATTTGGCCACATCGCTGCTAGATGTCTGAATAAGAAAGAAGATGATAGATCCAAAGACCGATCTGAAGGAAGCTATGGGAGAAGAGTCAACAGAGGCTACCAACACAACAATAGAGACAATCGAGATAGCTATGACAAAGGGAAAAAGGTATGTTACATAGTTGAAGAATTTGAATCTGAATCTGACACTAATGATGATGTAGTAGTATTTGTTGCTATGAAAGATGATTCAGAGGAAAAAGAGAAACATGAAGAAAAAATACTTATCTCTAAAGTAAGTAGAAATGATACATGGATCATAGATAGTGGTTGTACACATCATATGACTGGTGATATAGAGAAATTTGATCTACTTGATGAGTATGATGGTGGATCTATTAGAATGGGAAATGATGCACCTTGCATGGTGAGAGGTAAATTAGGTTCACCGATGATTAATGATAGAATAAAATGTGAGAATGCATACTGGGTAGATGGACTGAACTACAATTTTTTAAGTGTGGCACAACTGAATAACTCAGGCCACCGACTTGCTGTTGAGAGCAAAAAGGTAAGAATCTATGATGATGGAGGAAGACTTGTCGGAACCGATACACAATCCAAAGGTAATCTATTTTATCTTGATATTGATTAGTCTTCTTGTTTATTAATGAAAGATGAAGATGCATGGTTGTGGCATAAGAGGTTATGTCATGTGAGTTTTGATAACATGATCAAGATTAGTAAGAAGAAAAGAGTTAGAGGGTTGCCTAACTTGTCAAAACCGGATCATGCTATGTGCCATGAATGTCAGAAAGGTAAGATGACTAAGTCTAGTTTTAAGAGCAAAGACTACTCAACAAAGAAGATACTTGAGTTGGTTCATACCGACCTATGTGGTCCTATGAGAACTCAAAGCTATTACGGTGATAGATACTTTATTCTTTTTGTTGATGACTATACTAGACTGATGACTATTATGTCCCTGAAAGAGAAATCTGAAGCTTTTAAGATGTTTAAATGGTATAAGGTGAAGGTAGAAAAAGAGACTAGAAAAGAAATTAAATGCTTAATATTTGATAGAGGAGGTGAATTTATCTCTGATGAATTTACTAATTTCTGTAATGAGAATGGTATTAAGAGACATGTTTCTGCACCGAGAACACCTCAACAGAATGCGATTGTTGAAAGAAGGAACAGGTCAGTCATTGACTATGCTAGAACACTAATGCTGCAAAAGAATATTTCTTAGACATATTGGAGGGAAGCTGTTAGCACAGCTGTATATGTGCTTAACTGAGTACAACTGAAGAAGGACACCAACTGGACACCTTATGAGCTATGGTTTGGACACAAACCTACTGTAAGTTATTTCAGGATTTTTGGAAGCAAATGTTTTATTCTGAAAGATGAGATAAATGGGAAATTTGATTCTAAAGGTGATGAAGGAATATTCTTAGTATGTTCTACTAAGAGTAAAGCATACAAATGTTTGAATAAGGTTACAAATAAGATGATTGAAAGTACTAATGTCTGTGTTGATGATTTTGATGACAAGAAAATAGAAGAAAGAAAGGAACCGGAAGACTATGGTAGATTCACTTACATTGAACTTCCTAACTATCTACTGAAGTCACAACTTGTGATAACCGATCAGCAGGAAAATAACCTCGAGGAACAAGAAAGGGAAACCAACAAACAAGATGGTGCTACCGAGAAAGCACATGACCCTGAATAGGATGAACAAGAAAGAAGAAACCGAGTACTGGCTAGTTTTGTCAGAAGACATCATCCCGAGACACAAATTATTAGAAACAGACAAGCTGGAATGCAGATAAGAAGCAAAACAAGACAAGGTACATGTCTAGTCTATTAATTTGAACCAAAGAATGTGAAAGTTGCATTGGAAAATAAAGAATGGGTTAATGCAAAGAAGGAGGAAATAGAACAAATAGAGAAAAACAAAACTTGGTCCTTAGTACCCTGACCTAGAGATAAAAATGTTATCGGTACTAAATGGATATTCAGAAACAAACTGAATGAAAATGGTGAAGTGACAAGAAATAAAGTGAGATTGGTATGCAAGGGATATGCATAGGAAGAAGGCATTGACTATGGTGAGACATTTGCACCTATTGCTAGATTGGAAGGAGTTAGAATGCTACTTGCATATGCTACACACAAGAAATTTAAGGTTTATCAAATGGATGTGAAGTCAACATTTCTAAATGGTATACTTGAAGAAGAGGTCTACATAGAACAACCTAAAGGATTCATTGATCTAGACAATAGAAACATGGTATGTAGATTACACAAAGCTTTATATGGTTTGAAGCAAGCACCGAGAGCATGGTATGAAAGATTGCATACTTACTTGTTAAGTATTGGATTTGTAAGAACTAGTGAGAACAACAATTTGCACATGAAAGGTGATACTGATGACACTATTATTATTGCTGAAATTTTTGTTGATGATATTATTTTTGGAGGTCAAGATCATGTATGTAAATATTTTGCTGATGACATGAGGAATGAGTTTGAAATGTCTATGTTTGGACAGATTAAATTCTTTCTCGGATTACAAGTGATTCAACAGAGTGATGGGATATTCATCACACAGTCCAAGTACATAAAGGAAGTCTTGAAGACATTTGGCATGGAAGATGCTAAACCTGTGGGAACACTGATGGCTACTATAAGTAAATTGACAAAGGAAGATGAAACTATAGAGATAAACTAGACACTTTACCAATCCATGATTGGTAAGCTCATGTATGTAGTTCACAGTAGACCAGATATAGCACATGTTGTGAGAATTATTGCTAGATATTCTGCTAATCCTAGAGAATCACACATGATTTCTACTAAAAGGATCTTAAGATATCTGAAAAAGATAGAGGATTATGGATTATGGTATCCTAAGGAAGGTAAGTTTGAGTAGAAGGTTTATACCGATGCTGATTGGGCTAGAAATGTGGATGACAGAAAAAGCACCATCGAAGGAGCATTTTTCTTTGGTGAAAGACTTGTAACTTGGACAAGTAAAAAGAAGGCTTCTATTTCTCAGTCTACAGCTGAAGCAGAGTATGTTGTTGTTGCTACTAATTGCTCAAACATTGCATATATCAAGCAAGTGTTGGAAGGAATGAATGAGGTAATCACTGACCCAGTGATCATATACAATGACAACACAAGTGCTATTAATATTTCAAAGAATCCAGTGATGCACTCTAAGACAAAGCATATATCAATTAAGTATCACTACTTAAGAGAACAAGTGCAAGAGAAGCAAGTGAAGTTAGAATTTGTTACATCTAAAGAACAACTTGCAGACATTTTTACAAAGCCTCTACCGAAGGACACATTTGAATATGTGAGGACTAGACTTGGGGTCCGTCCCCTATCTATCGATCACTAATGTGATCTGGATGTTGCATCAACCTAATCTTATTAGAAGATCATTCATGTTGATGCAGCATAGTTCACACTTTGGATATTGTTCAAGGTTGTGAATAAGTTTGAAACACTGAAATAGATTGGGATATTAGTATACTACGATACAAAGAATGTAATGGACAACAGAGAGTTACTTAGCTACTACAGAGCTTATTGTTTATTTGTTTCTTTGGCATTGTTGTCAAAGGGAGAGATAAATAATATGAAAAGGAAAAGGAGAGATATGCACCGACAAGAACTATCTAAAGGAGAGATAATCTAAAAGGAACCTGAGAACTGAAAAGGTTATATCTACAGAATGATAAAGTTGTATTTTATAATGCTATTGAGTAACATAGTGATTAAACATATTAAGCTAGGGAGAGCTTGTACAACATTTGATCACAAAGTTGTAGAATACATGTTTGGTATGTGTATGGTACATTTCATATTACTTGAGTTGCCATCAATGCCAAAGGGAGAGATTGATGAACTACAACTGATTTAGAACCTGAATGAAGAATCTATAATTTAAGATTACTGAGGAGTTGATGATTAGATATGCAAGATGATTAAATCAGTATTATGTTGTCATTGATGTCAACTAGCTTGACAATACTTATCTTGTAAAGTTACTATACCGACACATCTGAAGAAAGGTGAAAGAGATGAAGAACATAAATATCTACATGAGGAAGATGTATATTTCAGATGAGGATAAGGAATACACTGAGTAACTTGTTGATGAGTCTATGACTTGATGAAATTGACTTTATTATGTTGCATTCATCTATGATGAAGAATAGAGTTGAAAGACACAAAGTAGTGTTGTCGGTAAATAAAGCATTTTATTATACACCGATGAAATGTAGTGTATACCGAGCGTAGTGTTAACCGAGCTTGTGTTCACTGATGCATTTCTTTGTTAACCGAGCAAAATAGAAAGGAATTAAATGATTAGTTTAGTCGATAAAGTGATGAGCTGTAAAGTGTATGAAATCAAGGTAACATATAAGATTTGTTATGGAGATCGACGACTAACATAAATAAAAAAGGATCTAATGGAGTAGATTGAAACATGTTACTAACACATCAGCTGAGGAAGCTTAAAGCGACAAAATCTATGAATATGATTAAGCGGCAAAATCTGATGGAGGAAAAGAAAATGATTTACTCATCTATATAAGAGACATTGGTTTCATTATTAAAATAGCCAGAAGAAGGAGATACTGCAAAATTATCGCGTGAAGGAGTTTTCATGCATTCTAATCATACTGGTTAATAAGAACCAAGCTGTAGAACAATTACTAAGCTACAAAGAGTAATTACCGATGAACAGTAAGTTGATATAGTATTGAATCTGAAGTGTTATATTGATCAGAAATATTTGAATGAGTAGAACATTGATCTGTAAACTACAAATTGAAGTTGTTTTAAGGGAGATCATCCACTGTTACATATTTAACCATTGTACATAGTCAAATCTCTTAACCGAGTGGACTATGAAAGTCTTTTGATGTTTCATTCATAGAGTGAACATTGTTATCCTGTCAACCTCAGAGTGACTGGTGGTTGGACGATAACTTCTGGTCTAAAATCCTCTAACAAGGTCACACCTAATAGTGTATTTGTAACCTTTAACAGGGTTGGGTCTTCACCGACCTCACTTCAGAAGAGTGAACAATTTTGGGTTGCCGATCCCAGGTGGTTTTCCCTTCACAGGATTTCCATGTCAAATCTCTTGTGTTATGTGTTGATTGTGATATTTGTTTGTTATCATACTTTGCATATTACATGTTAGATTTAATTGGTAACTATTATAAAGTTTAGACTGACAATCGGTAATAACATAGATAGTGAAAGTATTTTATGTTTACCAAGTAGCAGAAGTAGTAGAATTGTTTTGTATTATACATTTTGAAAACTATGGGACACTGGATAACTAATTCACCCCCCTCTCAATTATTCTAACATGTTGTGGTGAATGAGAACATTCAGAATGAACTTGAATCTTAGAACTTGTTGGTTCAGAGAATACTACTCGGTGCAAAGGTGGAACCTTGTCAAAAGAGTAATTTGTTCAAAACTTGATGCAAGTCAGGAAGTAAACTTTGTGATGTAATTGTGGATAGTGGTAGTATTGATAACCTTTTAGCTGAGGAGATGGTTCAGAAACTTGGTTTGAAGAGAATGAGACATCCTTATCCTTATAGGATTGGCTGGTTGCAAGATGTTTGATGAAGGGTGCTCCCCTTAATACCACAAACACATAACAGAAACAAAGAAACAACAACAATATGCAAGAATAGAAAATGGGCTTCTTATTATCTCCACAAATGTGGAATTACAAACTTTTAGAATTACAATATGCAAACCCACATGGGCATTCCTTTACAATACTTCGTAGGACAAAGCCTCAAATCAATACCCAGATCTACTACCCAAAACTATCCCGAACTGCCTAAGACAACACTACAACCTTCCTTATATAGGCAATTTTGCCACCGCCTGGGAAGGTTTCAGAATTTTAGCCAACAAGGCCGACCGCACTTAGTATTATTTTATTTTACAATTTATTACATCAAAGTCGGCTCAAAATAACATTTGAAACCCAAACATGAATTTTGAAGGAAAATTATTTTCTGCCATTTCAGGTGACCCAACTTTCGAAGACCATAAGTCATTCCCAGTTGACTCAATTGACTATTATGACCCCATTCCGAAAAGGCCATGAACCACTCTAAACGCCTAACTCACACAAGCACCTATCACCCAAATTTTTGACCTCATTCAAGGCCTCTAAAGCCTTCAAAATTGAGTTCAAAGTTTTTTTACCCTGTTGCCAATACCGAAAATCTTCAGTATCTACAAAGCTAGACTTGATCTGTTAATGAAACTTTACTGGTAGGCTGATATGACCAAAATGAACCTCCAAGGAAGAAATCAGAACATTTTGAGATCGAATGATCAACTTACTAAAAATAGCAAGTTTCCATAAATAACAACTTTACAGAAGATAGCCCTTATTGAATACAAAAACATAAATATTTTTGGGTGATGCAAGATTTCTCTTACACCCAAGATGCTCCTGCATCAGACACCCAGGGTAATTTGAGAAGTGACCCTATCACGACTCAGGTGTGCAGAGGAAAACCAAGATGGTTAACCTCCTCCTTTGTTAGCCATGATGAATCTTCAATAGGTCATCCTTTCCATTTAACCAAATAATCTTCATAAGTCTTGTTCCTTGTGCTTCTGCTAACATGACTATCCAGTATGTCTTCAATCTCCTTGATATTTGAACTGGTTGCTGGAATACTCCATCGTGCTGTTGTAACCTCATCTTCAACACCTCCTTCATGATACTCTGTCAGATCTAAAATATTAAATACTAGTGAAATATTTATCTTAGTAGGCAACTTGACCTCATATGCATTTCCTGAATCATGCTTCTTCAATATCTTACATGGCCCAAAATTCTTCATTTTCATCTTGTTATATGTACCAACTAAAAATCGCTCCTTTCGCAAATGAACCATGACTTCATCGCCAACCTGAAATTACTTATTCCTCCTTTTCTCATCTACCTTAGCCTTATACTACGCATTCATCTTGGTAATATGCTTCCTCACCTCCTCATGGATGTTCTTCAAATGTTCTGCAAAATCCTCAGCTTCAACACTACTTATTTCTCCTTTATCTATCTTCCTCAACTCAAATGCATTTCTAGAACTACTTCCATATACAATCTGGAATGGTGATTTACCAGTGCTCCTGTTGATAGAATTATTTTATGCAAATTCTGTCTGTGTTAAAATCAAATCCCATCCTGTTGGCTTATCTCCAACCAAACATCTCAACAAATTTCTCAAATTCCTATTCACCACCTCTGTCTGTCCATCATTCTATGGATGATGTGATGAACTGAACTTCAAATCTATTTTCAACTTCTTCCACAATGTACGCCAAAAATACCCAACAAACTTAGTGTCCCTATCTGAAACTATACTCTTTGGCAAACCATTTAGTCTTGTCGCTTCTTTGAAAAATAATTCTATTACATGAACAACATCATTAGTCTTCTTGCAGGGAATAAAATGTGCCATCTTTGAAAATATGTCAACTACCACAAAAATTGAATCATGTCCCCATTGTGTCCTTGGTAAACCAAGAATAAAGTCCATACTGATATCCTCCCAAGGCTTCTTTGGTACAAGTAATGGCTAATACAACCCAATATTCTGCTTCACTCCTTTTTCCATCTGACATACTCTGCAACTCTGTACAAACTTCTTGACATCTTGCTACAACTGTGGCCAATAATAATTCTCAGTAACCAAAGCAAGGGTTTTATCATGACCAAAATGTCCAGCCAATGCTCCACTACGCTTCTCTTTGATGAGATTCTCCCTCATAGAACTTCTTGGAATGCACAAATGACTCCCTCTGAATAGCATATCATCCTAAATGATGAAATCCAGCCACTTAGTCTTGTCTAGAGTAACAGGTTCTATACAAGCTTTCCAAGCTTCACCAAAATCAGGATCCTCTGGATACAAATTCTTGAGTTCCTTGAACCCAACCACCTCAATCTGCATCTCTATCACCAATAGTTGCCTTCTGCTAAGTGCGTTTGTGACCCTATTAGACTTTCCACTTCCGTGTTTCAAAACAAATGTATAACTCTGCAAAAACTCAACCCATTTCAAATGCCTTTGATTCAACTTTCCTTGACTATTCAAATATTGCAAAGCTTGATGATCAGTATACAAAACAAACTCCTTAGGAAGCAGATAGTGTCTCCACTTCTTCAATGCCTGAACTATTGCATATGATTCTTGATCATAAACATAATATTTTCTCTTAGCATCATTTAACTTCTCACTGAAATAAGCAATAGGTTTACCCTCTTGGCTCATAATAGCTCCTATTGCAATACCACTAGCATCACAATCTACTTGAAACACCTTATTAAAATCTAGAAGTGCTAAAATAGGTTGTTCTATAACTTTTTGTTTCAACAATTTAAAACTCTTATCTACCCCATTAGTCCACTTGAACTCTTTTCTATCCCCTCTCATTGTTTAAGTCAAGGGTCCACAAATACTGCTAAAATTTCTGATAAAATTTTTATAAAAACTAGCCAAACCATGAAAAGATCTTACCTCAGTAGCACTCCTTGGAGTAGGCCATTCAAGGATAGCCTGTACTTTCTCTGGGTCCATTTTTAGACCTTCTATTAAAACTACAAATCTCAAATACACTAACTCTTTCTTCACAAAATTGCACTTCTTCAAATTTATCAACAATTTCTCTTCTCTCAACTTCTCAAACACCATATGAATATGCATCATATGCTCTTCCAATGTCTTACTAAAGATCAAAATATCATCTAGGTACACAATGACAAACTTACCCAGAAATTCTTTCAGAACCTCATTCATGAGCCGCATGAAAGTGCTCGGTGCATTGGTTAGCCCAAAAAGCATGACTAACCACTCATACAGTCCTTCCTTTGTTTTGAAGGCAGTCTTCCATTCATCTCCTTCTCTGATCTGAATCTAATGATATCCACTCTTCAAATCTATCTTTGAGAAATACATAGCTCCACTCAAACAATTCATAATATCATCCATTCATGGCAATGGAAACTTGTACTTGATTGTGGTCTTGTTTATTGTCCTAGAGTCTGTACACATCCTCCATTCTCCATTCTTCTTTGGTACTAATACTCCTGGTACAACACATGGACTCAGGCTCTCCTGAATCAATCCCCTCTGTAACAACTTATGTACTTGTTTGTTCAACTCTGCACTTTCTGTTGGTGTCATTCTGTGTGCTTCCTTGTTTGGAAAACTGGCACTCTTGGAATCAAATCCATCTGATAACTAATCTTCCTTATTGGTGGCAATCCATCAAGTACATTATCAGATACAATATCTTGAAACTTATTCAACAAATCTGCAACATCTACAGGTACATCCTCTACTTCCTCTTTACCAGCTTTTGGAATTAAAGCAAAACATACATGCTCATGCCTCATACCATCTAAGAATTTCCTTCCATCAACAAAAGTTATTCTTGCATTACCACATACCTTTCTTTGGTCTCCTTCAATGACTTTAGCTTATGTCACACTCCATCCTTTGTCAGGGAATAGGTATTCGCACGACCATCATGTACAACACATATGTCAAACTGTCACGGCCCACCCAACAACATGTGACATGCATCCATAGGTATGATATCACATAGTACTTCATCATGGTACTTGCCAATCTTGAACTTTACTAGGCACTGTTCATTGACATGACCTTGTGGTCATCTTGCACCTAGGCAATCCGATATGGATGTGGGTGTTTCTATCTCTTGAGCTTCAACTTTGTCACCATCTCTTCTAACATCAAATTGTCAGTGATTCCACTATCAATAATCACATCACAACATTTACCCTCACACTTGCATCTAGTGTGGAACAGGCTCCTCCTTTGTTTAGGTTCATTCTCACCACTCAGCAGGACTCTTCTCTTAATCAATGTTTCTCCTCTTTCAGCATCTTTAAAATTTGAGGATCTGGCATCTTATTCTACATGTGCCACTCTGGCCTGGCCTTCATTCCTCATATCCATCCTTCCTTGGCGTTGAGGACATTAAAATGCCCTATGACCTTCTTCTTCACAGTGAAAACATGTTCCACGAAAGCCTCCTCTTCCTGAACCTTGTCCTCTTCCTCTTCCTCTCTGATCTCTATTGTTCTGATCTTGGAAATGATTGGAATTGTTTCCTCTCTAATTTTGACTGCTACTAGCCTCATCCTTCTTTTTCGAATCTTCATTTCAGCCTCCATATGACCATCCACCAGATCATCCACCACGACCTCTTCCATTTTGTCTACTCTCGAACTTCTTGTTCATCTTTTCCTCTACTTTTAGGGCAAACTGGTATGCCTCTTCAATATTGTTCATTTGAACCAGATTCAACTTCTCTTGAATGCTTGGCCTCAACCCATTAAGGTAACGGGAAAACTTCTCCTTATCAGCTTTCGCATTGCCTGTTTTGATGAGGATTCGATAGAACTCCTTTGTATACTCCTAAACAAATCATCCTGCTTGCTTCAAACTTTGCATTTTCTTTAGTAGGTCAAGCTCATAATCAACTGGGATGAATTGTCACTTCAATTTATCCACCATTTGATCCCATCTTGTGATTTTATCTTTCCCTCTTCTATTTATCTCCAATTGAATCTCTTGCCACCAAATCTTCGCATGACCTTTTAGTTTGGCCTTCGTAAATTTGACCCTATCAGGATCCTCAATATCTTCATACTCCAAAAATTCTTCACATTCATTGATCCAGTCGATCAACTCCTCTAGGTTAAGATTTCTTGAAAATGCAAGAACCTCAATCTTAGGTATTTTCCCGATCTTGAAAATGGCCCAAAAAAGTCTTTCTTCCTCCTAGTTCACAATTTCGACTTCTCCTTCTTGATCTTCTTCTTCAACTTCATCCTCACTTTCATCTCTAACATTAAGATTCATTCTTCTGTGAATCTCTTCTTGCAATGCTTGCACTTGTCTCTGGAGCACTCTAACCTTAGGTGTTACAACACTAGCTCTTTCACCATGTTCCCTTCATGGATGCATTTTCATGCTTCTCACTAAAACCCTAACAATGGTCCTAGTGCAAACTACCTCACAGTTGGTGATTTGTTTACATAAAAACCCTAACCCGCGGTCCTGGTGCAAACTGCCTCATAGTGTGATTTGTTTACACACTCAAGAACTCTTTCTCTGATACCACTTGATGAAGGGTGCTCCCCTTAATACCACAAACACATAACATAAACAAAGAAACAACAACAACATGCAAGAACAGAAAATGGGCTTCTTATTATCTCCACAAATGTGGAATTACAAACTTTCAAAATTACAATATGCAAAGCCACATGGGCATTCTCTTACAATATTCTATAGGACAAAGCCTTGAATCAATACCCAGATCTACTACCCAGAACTGTCCCAAACTGCCTAAGACAACACTACAACCTTCCTTATATAGACAATTTTCCACCGCCTGGGAAGGTTCCAAAATTTTAGCCAATAAGGCCGACCAAACTTAGAATTATTTTATTTTACAATTTATTACATCAAAGTCAGCTCAAAATAACTTTTGAAACCCAAACATAAATTTTGAAGGAAAATCATTTTCCACCATTTCAGGTGACCCAACTTCCGAAGACTATAAGTCATCGCGAGTTGACCTGATTGATTATTATGACCCCATTCCAAAAAGGCCACAAAATGATCTATAGGCCTAACTCATACAAGTGCCTGTCACCCAAAATTTTGACCTCATCCGAGGCCTCTAAAGCCTTCAAAACTAAGTTCAAAGTTTTTCTACCTTGTTGTCAATACCAAAAATCTTCAGTATCTACAAAGCTAGACTTTATCTATCAATGAAACTTTACTAGCGGGCTGATATGACCAAAATGAACCTCCAGGGAAGAAATCAGAATATTCTAAGATTGGATGACCAACTTACTAAAAATAGCAAGTTTCCATAAATAGCAACTCTGCACAAGATATCCCTTATTGAATACAAAAACATAAATATTTTTGGGTGATGCAAGATTGCTCTTACACCCAGGATGCTCCTGCATCAATGTTTATGCTCTCGAAGTGAGGGAGCAATGTCTTGTTGATTTTCATATTGAACAGTATAAGGATCAAGTGCTGTGTGATATTGTGGAGATGAATAGCTATCACATATTGCTCGATAGACCTTGGTAGAATGATTGTAGAGCTATGTATGACTATGTCAAGAATGCATTTATTATTGAGAAGAATAATATGAAGCTTTCCCTGATGCCTTTGCTGGATACAACTCTCGGTAGGAGAAACTTGAGCTTTGGCAGCCAAGATGATTTGAAGAATTCTGAAAGGATTGATCAGTATGGAGAACGGACTTGTGTGTTATCAATGAAGGACTTGAAAAGATAGAGGAAGCAAAAGTGGAAGAGTATGCAAGGTGAAGAGTTGAAGGGCTTGTATGTGAAAAACTAGTTTGGGGTTTATGTGCTGAATCCTGGAAGATGTTCTTCCAGCCTATGAGAAAACCTTTTCAAACTTGGGGTGTCTGATGTAGGGGCATTCTAGGGTACTCAAAAAATTTGCATGGTGGTGTGTGGAAGTGGTTCTATGTTACTTGGTTGCAGCTTTAACCTACGGTCTCGGTTATTGAAGGAAGCTTGGTTGCTGAAGGAACTTAGTAAAACCTCTGGCACTCAGTGGAACATGTACTCGATGATGCTTGTGGTTCTCGGTCAACGTGCTTGCTCGGTGATGTTTTTCGTGCTCAATTGTTTCATTGGTGCTCGATTGTTTGACTGGTGCTCAGTAGTTCTGGTTTACCGACTGGAGTTCTTGAAGTTTTGGTTGGCTAACTTGGTATATTTAATGTTGGTAACTTTTGATGTATTCTCCTATGTAGATCTTGAGGCTGACATGGAGAATTAATTATTTTTAAGGCTATTTGAGAGCTAACTGTTGTTGCATTTAATATTTGTTTGTAGTAGAAGCTGACTTGTCTTAGGAGTTAATTATTTCTTCCAGCCAGCTTGTGGTTGAGGAAATATATTTAAGGAGTGTTTGGGTAGATGTTTAGGGAGTCAGTTAGTGGTGTAGATAGAGAAGAATAGAACTTGGATCCTACAAAATCTTGAAGATTAGATTGTTTATCTGATAATTGTAATAGCAAGGCTAGTGGTTTGCATGCTTGGAGACAAGGATATTGATTGGAAGCTTGCGAGCTCAAGTTCAAATCCGCCTTAGTGTTTCCATCAATTACTAATATGTTTCAAAGCTGGACTAGCTAGGAGATTGCATAAATACTTTGTAAGTGATTGTATTTGTCCCTAACCTGGAAGGCCTTACAGTCGAGCATGTTAATGAAAATTATGTTGAAACGTTATCTTATTGTGTTATTCTGCATTATTGGTGTTTGGCTTCAAGTTTGGATAGTCCTTTATTGGATCCTCTGACCTTGGACTATGTCAATAAATAACAGCTAGAAGTTCCTTCTCTGTGACTGTGTAGTTCAACTCCGCTCCTTGCATGTTTTTGCTAATAAAATATATGGCATGTTCTACCATACCTTCCTTTTATCTGAGAAAAAATCCTACTGCATGATGTGAGGCATTTGTATGAATGTGGAATGGTACTACCCAATTAGGACCCCGTAGAATAGGAGCCTGAGTTAGGACAAACTTTAGCTGCAGGAAGGCTTTATCGCAACTTGGTGTCCATAATAATTTTGAATCCTTATTGACCAGAGAATACATGGGACTGGCCATTTTGCCGAAGTCTCTAATGAATCGTCTATAGTAGACAACATGCCCAAGAAAACTTCTGACATCTTTATGCTTGGTTGGTGTGGGAAGATTTTGAATAACTTCAATTTTGGCAGGGTCCACTTGGATGCCAAAACCATATATATAATGACCCAGCACTACTCCTTCTTGCATCATCACGAAGCACTTTTCACGATTCAGAGATAGGTTGTGTTCTTCACACCTTGTAAGAACTTTGCCCAGGTTTGACAAAGCCTCCTCATAATTAAGTTTCTTTGTATGTTGTAAAGTCATCCATATAGATTTCCATACAATCATGAGAGATATCAACAAAATGTTGATAACTACCCTTTGGAATGTTGTTGGAGCTTTATAGAGACCAAAAGGAAAAACTGAATAGGCAAAGGTTCCCCATGGGCATGTGAATGTGGTCTTTTCCTAATCCTCATGAAAAATTCTGATACCTATCTAGTAATGAAAAATACTTCTTGCTTGCTAAGGAGTCTAAGACCTAGTCAATGAATGAAAGGGGGAAGTGATCCTTCTTAGTGGCATTGTTAAGTTCTCTATAGTTGACATACACCTTCCACTTACCTCCTTTTTTGGGAACTATGACTAATGGAGAAATCCACTAGCTATCTGAGATTAGATATATAAAACCAACATTGAGCAGTTTTTGCAGTTCGGTCTTGACTATTTCTCTTAATGCAAGGTTAGCATGCCTTTGAAACTGCCTAACAGGGGGGTTTTCTTCTTTTAGGTATATGCTATGGGTACACAACTTTGGGTCTAGGCCTTTCATGTCAATGTAATCCCATGCAAATGATGCAGTATGGTCCTTCATTAATTTAGTCAAAGATGTTTTTTTGCTGAGGAGTAAGTTGGCTATTAACATTCAAACAACGGCCAAGAAATACCTCTATTTGCTTAGTTAGTTCTATCATAGATGCATCTGTTAATGGGGGCACTTGGATCTCATGGGGAAGCAATTGGTTGTAGATCTATTTGGCTGCAAGAGAATCCCATTGGTAATAAGGGTTTAACGGCTGTAGGGAGCAGTTATGGGAGGAACAATTCAGGGAATCTGAGTTCGATCCATACTGATTATGTAGGATGTTGGTGATTACTTTGTCTTCTTCCTGGAGCTGTAGGAAAGGATCTCTCTTTAACATCATTAACTGAGACACTAAGTTTATTACTTTGAATTCTTCTCCTATATTAGGCCATATTGGTCAGGCTAATTCCATTTGAGGTTGGGCAAGTGGATATAAGACTAAAGTCTTCGTATGCTGACCATCAGAGATGGTCATATCCCCTAAGTGACATTCGATGTAGGCATCAACTGTTGCTAGCCAAGGTCAGCCAAGAATAATTGGATAACCCCCTAGTGTAGCTTTGGGTGAAAGGATCATGAAATCAGTAGGATAAGACCAAGATTCAAGGTCAACAACTATGTCCTCCACCATCCCATTAGGCTTCATAGTGGAACTATCTATAAGCTGTAGGACAGTGGGTGTAGTTCTAAGGTTGGTGATACCAAGTTGTTGCATCATAGATCTAGTCATGACATTTATAGCGGCTCCAAGATCTATCAATGCATTTTTTATAGTTGTCCCATTGATAATGACCTTGAAAATAGGGATGTCAGGGTCAGAATATTTTGGGATGGTAAGCTTTCCTAGCATAATGTCGGCCAGTTTTCCCAAGACATGGATAGTCTGGGGGTCCTTTTTCTTGTGGCCAGGCTTCTTGAAACAAGCTTCTTTAATAACTTTTCCATATGTGGGGACATCCTTGATTGCCTAAAAAAGGGGAATTTGAACACTAATGTTCTTTAGTTGATCAAGGATGTTGAAGGCTGCTTCTTCAGTAGGTTTTGGATTGCTATGTTGCAGTCTTTGTGGAAAAGGAGGCCCGATATGCTGGTTGTTCTTAAGTGTTCGCTTAGGGACTATTGGAGGAGGAGATCTTTTGGCATGGTTAGGTTCCTTAGAGGGTACTTCAATGATAATTGGAGGTTCAAGAGTAGACAAAGTAGTACCATACTTCATGTGAATATCATCAAGAGTGATGGCATACGTAGGATATTGCGTGGGATACTGCATTGGGTCAATAGCATACACATTTTGTTGAGGTATAGGAGATCTATTGTTTGGGTTTGGCTGCGGCTGTGTAGGTAATTGAGTAGGCTTAGGTGGTGGATTATTGGTTGCTAGAGGTGGCAAAAGTGCTTGTTGTTGTGGAGGTTTAGGAGGTGGTGGCAGAAATCCTTGTGGCTAATTTGGCCATTGCAGACCTCCTCGCCACTATGGGTTTTACTTCCAGTTACCCTATGGTAGCTGTCATGCCCCTTGGGGTGGTTGCCAGCTCCTTTGAGGGTTTTTCCATTGTGGATTGGGGTAATTCTGCCACTGATTCTAGAAATTATTCTAGGGAGGAGTTTGATAATTCATGGGGGGTTGCCATTGATTATTATAAAATGGACTACTGAATGTAAGTGGGTCTTGAGGCATACCTTATCTTTGCACCCATGGTCATTGCTGAGTGACGAAGAACAACTACTCATCCACTAGTTCAATTGGTTTGTAACCAGTTGGCATTTGTGTAGTCTCTACGTTAGCAACCAGTTTGCACTAAAAGTCTCTTTGCTTTTGTCTACAGTGGGGATAGAATTTAGCCAACATGGCCTCTGCTTCCTCATATTTCTTCTTAGCCTGCATGGTATCCAGTTGTGTGGCGATGTTGTTAATGATGTCTTGCTTGAATTCAAATAAGAGATGCGTTATCTCTGTCCTAGAAGCACCTACACCATTTGACTTTCCCAAAGTGGACCTATATCTCATTCCTTTCTTAACAACATCTCTGGAGTACTTAAGGCATATCTTTTTGATATCATCCCATGAAGCTTGGGTGATATCACCTCCAACCATAAGGTCTAGTGCCTATGTGCATCCATCTTGAAGACCACATAGAAAGAGAAGCTTCTAAGATTCCTCATTAAGCTCATGATCTGTGTTCTTTTGTAAGCTGAACAAGAACCTTGAGATATAATCCTTAAGAATCTCATCTTCTTTCTATGTCATCTTAAAAATATCATCCCCTCGCATGTCATTTCCTTTGCAATACTCCTTATAGTTCAACAAGAAAGCACTCTTCATTTCATCTCAACTGTGAACAACATCCTGTCCTAAGTGCAGGAACCAACATAATGCAGACTCTTTGAGAGTTATATGAAAGAGTTTAAGCCTGTGGGCATCATTGGTGTAGTCATAACTCCTACAAAGGATATCAAACTAAAAAAGAAAGGTATTCGGGTCTTCTGTCACAAGACCATAGAATTTTGGAAGAGCAGAAGAAGGTATGTTCTTGAGATTTTTATTGTCACGCTGGTCGGAGATGGGAAAAGGAAATGTAGTGGGATTTTCCATCCTTGGTAGATTTCTAGGAGGTGGATGTTGAGGCTGATAGATGACCAATGGTAAAGGATTTTCTTTTTCGATGATATTTTCAAGATAACGGGATCTTAGATTGGCAAAGGCATCAACAAATATATTGATTTTAGGTTGCTCCTCCAAGGAACCAAGGCGTTATCCTTCTGAAGATGAGGATGATGATGTGGTTTTAGGAAGTTCAATAGTAGCATCAACAAACGGGTCTTCTTCTTCTTCTAATAGGTTATTGAATTGATTTGGCAAGTACCTTCCTCGAGCATCTCTTCTTCTATTATGCATGCATCTAGTATGAAGTGATGCAGATTGCTGTGTTTCTCAAAATGAAATTTATTCTACTCAAAGTGGGAAATGAAAGCATAAATGAAAGCAAATCCTAGGAATGGCTGAGTGAGAACTAGGTTCAGTACTGTCCTTGACAATGACACCAAAAATGATTGCTTTTTTATAAAGGATTAGAAACTAGGCATAATCTGGAACTCAGGGATCGAACATCCGACCAAGTAGTTTGTCCTCCTTATAAAAGTTCATTTAATATATCAACCTAGTGACATGTTACTTGAAATAGGCCAACAAGATATATGCACCAAGTACCACTCAACCACACATTCTACAGTTGCTGCAGGAAACAAATGCTAGAAGGAAACTATTTTATGACTGCAAGAAGCAAATACTAGAATGGAAATTAAACTATATCTACAGAAAAGTAAGTACTGGAATGGAAGTTGCAGAAGTGAAGTTTCTAACAAAATATGAAGACTTTTGCAAACTAAGCTATAATGCTTTAGCTGTTCTGCTGCTTTGGCCGCAAGAAGTAATAGCTAGCCCATTGCTTTGGCTGCAGGAACAGTTCAACACTAATACTGAAATAATAGAAATGCAGGAAAATAAATTTAACTAGAATGAACCTAACTAACTATGGATTTCTCACCAAGTGGGCCCCCTTGAATGAGTACCCCAACCACTTAATCAAGCAAAGTTAAATCTCAATACTTCATTCGCTCATTAATTGAATAACCGAGTACATAGATGTATGAAAATTGGTAAACAATAGAATGAAACTATCTTGCAACTATATTGATAATGTCCTCCCTCTCACACAGGAGTGAGGCTTTATTTAAAAGGAAAAATTTTAACAGCTAACTAATCACGCCGCATAAATAGGCGGAGCTTTTATTACAACACTACCAATAGAAAGGAAGAAAGCTATAAAACTAGAAACATAATAGATCTAGAAAAGAGGAAAGAGATGCTTCAACAACAAATCTAACTTCCTACTCTCTCCTACATTTCTTCAGAGAATTCATTACCTGTTTGTCTCAGTCCTTGCTCAACGACTGCCACCTTGATCACCTGGAAACCATTTGTTGGTGTTGCGTTAATGTTTCTCCATTGGAGTTTACTATAAGACCAGGTTGAGCATCCAGCGCATGAGTGCTTTTCACCTAGTCAAGACGATGATTTCTATATTGATGCGCCGCACTTCAGATGTTAGGATAAAGATATTCATGGTAATAAATACCAAAACACGCATGTATTATTTATGTTCAAACAACTATAAATTACTTATAAATACATAATCATAATTTCAAAGTAAGTAATATAGCATATCCATCCAAGTATAGCATATTAGGTGTGTTTAAAACCATAGTAGAAGTCTAGTGGCTGAATGCCACATAATAGCATAACTGAGTATAAAGTCTTTGAGAAAATATAACAAAACAAGGAAAAAGGACCTAGTAGAGACTATCCTAGGGTATCTAAAATATGGCATTAATATGCCTTATCAATTAGCTTAGTATAAATAAACTTAGTTAAGTACTTAATTGTGTTTAGTAACAATAAGAAGAGAGCCTCTCCTTTTCAAGAGGAGAGATTTTATCTCATAACACTGTGGCTGAAATAATTTTTTGCATCCAACTCATTTAGTTGATTATAAAATATTCACCTAATAGGTTTATTGGATTAAATTGTTGGTATGCCACAAAGTTTTGAGATTGTTTGTAAGTATACTATTTAATTATTAATTTATATGAAATTTAGTATGTTAAACTACTTGATCTAGGACTTTGATTTGACTATGTTATGTAGTTTGAATTTCAATATGTTATGTTATTTTGGCCCCCTCATTAAAATATATTCATGAAAAAGGATCTCCTTCCTCTATATAGATTTAACAGAATATTCAAGATATTATAATAATTAAATCCATGAGATCACATCTCTGTGAGGCATCCTTTCAAATAATCGACATTTTTCATACATGTCTAGTAAGGAATTTATAACTAGTTCAACATTTAACAAAATAAAATATATATTTCCTTTATGTTTTGATTAATGTCCATATTCTATCCCAAAGATCCCATTTTAGCATAAGTAAGGATGACATAGGCAACTGTCATTAATTTTGGTTTTATAAATTGATAAATTTCTTCCTTACATTATGCCTTCACAGGTACCCATACATTGTTGCAAATCTTCTATTTTAGCATAGGAAAGAAACATGTTGGCAAAGCTTATGTAATATGGATTTACATATGGCAATTGTACTTTATTGGAAATTTCTAAGAGCTTATCAAAATAGTTTTCTCATGTACTATAATCACTAAACTGCATTACACGGTGTCTCTTTGAGGTATTCCATCATATAGTTTATATTTTATGTTTATGTTTCCATATTTTTCATATATGTTTAACAAGAAAATTACAACTATAACATCTAACAAAATATCTTATTTCTTTATTGTTTTGAAGATGTTCATCTCCTATTCCAAAACTCCCACTTTTGTGCAAATAGTAAGTATGTTGGAAAAAATAAAATTTGGATTTACACTTGGCAATTGACAAAAAAAATTATTTTCTACATATTCTACAATTAAGACCACATTTATTTTAGGCATTCTATCAAATAATTCACATGCATTATCTACTAGAGCAATATTAACTACACCATCTTAAAAATCCCCCATTCACTATGCTTTGATGGATTTTCATACCTAATATGAAGCTCCCAAATTGGTGACGAGACCACAGTTATACTCAGGGTGAATCAATATAAGAAAAAACATTTGGTTATTTAAAAGTTGACATCCACTATAATTATTAAAAAAACATGAGATCAACACAATTAAGAACACAAAACTTAAGTCCAATTAACATGTAAAATTTTTAATTGTATAATTTATAAAAATGATTATAATCCAAATCTAGGCACAACAAAAATAAAATGATCTTATGATATTTGTAGGTACCAACCCATTAGAGATAGAGATCCCCACATACCGATCAACTAGAGAAACCAATTTGATAACCAACTCAATAACACACACCAATCTCTTCTTTTAGGAGGCACCAACTCTTTTGCAAAATTTCACCTTCTAGATGCTTCTTCATTGGATGAGCTACATATTTTTGTGCATTTTCACACTTCACAAAATTTGCTTTGTATTAAATTTGTTGTATATTAAATATGCTCTCTATATTTAAATGTTAAACCATTTTTTCATGCACCATACTAATAAATGCTCTTCGCTTCTATATACCCTAAATTTTATTATTTTTAACAATGTGAACCTAAATCTCTTTAAAATAACTACTTGACCAAAATAAAAATTTAATGTTTATTTTTTAAATATAAAAAATCTCAAGAATCTAAAAGTCTATAATTGACTCAAATAATTTTAACCAGCCACATTAAAAAATAATCATTTTTATAAATTATACTCTTCAAATTTTCACATATTATAATTTTATAAAATTAATTTAAAACAAACAAATAAATATAATGTCGTAATAACTAGTAAAAGAAAAATGTAAACGAGGAGAGCGCAAATCCAAGCGATAAAATTTCCTTTTAATCCTTGAGATTTTAAGCACCACATATTTGACGGCGGCACATTATTCTTGAAAATATCATTTTGGTGTTATAATCTTTTTTAAGTAAAATCGATTTTTCAAGCATCACAACCAGAACGAATTGAATAAAAATTTCAATTCATTTCTATTAGGTTATAAAACAAAATTTAAAATAAAAGTTCCATTTTCATTTTTTAAATTTTGAATCCGTGGCAATGGCATCAACTGCAATTTTTTCAGGTCATATACTCACCAAATGTGCTCAATTGCCACCGCCTAAAGGAAGAAGCAAATTCCCTATAAAAGTTAACAAAATTAATGGAGTGAGTATTTCTTATTTGAAAGTAAAACCTGAGAGGAATTCATGCAGAATCAGAGCAAGCGAATCATCTTCTGTTTCTGCTAGTTCTGGTAATTTTTTTCTTAAATTTAAAAATGTAATTAAATGTAATGGTTTATCTGTTTCAGATGAGTTCTATGGAGAGGGAGAGAGATAATTTGAAGGAATTTAAGTTCTTTGGAGTAGAGAAAGTATGGTGAAGCTTTTTTCATTGTAGATTCTTAGATCTTCAAGGTATAATCTGAGGATGTATTTGAAATTTCAAAAGAATAGAAGAGAAGAATTTGAACGTCTCGAAACCAAAGATAGATTTTCGTACTACTCAATTTGATAATGAATTCTTTTATTTTTCAATAAATCTGGAGAAGAAATTAATTCTAAACTACTTAAAAGAAAATTGAAAGAAGACTTGAAAAATTCTTAAAGAAAGCGAACCTTATCCTTAAAATGGTAAATTTTTACCTCTAAAATGTAACACATAAATATACAGTTGATGAATATTAGCCTTCAAAATTTAATACTTTGTAAATGTTAAAAGGAACTATGATATAGCTATACAAAATAAAGCGCACTTAGTATGGGATTTTCAATAATATGGGGAATTCTCAAGTGACGTACAACAATTCTGCTTCTTTATAAGGTTTTTAAACTGAAATTTGTATTCAATTGGTGACAACTGAAATTGGACATTTGCTATGCATTTCAATTGCCTCTAACTAAAAAGCTCCTCAAAATGGTTGGAAGAACAATCCACTCTTTTGATTCTTAAGGGAACCGTAACTCAGTGATAGTGCTCCAGTAGGTTAGAGGTAACATTCTGATAGGAGGTTTTAGGTTTATGTTCTAGCCAAAAATGTACCGTTTGAAGGTTTTCTTTTAATAAACCACACTCCATGCTAACAAGAGGAATAATGAAAGCGGGAGAAGAATTTGTGCTCGCCATGCACATTTGTAGAATTTAGTTCCAATTCTTGATTCATCAAGAATCGAAATTATCCCAATATAATATTTCTCTAACTCTTTATTTTTGAGGAATTCAAATGATGTTGTCCAGTAGACTGTCATGTCCCCATTTTGGCTGACCTCGTTTAGCGTGCCAAATTTGCCTATCCCCGACTCTCGTAGGCAAATGGTGGAGAGAGAGAGTCATTTTTGCAGATCAGATGGTTATATTGGCTTTTGGAGAAGTTTAAGAGGTTATATTTTATTATTATAAGTTATCGGGGGTCTACATGTTCTAATTTTAAGTTGAGTTGCACTTTTTGTTTTATAATATTATTTTATTATAAAAAAGTGCTTTTTAATGATATTTTATAAAGGAGAGTTCTAGAAGTTCCAGGAAAAGTGAATAAATAGAGGGCTAGGCCTCTCATTTGAGCATGCTTGGTTTATGATATCTCTTTTACTTCTTCATTGTGAAGACATTTGTGGGTTTGGATCTGCAAATCAGTATTCAGTCTTTGGGAACGAATCACTCCCTTGGATTGGCAACTTTGAGGGTGTGAAATATCACTTGAATTGTTGCATTGAGGAGTTGGTATTCAGCCATCTCACTTGGGCTTCATTGAGAAATTGTTGTAAGGGTTTGTTTGTGATTGAAAAAGCAAATCCGAAAAAGCAAAACGAAAAAGCGGATCCGAAAAAGCAGTTCGAAAAAGCAGTCTGAAAAAGCAGGTCCGAAAAAGCGGATCCGAAAAAGCAGTTCGAAAAAGCAGTCTGAAAAAGCAGGTCCGAAAAAGCGGATCCGAAAAAGCAGACTCGAAAAAGCAGGCCCGAAAAAGCAGCCCGAAAAAAGCAAGGACAGTTTGCAAGTTCAGTTGGCAGTTTGGTATCTTCATTGCATCAGTCTTCATCACCATTTCATAGCAGATTATAAGGAGCGATAATCAGGTTTTTATGTTCTGAAAATATATGTCTATTTATGGTGAATTTGCTGTTGTACTATCGCTGTCATAATCAGTCTAGAACTGGCAAATAACAGTCTCAGAATTTTATTGTATTTGGGTATCATAGTTGATGTTAGTGTTTGGTAGAGGGTTTAGAAATTGCATTACATGACATTGCTGTTGTAAAGAAACCAGTCATCTATCTTTCAATCTGAACAGGGATATTATTCATAGCATTGCATTCTTGTCAAGGGTTTGAAACATTGTAAATCAGAATTGCATAGTTGGACAGTCACTAAAATCTTCTATTGTAATTCAGTCAATTGATGTATGTGACAGTCAGTCCATTATAAACAATTGTTCAAATCAGATCTGCATACATGTATAGGATTGAAGATGAAGGTCTATATGTTGTCATCCTTCCATGTTAGTGTTTACATGCATTGAATACCACAGTCCATATATTCTGAAATGGTTATTGATTTCTTCATTTTTTATATATCTATTTGGCACTGTTTATGTCATTGTATAAGTGTGGAATTGTTGCACAACAATTAGCCCTATTAGCTGTTCACATTTTAGCAGCTCTATTCAGTTGCATGCCAACTGTTTGACAAAATTCCTAAGTTCAGTTTGAGGGTTTCAGTGGCCTTTATAGTAAGGGTCATTACAGTGGTATCAGAGCATTTCACAATACTATTCAGTTGCATTGGTAGTTTTAGTGATCCTATTGGTAGGGGTCATTACATAGACGTATGAAAGACATTACTCTTAGATGTGGATAACTGAAAGCAAGTTACATAGTGGAACTTAGTTAAATCCATTTGCATTCTATTTAGAAAAAGGTACAAGATTTTGAACATTCTTCGCAATACATCATAACTTGAATGCTTATGGACATATTCATAAGAACTTGTGGAAAGTAATTTATTTATTTGTTTATTTTATGGGATATGCAGCAGTAGGTCTTCCACGTGTGATATATATATTTTTTTGTTTTGCTGTTTTTGATGCACCGGCTTCAAATAGCTATAAGTAACCTTCGCTCCTGCATGGGCCGGTGGGAGGAGTGTTATTGTGGTGGTCATTGGTGCCTGTCATCAGTATCCTTATGTTTCAATCTGCTATGCTTGTTTGACTGGTGACAGAGTCTGTAGCATGCTGATGACTCGAAATACTTGAGCAATGGTGGCACCTGACTAATAAGCACAAATTACATTATCACCTAGATCATCAGAATTACATACATGGTGATAGGACATGAAAATTGATACCATGGGGCAGAACTATCCGACTGCAATAATGATGGCTATGCATTTTTTACTCATTGTTCAGATATTACACCTCTTTGTCACTGAACTTGGGCCAGGAAGTTGTAGGAAATGGGATTTGGTATTATACAAAGCCAATAAAGCTAGACATGTGCCATTTTTATTTTATCTTTTTAACTGTTCGAGCCTAGAGGCAATTGAAGATTGTGGTAAACAAAAGTGATTTTTTTCCCAAAATTTTGACAAGACAAATTACTAGTGTCTCTGATGACATAACATTTGTAACATAGAAGAATGGTGAACTTCTTTTGAATTGTTGAGGATTAGGGAGCTCAAAAGTAAACCACACCTTTCGGGGCTCCTTAGTTTAAATCTTGATTGCAAGGAAAGTCCCTATGGGGAAGAGGAAGATGCACCACTAGTCCCATGCAGGCAATCCGGATGATCCAGAAAATTCTGCCTAATTACAGGAGGATTTGCCCCTTTCTTATGAATTGTAAAGCTCACCTATCTGCCCCTAGAAACAAGGTTTGCACTGTCGTGTAGGTATTGTCTTGAAAAAAAGAACATTGAAAGAATCATTGCCATTTTATTAGACAGACCATATCTAAAATTAACAGATAATACCGGAAAGATGAATAAAAGATGACAGCCATTTAATTTTTCTATTTTTCTAATTCATACAAGACAGTAATTCAATCTTGATCATATCAACTTTATACTAAGTTGTTGGTTCTAGTATTGATCCTGGTTCAGTTTTGTGGATCCGATTCATGGGTTTGGCTAAGTTTTTTTGGGGCGGATTCATCCATACAAAAAGCATATATGTATGTGTGTGCACGCACGTGTATACATGTTTCTATTTACACACACACGCACACACACACACACATATATATATTTATGTATGTATGTATGTATGTATCACAATTACTAGGAGATAGGGGTACTTGGAGATGTCGAAGACTAGTATTGGTACTGGTATGGCACTAATTTTCAAACATAGAAGACAGGTTTTTTAATATAATTTAATAATTTCTAGATAATATCATGACATAGAACTTTGAAAACAAGAATAGTAAATCAATCATACAAGAACAATAAATAGTAAAGGCAATTTCTCTTTAAACTATTAAAATGATAGGAAATCATCATGCAACTGCTTATGTCTCTCTCAAAAAGTCTACACTATCATGTATCCGATCACTATAACTATGCATGGATTTTTGTATCATCCAAAATACCAGCATGAATCATTATGCAAGCTTATTTTATTTATTTGACCTCCTTTGTGCCTTTTAACGCGTTTTGCCCTAAGTTTTTTGGCGGGAGATGTCAATTTATGGTCGGAAGACTTGGTCTCCAGGTAACCATGATAATATATAAATATATATATGTGTGTGTGTGTTGGCATTAACTGGTAAGGATGTAACCAGTTCATGGAAAAGAGGTGTTGTCATTGATGTCTAGAGATGCAAACAAACATTGTTCAATTAGGAACAACATGAACCAATGACAATAATAGGTTAGTACACAACTGCAGTGTACAAGAGAGACTGGTTATGAAACCGGTGACACTTAATGAATAGGAAGAAGTTCTGTGACTGAGTACTGTGAGGTAAAGTTCAAACTGATCATTAGAGCAACCAGTAACCAAGGAAGGAGCAACCGGTAATCAAGGATTCAGAACTGTGACCGATAAAGTGTATAACCGGAACCAAGGAACCAAACCAGTATAGACAGAGAAAGGAAAAGTGACAAGTGATGTCTATGACCTATACACTGCCTAAGGATGGAAACCGAGACTGTTGAACCGATGGAAGTCACAATTGACAAACACTTGTGTGACTCTTTAACTGGGATTTGTTGCACAAAATCCAGACGACTTTGTGTTTTAAAGAAGATCAGTGCAAGACGCAATTGAAGGTTTTAATGCCGAAGATTATGGCATTAAAACATGGAGAAATCTCAAGTAAAGGAAAGCATGTGGCACACATCTGTCGTTTCCTGTATAAAACAAAAAAAGCATATGGCATGCATCTGATATTTCCACAGTAAATTGAGACTCAACTAGATGATGGATCCGAAGGAGATCTTTGTGGAGGTCGCGCATGCAAAAAACGGAAAGGGCAAGAAGACTATTTATTTTTCAGCCTGTGAAGAATATTGTTTGCCTTTCGCCAAGAAGAAAAAGAGTGAACCTGTATGCTGAGAGAAGCTATGAAAAAGGTGAAAAGAAGAAGAGAAGAGTGTTCAAGGAAGCACAACAATATGTGGAGAGCATACCTGTGGTGCCTGGTGATGACTCTCAATTGAGAAGTGCAGTGATCTTATCAGGCTCAGTAAAGTCATTTCAAGAAGATCAAACCCTCTATTGCTCTCTAACAATTGCAATAGAAAAATCGCAGTATTTTGGGTGGACATTAACATGTCCCTTGTATTAAATCCCTTAATCGGGTGACATCTGTGTAGATGTTTTAAGTCCTCTAACAAGGAAGGCTTTAACAGGCCTTATTTTCTAAATCCCTTAACCGGGTCGCATCTAACAGTGCGTCTATAATCCTTTAACAGGGAAGGCTCCTAACAGGGCGCAGTTCAGAAGAGTGCAAAATTTGCGAGGTTTCCTCACACCGTGGTTTTCTCCCGATTTGGGTTTCCACGTGATACATTTGGTTTTGTCTATTGCTTTAATTTTGTGATAGTTATTTCTGTGATAGAATTTGTTTTGCTTATAGTTTTAGTTATATTATATTAGATTAGCTTTTAAGTTTTAGTGGGTGCTGATTCACCCCTCCCCTCTCAACATCGGTTGGGACCATCATTTGGTATCAGAGCCAAGTACCTTTTCTAAGCTGCTTAACCACAACAGGGAAAAGATCTAATGATGAGAAAGGAAGGAACCAAGTTTTCTAAGGAAAACTTCACCTTATGGTGCAACAGAATGAAGTTGTACATGAAAACCACCGGAGGTCAATACTGGACTCATGTAATCAACGATTACACTGAACCCACCGGTACATTGACAACTGATCAACAAAAGATTAGTAGTGAACACATAGTTGCAATGGATATGATAGCAAGTACGGACCTTGATCATGTATATGTAGAGATTGAAAATCTGACTACTTGCAAAATGTGGGCTAAGCTACAAACTGTGTATGGAGGTGACCCACATGTTCAAAGAGCAAAGGTAGAAAGCCTTAGAGGCAAATATGATGACATGAGGATGAGTGAAGGAGAAGACATTGAGCACTACAACAATAGAATAAAATAAGTGATGAACTCCATCAAAAGTGCTGGAGGAACATTGAGTGAGGAAGATGTGGTAAGCAAGATACTGAGGACGCTAAGGCCACAATATGCTATCAAGATCTCAGCCATACAGGAGCTCAGCTCAGTGAGCGGGTCTCAAGTTAGTCTCGACTCTCTAATCGGTAAGTTGATTGCTTTTGAAATGAGTAATTATGATAACAACTTACCCATGTTAGAGGCTACTTTCAAGTCCTCAATATTGCTTCCACCAAGAAAGGAAGAGAGACCGGTAATAGTTCTATTGGTAAGTCTGGAAATTTTGTTGAAAATCTACTCTCAGAAGAACTATAGCAGGATGAGTTTGAAGCGCACATTGCAAGGAGATTTCCAAGAGGAAAAGGGAAGCACAAAGGGAAACTTCCATTAAAGTGCTTTTCTTGCAATAAGATAGGACACATTGCTGCAAGGTGTCCAGAAAATGAAAATAAAGAAAAGCTCAACCAATTCAAGAACAAAGGAAAGGAGTGCTACCTTGCTGAGGAAGGTGTCACAAACAATGAATCTGAAGAGTCAGGAGATGAAGAAATTGCCTTTGTTGCAATAAAAGAAGAAAGCACAGTGATAAGTGAAATGACACTTATCTCAAGATCTCATCTATGTGATGACTGGATCATTGATAGTGGATGCACTCACCACATGATAGGTGACAAGAATAAGTTCATCATCCTGAAGCTTAATGATAGTGGATCAGTGACTTTTGGTAACAATGCTCCTTGTGCTATCAGAGGCAAAGACTCAATAGCACTTGGCAATGAAGCTGTATGCGAAGATGTGTACTGGGTGGAAGGACTCATGTACAATCTAATGAGTGTAGCTCAATTAAACAACAAAGGATACATGTTGGAGTTTGGGCAAGGTTCTTGCATTGTCAAGAATCAATCAGGAGCTCATGTTGCCATCGGTAGATAGAGTAAAGGGAACTTGTTCTATCTAGATTCAACCAAGGGGGTTTGCCTCATAGCTACGGCAAAAGGGGAGACAAATAAAATCTGTTTCATAACAAAAGAGGAAAATAGTTGGTTGTGGCATAAGAAGCTCTACCACATAAAATTTGATAGTATTGTCAAAGTAAGTAAGAAGAAGTCAGTTAGAGGGCTTCCTGATATTACAAAACCGGAAAGGGGTATGTGTAAAGAATGCTAGTTAGGAAAACTGACAGGAACAAGCTTCAACAGTAAGTCTTTTTCTGCTGAAAACGTGCTAGATCTCATTCACACAGACTTGTGTGGACCTATGAGGACAAAGAGTATGGAGACAGGTATTTCATGCTCTTTGTAGATGATTTTTCAAGGATGATGTGGACACTCTTCCTTAAAGAAAAATCAGAGGCCTTTCACATGTTCAAAATCTATAAGGCTCAAGTGGAGAAGGAGACCAGTAAAAACTTGAAATGTCTGAGGTTAGACAGAGGAGGTGAGTACACTTCTCAAGAGTTCACTCACTAGTGTGAGGAACAAGGGATAAAAAGGCAAATGTCTGCACCGAGAACCTCGCAACAAAATGGAGTTGCTGAAAGAAGAAATAGGACTCTGATTGATTGTGCTAGAACTCTGATGATTCAGAAAGATCTTCCCCATCACTTCTGGAGAGAAGCAATTAGCACAGTTGTGTATACATTGAACCGGGTTCAAGTTAAGAAAGGAATCGGTAAGACTCCGTACGAGTTGTGGTTTGGTCACACCCCAAGTGTAGGCTATTTCATAATTTTTGGTAGCAACTGTTACATTAAAAGAGATGTGTACTTTGGTAAGTTTGAGCCAAAGAGTGATGTAGGCATATTTTTGGGTTATTCTATCAAAAGTAAAACCTATTGGTGTCTGAATAAGAGGACAGGAAAAATAGTGGAAAGTGTCAATATAAAGATAGATGAATATTCAGAACCGAGGGAAAAGCATAGTCATGATAAATCAGACATTCACCAGGATCATGATGCTGATAATCATTTGGAATTCAGTGAAAGGATTGCTGTTGATGAAGAAGAACATGTAAATAGACGCTTGGAGAAGGGTAATGTACCTGAGCCAGGAAGGGATCAGAATATAAGACCGATTGAGGGTGATGAACAAGAAATTGTTCATGACCTTGCTGGAAATATTGCTCAACCGGAAAATGAAGACCGGGATCACCGACTAGTTCTGCCAAGGTATGTCACATATCACTCCATTGATAACATTATTCATGACAAACATGCTACTATTTTGACCAGGAGAAAGGCTAGATAAAGTATCTGCTTACTTTCCAATATAGAGCCCAAAACTACCAGAGAGGCTTTGGAGGATGAGAACTAGGTCAAGTCAATGGAAGAGGAGCTTGAGAAAATTGAGAAGAATGAAACATGGACTCTTGTTCCTAGACCACAGGACAATAATGTCATAGGGACCAAGTGGGTGTACAAAAACAAGCTAAGTGAAGAAGGAAGGTGGTAAGGAACAAGGCAAGGCTAGTCTGCAAAATATGCACATGAGGCAGGACTAGATTATGGAGAAACCTTTGCACCTGTGGCAAGACTAGGAGTGAGAATCCTATTTGCTTATGCTGCTCATAAAAGGTTCAAAGTATACCAGTGTTGATGTTAGTTTTGTACCACTACATAACATATAGCAATTGAATACTTGATACAGCGTACCAAACACTCAACCCTCTCTTGAAAAGTATACGAAGATACTGTTGTGAGATTTTCACACCATCGCCCCAAAGTATTTGGGGACCCCCATTTTCGAACTAGACTTGGCCTTTTCCTCTAGATCCCAGTGCCTTGTCAAGCCTTTTGATTTTGGTGAATGATGTGAAATTACTGTTGGAAGGGCTTATGATTTTCGACTTTGATTTTGGTTTTGATCTTTTGAAGGTGTGAAATAAAATCGAACTTTTCCTTTGCCAAATTCCAAAACATTGCCAAGAAATTTCGAAATTTTAGATCAAACACTTTGAATCTTGGCAATAAATTAAAAATTGGCCTTTAAAGACAAAATCTGGGCAATGGCATTGAGACTTCACTAAAATTTTGTTTTGGAAATCATGAATCTGAGATATAAATTCGAAAATTTAGCATGGAAAAATAAAATCTGGCCCCTTATTATTAAAAATTGGGCAATAAATGGTAAAATCTGGCCTCTTTTTTTTTTCGAATTTGCATTGAAACATTGAAATCTGGGCACTTTAAAAATAAAATTGGAGTCAATAAAATCAAAATCTGGGCGCTAATGTTGAAATTGGGCTCTTGGCTAATTAAAAATAAATTTAGGGCCATTTAAAATTAAAAATCTGGGCTATGGAGATTAATTTTTGCTTTGAAAACTCCAAAATCAGGCATTAATTTCGAAATTAGGCCCTCTCATATGAAACGTGAGGCATGGAGAAATGAGACAAGGACCTTTCTTTAACAGCGTACCCTATTTCCCCTAATGAATTTCGAAATTCAAAGCTTAATTGATGTAATTTCAATGCAAAAAATTTATTTGTTTAAGGGCATGTCGTCCCCTTTATTGTGGCAATTAATTAAGTTTTTTTTTTTTCTTGTGCTAGGGTCGGCCCTAGAATTGGGAGCCCTAGGCGGCTATATAAGGAGGTGCCCCTCCTCCTCTCCTCACCATTTCACCCTCCATCCTCCAAGCAGCAGGAGCGAAATATATTAGAGAAGGTAGCGAGCTGGAGCTGTGAATTGGGGAAGAGCAGAGAACTGCTAGGGCAGCGAAATAGCAGGAGCAGCGAAATTTCAAAGTATTAGAGGGCAGGCTGCGACTGACATTAGAAGAGCAGATCTGATAGGTGAAGGGAGCAGTCAAAGCATTGTCAAAGAGTTGTAAGGGGCAGATCTGGTATTGATGTAGGCCCGAACTTGTAGAGAAGCAGAGCAGAATTTGTTGATCGAAGACAAGCATTTGTAAGGCAAATCTAAATTTCTCAGAGGCACCGAATTGGGATGTAAGGAAGGAGTGAGACATAAGAGGAGAGGGAGCAGAGATTGATATTATCTATTTTGAAGGCCTTTTCCCACACATTCTATTCCCCTAAATCCGATTTTCAAAGGCAATTTTTCAGCATTTTTAGGCAAATCCGAAAATCAGAGATTTCATTTCCAGAATTCAACAAAGGTGGATTAATTTGACACAGTCATTTCCAGAATTTTGAGGAGGTGTTTGGAAGGACGATTTGATCCATATTTGAGGGCCATATTTTCAGAATTTTGACAAGTATAGATTGTGGCGTCAAGTTTGAATTTTGACAAGAGGAAGAGTTATCAAACCAAGAATAACCGGTGAGTGGCTTATCTTACCCTTTTCTTCTTAGTTGTTTTCATTTCTTTGGTATTAGTGTTAGGTGTTGAAGACTAGTTTCAAAAGCAGAGTTAGAAGTTTGGTTAGTAGGTTGATTACTCGATTGTCTTGATTAGCTTTTTTCCCCAAGTTCTTGCTTGCATTCCATCATTTCATTATCACTAGGAAGAAGATTGGAGTGATAAGTGTAGTCCATCTCATAGGTAACGGCGGGGAGTGATAAGTGGTAGTCCCACCCCTAGGAGGAAGATTGGAGTGATAAGTGTAGTCCATCTCATAGGTAACGGCGGGGAGTGATAAGTGTAGTCTTCACCATCATCACTAGGAAGAAGATTGGAGTGATAAGTCTAGTCCATCTCATAGGCAACGACGGGGAGTGATAAGTGTACTTTCCATCTCATTAGGAGGAAGTTTGGAGTGATAAGTGTAGACCCACCATCATTGTAGAAAGGCGGGGAGTGATAAGGGTTTAGGATGGCGGATGCCAATGCAAGCAAGCGACCCAAAAGAACTAATGCTAAAATAGGAGACAAGGAAGTCATGATACCCAATTCCAACTTCCGCTCAAAACTGAGACACGTTGGAGACACCAACATTGGTACCCTTGATATGATTCAATTAAGAGAGAGGTTGAGAGACAGCCAGTCCCCTATGGCAAAGAGGATCAATAAATATGGATTTGTGCAAGGAAGTGTTCAGTCTACCCCAGCAGCAAACAGAATATAGCAAGTCAAAGTATAACGTCTTCATTGTACTTCTCAACCAGATCCCAGGCTATGCAAAAGGTACACAGTTTGATCTTTGGTTGTGTTATTTTATTGAAGGCATTGAAAATGGTAAAGGAAAGATTAATTAGATTGGGATCATTAGCATGAATTTAGAGTTGCAACTTAGTGCAAAATCGGAGGCAAGTCTACATGGGGTCCTACTTCTTCAATTCAAATGCAAGACTACTAGTGATGCTTTGCCAGTCGAACCAAATCTAATTTTGGGAAGATGCATTGCACCACTATGGTTGAGGCAAGTACTTATGCCAAGAGGCGAGGTTGTGGCAGTTCGAACAGTTGAGGATATTCAAGGGTTAACCAAGGAGGAAAACATTAGTAAGGAGGCAATTGATGAACTTAATGATTATTCCAATTCAAATGGGAAGATTGTGGAATGATCAAAGAGATATGGCCGAGGCAGGTGCCCCCAAAATCCAAGAGTATTCAAGCAGAGGGGGGTGCATGCAAATCAAATTCAAGTGAGAAGGTTAGAGAAGATCTGGAAGGTTTAGGAAGGCAAGGATAATGAAAGAGGGAAGCGAGATGAAAGGTTGAGGGGGGTCAAGTTTGATTTCAAGGCGGTGGCCAAGAGCAAGGCTCTCAAAGTGCAAGAAGGTTCACATCCAGGCAGGCCACCAAGGTCAAGGCAGGATTACCCCAAGTGCATGGAGACCTCACCCTTTCGAGGTCAGGACATCAAGTAGAAGCAAGTTCAAGTGGTGATGAGAAAATTTCTAAGGGCAAGCTCAAGCATCCAAGGCTTCATCTCATCTCAAGGATTAAAGAACTTTATAGGATAAGGTTGATGAAGTGGCAATTTCATGTGCATGCAATCAAATCATGCCAAGTGTCCTATGTTTTCATTGGTTGACAAATTATTGTAATTTTCTCATTGGCCCACAAAGTTGGTGCCCTCATGTAATTGGTTGAAAGATGGTAACCCTAATTAGGGTTTGTAAGGTTTAATCTTGGCCCTTGATTTTGCCTCTTAATCTTGGCCACTTGTAATTTTGAGCCTCTATATAAGCCATTTGTACTCATTTGTAAAGGGAGTTATGTTGGAAAAATTGTTGCCAAAATACTATCAAAATTGTTCTCTATTCATTGTTGTGACTTGCATGGTGGATATACATGATCATTTTGGTGTATTTGCATGGTTCCTCTCATCTCTCAAATTAAAGTAGGATTTCATTTCATGTTGGTAGAATAGAAGTAAATGGTTAGTTGCAATGGTGATATTGGTGAATGTTTGATGAGGATCTATATACTAGGCCACTAGCATCCTAGCGGCTTGTTAGGAAGCCTTGTGTGGTAATCTAGTCCAATTGCTCCCAAGTTCTACTTGCATTTCACCTTTCCGCTTGTACTTCAAGTTGGGTTGGAAGATAGGTGTTAGTGTGAAAACCCTAAGAATATCCCTTAGAATCATTGCACCGATGGAAGTAGTGCCGCTGGCAAGCTTTCATTTGGTTCGATCCCCGTCCATTTGCCAATCTTTCCATTCAGTAGAGGAATTCTTCTGCTGCCGTATGTAATTCCTTGCTGCTGTAAGGATATGCCTGGCCGTACATTTCTGATGCATTGTGGATATTAGTGGAGGTTTAAATACAGTTGCAGCTGTTATGTGTAGATTGAATTTGCTCCATTAGATTGCTGTAATTTCTAAGCTGCAAGGAGTATTTTTATTGGCTGGCGCCAGTTCTCATTATGCTGCGTTTTTCTACAGCAGCCACGTTTTATGTCAAGATGCCATTTTCCCTGAATAGATTAATTGTTATGGTTATTGTTAAAGAAGTTTAGTTGAATTTTCAGTTTTAAATAGTAATCAAGTTGGTGCAATGCTAGTGTTCATTTGCTTATGTAGAGTAATCCAGTGAATTAGCATCTATGATTTTAATTGAAATTTGCAAATAAGTTATGAATATTTTGGAGCTTTGTGAAAATTGCAAATTAAATTGAGGAAAGAGCCAGTTGGCAGCTGAGAACCAACTAGGTTCTTTACATATGCTTTATACTGCATCATACCTGATCTATACTTCTTCTAAGGAAACTTTACACTCAAACATTGTTCTTGTGGTTTTAAAAATAGAGGTGAGTAGATTTATATGTGGGCTTGTTCTTTGACTGTAAAAAATGGGATCATCCATGAATTTAAATATGATTTATTGTACTATTTGATTTAATTGACAAGGATGCCTTCTCCAATGAAGGCAATGTAACCAAGTAAAAATAATTCATGAGCATCGAGGATAGTGTAAGTTTGAGCTCTACAACTTCGCCCCTTTTAAGGCTAGAATTTCATTGGGGTCTTGCTGTTTTCAAGGGTTTTCCCTGTGCTATAGATGAACTTATTTTTCACAAATGCAAAGAAACTCTTTTGAATCTTGTCAATTTCTGGTGCACAAGTGCTCCTACTGTGCATGTAAATGGTGTATGATGTTCTTGAGCTCTTGTGATTGAAATTTCCTTTGAAGATAGCTCCAATTCCTATTCTAATTGTGCAACTGCCAATTGGGAAAGATCTTGGTTAACTAGTTTATTCTTCTGGTAGAATAATGTTCTTGTAACGTCAGGGTCTATGCCTCTCTCTCTCTCTCAATTATCACTAGTTATACAAGAATATAGTTTGATTCATGGAAAGTATTTTGTGTATGCTTTGCATTCATTGCCCATGTAATATGTATTGTAACCCTGCAGCTACCCTTGAATCTGAGTTTAACTTGACTTGAAAGAAAAACTGAAGGGATTCCCATCAAGCCCCTTGTTAAAACAATATTTCATCTTCCCTGAGTCATCCTACAAAGCTGAGAACCAACAACCCAGAGACCTTGGGTTGACTACAAATCTCCATTCAAGAGAGGGACCACTGCCATGATTCTTGATTTTGTATCATGCATTTTCAGCAATAAACAAGGTTCATCACCCTCAGTGAGGATCTTTTTTATTGTTTTATTACTTTTATATTTTAGTTAGATTTTTGGTTGTTGAATTTCCTTCTAGAACTTCCAGTTTCTATTGTAGCTTCTTGTGATTTCAAGTTCTATTGAGTTATTTTGCTCATTCCTGGATATTCTTATCATTTCCTTCTTTCAGTTCTTGTTTTACTCTCATTATGCATCTTAACAATTCTTGGTATAGTTCTATTATTGCTGAAGCAATGTATTCTGCTAAAATCCAAACTGCAAAGGATAAAAAGTGAAGCTCTGGCATTCTTTGGATTGGATTGAATAACATGGTATATTGATTTCTCTTTTACATATTACAGGAATAACGCCAGATGTATTATCTAAAGATGTGGAGAATTCACTAGCAGTGGCTGAAGTATTTGATTTAAGTGGAAATGTAGTTCACTTAACAGATTTATGGAAAGAACGGAAGGCGGTTGTGGCTTTTGCTCGTCATTTTGGGTGATCATATTATGTCTGAACTTTCAGTTATTAACTTATTTGTTATCTATGTTTCTTTATAGCATTGGAAATCTTGCTGGATGCTTGTTTCAACAAATTTCTACACTTGTTAAGAGCCATGTATACTTTTTGATAGTAGGTCTGATTAGAAAATCAAGTTTGATCCTTGCATTTGCAGATGTGTACTCTGTCGCAAAAGAGCAGACATTCTTGCATCTCAAAAGGTAAAATATCTGGAGATCATACTCTAACATTTTGAATTTTAAAAATAAACTTGTTTTATTATTAAACTTTCATATTGTACCATCATAACGACTGGTATTGCTTGATTCTGAATGGTTTTCAATTTCAAATATAAAACTTGTGTTTCTATAATACTTAGAGCATTTTGGTTTTAAACTTTATTTTACTAATAAAGGAACATGATTTATTAATTCCTTGCATGTATCAGTTTATTGGTGCACACTCCTGTTTTCCCACATTGGCCCACCCACCTTGAAAAAATGTCCTTTGATATTTAATATGTACATGTTGAGTTTTTCAGATCGCTGCAAATGTAATGGCACTGCCTAAATTGTATACGGTATGTGTTTTCCAAATGCAACAATCTCTTGTACTTATAATGAGAATGAGCCAAGAAGAGACATGTCCCTTTAAAGGGACATGTCTATTTATTATTATTGTAATTAATATAATTAATACAATTATGATTATATATATATATATATATATATATATATCTCTTTAGTATTATATTAATAATAATAATATTTATTTTCTCAATTTAACTATTTAGTTATTATGAGAATAATTATAATCTAACTTTATATATATACAATAAATCATTTCTCATAATAATCATGTAGTCAATATTATTTATCTGACCGATGCTACAAACATCAACACTCCCTCTTAGCTAGGGAGGATAAATCAATCCAATGTCAACACTTATGATTTTCACCATAGCTACACAAAAATTGTTACAATAACTAACACTCCCTCTTAACTAGAGAGGATAGTCAGTTTATCACAATGTAATACATATATATATATATATATATATATATATATATATATATATATATATATATATATAGTGAGTACTTGTGGAATATCAAGTCCATGATATTCACCAAGTACTCAATGTGAGTATAATAATCATTTTATATGTTCATATCATTTTACTGATATTAAGAGTAATGGTTCTCGAGTATCAAGTCTCATGATACTTCACCGATTACTCAGGGCAATGGCCTACAGAATACAACTCACAAATATTCACCAATTGCCCAAAGTGATTATCAAGAGCATTTGCCTCCTGAATATCAAGTCACATGATGTTCACTATAGCTCATAAATATCTATGGTATGTCTAATGATAATACGTCTCATGATGTCTGTCATATGGATACTAAGTTTACGTAGAGACATGTCACTATGTGATATGTTTCATAGGGTCCAATCAATATATGATACTAAGTTCAGAAGGATCCTAATATGATTCATATGGATACTAAGTAATCATATAATACATAATTCATGATATGAATTATCACCTAACATGTGATAATTATCGGTTTAAACTCCAAACCAATAGTTATCGGTGGATAGAAGTAAACACCAATAAGCCATCTGTATAACTTTGAACGCAAGTTAATTTCATTTTATTAATATATTAATAGATATGTTATTATAATTTAGTTAGTATCATAGTTTTCATATCACGTTGATATGAGGAATCACCATGCATTGTGACACCTAGTTTCCATATCACAAAGATATGAGGAATCACCATGCATTGTGACACCTAGTTTCCATATCACAAGGATATGAGGAATCACCCCGTGATACCTAATTTTCATATCACAAGGATACGAGGAATCACCCCGTGATACCTAATTTTCATATCACAAGGATACGAGGAATCACCCCGTGATACCTAATTTTCATATCACAAGGATATGAGGAATCACCCTGTGATACCTAATTTTCATATCACAAGGATATGAGGAATCACCCCGTGATACCTAATTTTTGTATCACCATAATAGTGATACAAGGATATAGTAAGTAAAACATTACATTTTATTTACATATAACCCCATTATGGTATGTGCACAAACAGATAACCTGTCTACCATAACAAATCCACATTACAAGATCGTCATCTTGTAATCAAATACAAGTGTTCATTGTTGAAAAGTCGTCACCTTTCTCCAATGTTCACAGGAGGGGTGGGCCCATAAAGTCATGGAGTCACACACATGACATCCACCTTGACTCATCTCAGAGTGTGGATCCACCATGGCTCATCCCAGAGGGTGGAAACAAGGGCTTTCACCTTAGACTTCTCTCTCAAAGAGAAGAATGCAATAACATACAAAATAATAGATCACAGATGTTGAAACTCATTTTCATCTAAGGCTTCATTCTCCAACATAACAAGTTTATCTCGAAAGTATACAACCTTCTCTCTAGCAAGAGACTTGGTGAGAATATCAGCCATCTGTTCTGTAGTGATAATGTACCTTGAATAGCATACTTATGCACTATATCTTTTATATAGTTTGCATCACTCTTAGTGAACCCCAAGTTATGTAGGAGTTAGCATAAAGGCATTTCAGCCAGCACACATGGGACTCAATCTCATGATCATAGTCCTCTGACTGCAAAAACCATCTTTATTGTTGACTCCCTCTAAACCAATATGACCAAATTCCTTGGAAATCAGAATGAATCAGATCCTTTGGATGCTCCCTTTTAAATTTTAAGATCTTGCAACAACCTCCTGACCTCCTTGTCCAAGGTTGCTTTTAGATGAACTATCAAAACTCCCTCTGAATCTAATATCAACCTTTTACCAGCAAGTCATGTCTTTGTTCTTTAGTCTGCATCAAGCTCTCTTCCTGTGCAAATAGAGGATTTCAAATTTTGGCGTAGTTGTATGCGGTGAAGTGACAATAGCAACAAAGAATCAATCGACATGAGTTTTCTTCAATTCCTTTCGTAGTATGAGACTCAAGTTAAATACATTGATTGCGGCACACTGCGACATTCACTATGTTGTGGCACACTGCGGCATTCACTATGCCATTTTATTAAGTAACTAGCAACAATTATTCATGAACTTGAGCCAAATGTCAATCATTGCTTGAAAATCCATTTCTTGGGTTCTTTCATTGAATATACAGCACGAATATATACAGAAAGAGTAAGCACTAACACTGCCTTAGACAATTTGCACCCAGTTTGTAAGTACTCTTGCTGTCAAGAGGTACCAATAGAAGATGTAGGGATGATACTCACTCAACTCCACAATTTCGCTTCTAAAGACCTGATAAAATAATTAAATCTTCAACGTCAATATATATTACTCAAATATTAAACCCCTCACTTTGCCGCATGGATATAATATCTCTATAACTATTGTTCATGGTTCTCGGCGTCAATGGAATTCGAATATTAAATTCCACAAATAACTTCATACTCGCCGTAATGTTAATTCTTCACTCCAACAACACTTGTGGATATGATTCTGGAAAATTACACTAGCTCGATAATCTTCCTTGTAGATGCTATTGGTATTTTGAGAAGCTTGTGAAGCTCTCGTAAATGTGAATCCCATCAATAAATAGCCACATCACCAACTTTCCACGGACTGATTCCTATACTCAACAAATACACCGGGCTGTGTATAACCAGACATTACGTTACATAGATTGCTTCCTCCATTTAGCATAACAAACATAGTGTCCATATAGTTCATATGTCATGAACTTCATGAGCCGTCGTAGATACACAAATTTCTCCTTATCTTAATACATGGAATGAATGTAATATGGTTTGATAATGGATCCAACAATTTACGATAGCTATCTCTCCTGGTGAATATACTTTGTACGATGAGTATTATAATACTCACGAGGAGGATTCATCACTGATGAATGTATGTCCCTCTTGTCGATGCTTGGTAATTGCCGCTTCTACTTTGGCCTATGTTACCTCTATTATGCCGGTGATTTCTATGTCCAATTCTTTATCCCGTTCCCGCTCTTTTCCTATCACTGGTCTAAACAAAAGTATTTGTATTGTTTTGTGTTCATCGATGATTTCAATATGTTCCCCTTTGCTATTGCGACTTCCTGCGTGTTCTCCTACTGAGTGATATTCGTAGTTCGCAAAATTATAAATTCTTTGTTTCCTTCAATATATAATCGCAACCTTCAAACTGTGGTTGACGGAATGCCAGAGGTCACTATCACTGATGAATGCCACTTTGATCTGCTATGACCAAAGATTGGGTTATCGATATCATGTATGATCAGTAAAGATTCAAGAATTTGTATTTGCCTTGCTACTTATAACTCTTCACAGCCAAATCGCACAATCATGACATTTCATCAAATGCAAGGGAAGTCACTATATATAGAATACGATCTGAAATGTTATTGAGCAAACTGTGCATGCAGTTTTATACTGAAACGATAGTCACATGAGACACATTTTCATAGAACAAATATCAGATCCCCATTACCATGCAGAATTTTTCCATGACTCAGATAATATAGAACTACAAATTCAATGTTCTTTAGCCTCTGCAATCTAAACTGTGACTTCAGTAGTAGATATGCCCTCTGTGATATAACGTATGAATTGTGACTTCAGTCATTATCTGAATGTATTGTATTTAATTTGGTCGACTGTGGTTGGGCAAAGAGCATCACAAGCTGTGATAACAGACTGGTAATTTCATTACGCTGGAGCCCCACCATAGCTATCATCCGACGACATTAGAGTCTTCGAATGAACCCTGCCTCTGTTGCATCTGCAATACCCGTTGATGAATTCTGGCTTGAATGTGATTCTTTCTATTCTTCACGGCAAATATGAAATATGGTTCCCGTCAACGATCCTCAAAGATCAGCCCCACTGATATTACACTTGTCCTCAATACTGAATCGACAATTGCTTCCCATATGTTGCTGGTGACTGTATCAATGGCTGAGTGGATATAAATATGCTGATTGGGTGTATGCAGTGCTGTTTTGTGGTTTTCTTCCCTGGTTCGCTGACTGCTTGATTTAATATTCCTCCTGTATGCTGGCCTGGATTATCGACATGTTGATTGGATGTACTGAGACGAGCGACACACACGGAGGCTGCGCAGCATTTTTCAATATTGTATTAGCGGCTTCTATACATTTGCAGTTTGGCTCTGATACCATGTTGAGTTTTTCAGATCGCTGCAAATGTAATGGCACTGCCTAAATTGTATACGGTATGTGTTTTCCAAATGCAACAATCTCTTGTACTTATAATGAGAATGAGCCAAGAAGAGACATGTCCCTCTAAAGGGACATGTCTATTTATTATTATTGTAATTAATATAATTAATACAATTATGATTATATATATATATATATATATATATATATATATATATATCTCTTTAGTATTATATTAATAATAATAATATTTATTTTCTCAATTTAACTATTTAGTTATTATGAGAATAATTATAATCTAACTTTATATATATACAATAAATCATTTCTCATAATAATCATGTAGTCAATATTATTTATCTGACCGATGCTACAAACATCAACAGTACACACGAGCTTGGCTTACCCACAATTCTACTCCTTATGATATCACAAAGAAAACATTTGTGGCCACTTCTTCCCTTCTCAGCCCTTGCCACCCCAACTTGCCATGTCTTTTATTGCTAATCATTTGAAATTGATGTTTTGGTATAGCTGTTAATGCATAGGCTTCACACATCCTTGCTATGGAGACATTATCCATGGTTTTCCTGAATTAGATGATATATCTGACTGTAATACAGTAATAGCTACAAAATATCATGATTGTGCATTCCTCTGCCATGCTTTATGCTAACATTTTAGACATGTTCTTATTGGAAACCTATTTGTCTGGCCATCTTTGTTTGTATGGGAGGTAGGGCAGTGGGAGGAGGTGAGGTAGTTGAGGTGTGGGTGTAAGAGGGGAGCCACCCTAAAAAACCCCTTATTTTTACCTACCAAAGAAAAAGATCTGCAGTATGGAAGCATATAAACAAAAGAATTCGACAACTTACATGAATTCTAATTTGGAAACTCCTGCATGCCAAACAACAGCTCTGTAGAGTGTAAATTAATAAATGCACCAGTACAAAAGGCTTGGTCTAATCCAATCTATCAAGCACTATAGAAAAAAATGGAAGGAAAAGGGACAAGGCAAGTACAAGACAGGATGAGGCAGAATCAACAAGATACAATACTGACAAAACAGAATTATGAGCTGCCTAGATATTATGAATCTAGATATACCACAACTTTAGCAGAATCAATAAAAAACAAAATAGACAAGTCATATTCCTTGAAGACCAAGAGACTATATAAATTACTACAGAAGTAGGATGTACCAATTGTAACACAACACACATGGCAGAAGCCTTGGAATAATATATATGGGCTAAAAAATGCATTCATATGGCGTGTTTCAAAAACACTGACAACTGGTATACTTTATAAAAAAAAGATGGATGGGCCGATACCTGGGCATAGCATGCATATGAAATGTTTGTTTTGTAATTGTGTGTATACTTGCAAGGGAATGAAAGCAAGCAATTGTTTGACATCAAATCATGGTTAACAAGTAAGGCGGGGTCAGCACATGTACAATTGCATCATACCCTATGCCATTAATTGGTTGCTGAATCATATGACTTGAAAGAAATAAAATAGTGTAAAAAGAACTTAGAGCCCCCTAAGAGCCTCTCATCTACAATATAAACCTAAATCTGAACCACTTAATGGGGTATGAAAGCAGAAGTAGCTGAGTAGCTACAAATTCATTTCTACGAAGCTAGCCAAAAGAACCTAGGGGGTGTCCATCATCAGAGACATTGTATGTGTTTATGATTGTCAAATTAGTAATTGCAGAATGGATAGAATGGGGGAAAATACAAACAAAATAGTTGATTCTTTAGTGTTGTTACATTGTCTAATAATCGTTAAGGACTTCCACCATTTTGATGCTGAAGGGGTGCTACAAAACAACCAATGAATCCACAAGAAAGATGGAAAAGAAAATATTGAATCACAACACTTTAAAAACTAAAGATTTCAAACATTTTAAGGATTGGAACCGGGTGACAGACTTGCTGCCTTAAGGGGTTTGGGGAGGCAGGCTGTTTGATTATTAGGAAGAATCATTACTCAAGGTCTGTTATGTTACACGAATGATACAGAGTAGGAGAACATGGCTAAGAGTCATAGCGAGGATGACAGGGAGCAGAAGAAGTCATGGTTAAGTTGCATTGACAACTGCAACAAAGCTACAAGTTGTTGCAATTACAATGCGGCAAAAGAAGATTCTTTCTCAGAACTCTGAAAAATATGTAAAGAGCACTCACTAAGGAAAGGAATTGGTAACGAGGCTACCTTGATGGCAGTGGTTATCCAGATGGAGATTTGGCCTAATGTATCAGTCTACTCATGACTGAGTGTGGCTCAGTGGATGGACTGAGAGATAGTCTTCAAAGAAAGTTTTATCCTGTGGATCCTATAGCAACTCAGAATGTTTCACAGTTGCCAATAATAGTTCCTCATTCCACCCCTGGAAACACAAGAAGAAAATTGAATACTATCAAAGCATCTGAATAGGCATATCATTTCATTACCTTATGTGCAGTTTCAGTGGAATATGTATTGTTTTGAGTGGCAGCTTGATGAGCTGCAAAACAAGTATCAAATTCTGTCTCGAATGGTCAACAAGAAACAACTAGAGGTATCAGGAACCCAAAAATGTGTATTTGAAATCCTACGTTAGACACCTTCCAAAATGACTTAAACAAGATGGAGATATCACTCTCCCAGCAGCCTACTAACAGCAAGGGTTTTTAGTTTTAAATATATTGCTTTCAGCTCCATTTCTCACCCTCCAATTGTAAGTGAATATATTGGGGATCATGCAATGCTGGTTTCTTACAAAGAAAGGCACTTCAAGAAGTAAAACAGTGTCAAATGATGCCGTACTTACATAACATCCACCACATGGTAGTAGAGCTGGATTCTACCATAGGATTTCTTTTACACTCTTCTATATGCAACTGAAGTTTAACTATTTATTTTTATGTCCGGGAATATGGTTTAATACAGAATTGGTGGAAGCTTTGCATTTCTATAGTGAATTCATGTTACCTAGGGAGAATTCAAAAGAAAATTTAGTATTGTCTATTTAGGAAATTGCACATTAGAAGAGCTAATGTCTGCAGATTCATGTTGGATATCCACAGAACTCTACAGGTTTTTAAGAAGTAACAGAATTCTGAGAAAACTTACTTTTCTTAGAGTCATGGTTCCAAGGTTTGTAGTTTATCTGCTTGGTTATTCTAGCCATAGTTAGCCACAGTCAAGAAAGTATTTGTACAAATTTTCCTATAGAGGATAATTACTGTTTCTAAAAACATTTGAAGTTGTTTTCATAGTGCTGCATGATTGGTAGAATCTGGTGCTTAAAAGAATTTATGCATAGAATTTAAGAAATCTCTGACAAATATTTCTTTTGCTTATTAGGAAAACATTTATCTTTTATACACAAGATTATTTCTTCACTACATTAGAGTCCTTTAAAATTTTACTATAGATGTTGCTACTTAGAAACCCTAAAATTGTTTAAAACTTTAAGCAATTTTATGGTGTTCAATGATCCTCTGTGAGATAATTAGCTTCTAGAAGGAAAATTAGAACCTCTTTTGGTCAACATGAATGATTCATTAGATGGAGTAGATAGCTCTACCATCTGGATGACTACCTATGCATCAATACTCCTACACCGAAGGTCAAATTGAACCTATGACTATATCCAGATACCACAACATATTATTACTGTATATACAACATCTATAACTGTGAGAACACTCAGTTGGCGTTCTTGTTTCTCAATAGGGAAAGTATGGGTCATCTCTGAACTCAACAGATGGATTAGATTTTGATCTGACTTCTATACATACATATTTTTTTCAGTTTGGAGACATTGTATATATGAATCTCTTGGCCATTTGACTCCAGTGATTTCCTGAGTAATCCACTGATACATGCTTCTTAGTCCATCTTCTGTCACAAGATCAAGATCCAATGGATTCATCGCATTCTCTCACATGCACCAACTTGTTGCAATAGAAGAGTACCATAACTGTCATAATTTTATTCAATCCTTTTTGTTTGTTTATATCATACAGGGAAGCATGGATGCTGCAGGGGTGGCACTTGTGTTGATTGGACCTGGCAGCATTGATCAGGTCAGTGTTAAATCAAACAATTGATTTTCAAGATGGTATATTTTCAGTAAACTGTAAATTAATTTAAACAGAGATTATTTGTAGTTACTTTATTCGTGGCTGTTTAATCTGTATTCTTCCTAATGTTTCTAGAAACAACTGTCAGGCATGTGTGTGTGTATTCTGAGTTTCAACATAATGTGTTGCGTTTGTTGAACATTGGACCAATGACAATTCAATGTTTCTTATCGTTTTTGTGTAAATTTCTCAGTCTATTTGATTTGTGAAGTAAAATATGATAAAATCCATGGATAGAATAATTTGTGGTAAAGTCAGGGAGCATGCCACTAGAAGAATTTCTAGAAAAGAGGGGAGCTACAATCATAATACAGCGCTTGGCCCTCCCTCAGAATCTGTCTATAAACTCACTCCCCATCAACAAATACTGTTGAATATTTATCGATTGTTTTCGAGGCAGAATAAATGATTTTGAACCAATTTTTGAGACTCAAAATCTCTGTTTCTCTGTGATTAAGGGATGGGTTTTTAGGGGTGGCAAATAGATTTTGAAGTTTGGAAATGGCAGGGGCATAGTTCAAAATATCGTTATCGGCAACTTATCGCCGAGGGCAAAAAAAAAATATCGGGATATATCAGAGATAAGTCGGGAACTTATTGGCGAACTTCTCGGGAACTTAAAAAATGGCTTAAATTTAATTAGAAATGCATTTTTTTTGCAAAATTCAATAAGGAGATTCATCTAATGAATTAGTAAATGAGTAAACAAACCAAACGAGCTGATCTAGATATATATAAATGCAAATATGTATCAAAATTGCATCCTCATGTGGAATGCTGATTGGCTGGTAGCCATAGTTTGATAGTCTGAACTCTGAAGAAAACTAAAAACAGAAAATTGTCTTTGTAAAACTATAAGCAAATACATATGCCAAGTACAATATCAAACTAGTCTACATCTTCCTATTCCCTTCCCAGTAGCTCTAGTAAAAACTATGGGAGTGGGAGGGGGTCTAGCCCTAGTAGTCCCCTGTGGTTGTGACACCTCCCTCTACACAACTAGCTGTGACTGGACCTCCACCCTAGATGTAGATGGTGCTGACACTGGCAATGACTCCTCATCATCTGTATCCTCCTCACTCTCACTGCTCTCATGATCATCCTCCTGAATGTCATCCAATCTTGCTGTGACTCTACCCTCCTCCATAGCCTGCCTCTCCAAATCATAGATGTCATCGTCTGTGAACAATGGAGGCTGGTCCTGTGATGTCCAATCACGGTATGGATCTATGTCATCGAAATCAAGTGGCCCTGCTGGTGGTAACTCTACCTTTCTTATGTGCAACTTAAGGTTATATTGCACAGAAACAAGGTCATTGAGGCATTTCTGTGCTAACTTGTTCCTCTTCTTCGTGTGAATGGCCTCAAATAAGCTCCAATTACGCTCACAACTAGATGAGCTACATGGCTGACATAAGATGCGCAAGGCAAGATTTTGCAGATTTGGGACATTCCCACCCCAATTTTGCCACCAAGCATCTGCAAGATAAATATTAAAGAGTTAGAAAGCAAGGTGAAAACATATTTTAGTAACTTAGTTTTTATCTACTTATCATGCATGTGAAAGACACCAAAAATCCAAATATTGTACCTGGGGTTTGAGTCTTTCTTCCTCTTCTTGCACAGTCTGAGGAGAATAGCTTGTCTGTTGCATTCTGATACACTTCCATCTCGGCCACAATGAGGTCTCTCACCTCAACCTCAGGTACCATCCTCTGCATGCATTCAATGAAGCCCTCCATGACCTCTCCATTCGGATCCCCGTAGGATGGAGAGAAGCGAAAAGAAGGGTTGAGGAAGTACTTTGCTGCATGAATGGGTTGGTGGAGCTGATTGTTCCACCTCCTATCAATAATTTCCCATATGGGGTCAAATTTTTGGTTGTTCCCCTTGTAGTGATTTCTAACAGCCTCTTTGGCCCTATCCATGGCCTCATAAAGATACCCCATTGGGGTTTGATCCCCATCTACCAAGCGAACTCTAGCCAAGGGCTCTGTCATCTACAATTGAAAAGTAGAAAAAGATTATCATTAATTATAGACTAGAGTTCCAAATTAATAATGACCGACTTGATTATTGGATACAAAAAAATAAATATTCAACTTTTGAAGTTTCAAAGATACCTTCACAATTTCTGTAGCCTCATCAAAAAAGTGGTTGTCAAAGACAATGTATGCAACACTTTGACCATCAACCTTCTTTGAATAACTTGAGTCTAACCATGGTTGACTCACAAACATTTGCTTCAAAGGATTCAAAGAACTAAGAACACTTTGCAACGTTAAGAAAATCGTTGCAAACCTTGTAGCTGCAGGTCTAACCAACTCCTTCCCATGGGTGAATTTTCACATCAAGTGGAGAACCCAAGGGTGATTGTAGATATATTTTGTTATCTTTCTTGCATCCTCTACAACCGATTTCACCCAATCCAATTTTCTTATGTCCTCCAAAAGAAGGTCAAGGATGTGCGCTGCTCAAGGAGACCAAAAAAGTGTGCTATACTTATCTTTGAGGATCCTTCCTGCTGCCACATATGCCGCTGCATTGTCGGTTATTATTTGCACCACATTAGCAACCCCCACCTCCATCACAACTTGCTCTAACATTAGAGCCAAAGTTTTAGCTGTCTTTATCTTGTCTGAGGCATCCAAGGATTTCAGAAAGACCACTTGATCCTTGCAAGAAACTAAAAAATTGATGATGGTATGGTTTTTTCCATCCGTCCATCCATCTGAAAGTATAGAGCAGACAAATTGTTTCCATTGCAATTTTTGGTTCTACCACTTCATTGGCACTATTAACAGCATCTTTGAGCAATCTACAAGAACAAAATAAAAATAACATTAAGTACACAACTTTGTTTAAAAAAATTACATTCAACAAAAATAAGTAAATTGTAAAACCGTAAAAGTGAACTAACCTCCCACTCAAGTCTGCAGGAGTAGGTGCCTTGCAGCCCTTTCCTGCTACAGTGATTCTTGTCACAAAATTCAGCGAATAGGGACTTGCTGCAACATTGAAGGGGATATTGTTAAAATACCAAAAATCAGCACATTGAATGTCAACTTGCCAATGCACATCGCTGTTCCACCCACTACCCTCTAGTGATGGTTCTGCTCCAGGTGTGTTTCTGGGCACAAAAAATCTGTCTATAGAAGATGAGCGTGGTGCTGGTCTACTAGAACCAGTGGAAGTGGAAGGCGAGGACAAGGTAGATCTGCGGATTCGTGGGCTACGATGAGAGCCCACTATGCCCTCAAGTGCTGCTTCATCTTCTTCAAGGGTGGATGGGATACCTGGTCACAAATCACAACCCACATTATTTCATTATGATTATAAAATAATAAATGATTCTTAAAAATGAGACAGTGTGAGATACCTTGCGAATCAGAAATGGCTGCCCTCATGGCCAATTTTGCCCTTTCCCTTTGCAACTTTTCTCTTCTCCAGCAACAAGCAAGGCATTCATCTCTCTCATTATTTTTGGGGTGGTGGTGTCACAAACCCTTGTGTCACGCTTTGTGATCCCTGCAAGGTGGTATTTCAAATGAGATATGCCTCCACTAACTAGTTTTTCACATTTTATGCATATCAAGGTATTATATTTGGGTCCTTCAAAAGCATATGCCCATGCCTTGTCTCTAGCCCCTTTAGGGCGTGTTCCTACATATCTCGATGGACATGCGTCTATTGGGGCACTGACAGACCCTACAACTGACCCAGTTGTAGAGGGATCCTTATTTGCCATTTTGATGAAGAATCAAACTGCACGTCACATACAAAATGAGGGCACAAATTTATAAATTTAACAAAGAAATTTAGAAACAAACTAAGTTAGTTTAAAACTTTAAATAAGTTTAAACATAGCTGAAACTTGAAGGAAAAAACCAAAAAACTTGTAAGGTTATGAAATTTTTGAGAAAATATGAAGTTTTTGAGAAAACTATGAAAAATTTGCAAAAATTGCTAAAAAATGGTGTTAGATCTTATTCATTACATTCTAAAACAAGTTAGAGTAGATTGGAAATGATATTATATAGTTTGTATAAACTTGAATGCATTTAATACAAAAAAAAATGATTTTAAAACAAAAGGGAAAGAATTTTGAAAACTTACTTGTGAATTTGAATTTTCTTGAAAAATCCCTTCGAATCCCCTTCGAATCCACTTCGAATCGATCCAAAATGCCTCAAATGCCGATGTTTCTCCTCCAAAATCCTTCTTAGTTTCTTTTATCTCCAAAAAAATCACCGTCATTCAAAAAAATAACATACTGGCCCTTTTTACTGCCCGTTTGCCCTTTATCCGGCTGCGGGTGCGATAAATCGCGATAAGTATACTACTTATTGTTGATATATCGGCGATATATCGCTGACAAGTGCAACTTATCGGCGATAAGTTTGCCAGGCAATAACTATACAAGTTTTATCGCTTGGCCAAACTTATCGCCGATAAGTCGGCGATATTTTGATCTATGGGCAGGGGGATGGAAATCAAATTAATTTATAAAATTACTATTTGAATTTTTAAAATACGAATAAAATAAAGATATGTAAAAATAATAAACTAAAAGAACCTCAATTAAAATAAATGTGAACTTTCAAATATATCTACTAAAAATATTAACACAAGCCCATAAAATATGTAGAATTCTTGAAAACTTCTCTACAATTGACATGGATCAATCAAATGGTTTGTGAGTCAATGCGAGACTGAAACAGATCCAATTAATGATCTCTTCTTGTGGGCGGCCTCTCATGTTTTAATAGCAAAGTCTCTTCTAGAACAAGGATTTTTTCTCGCATTCTAATAAACCTTTGACTACCATCCATAAAAAGAGACCAGAAATTTGCTTTCCACTCAGCAGGCCCCCAACGTCTAGTAATGGCTGTCTTTTATTCCTTTATTCTAATAAGAAATGCCCTTCACTGCTTGTTCTTGCTTTTGTAAAATAAAATGTATGCCAAAGAATTGATGTTTTTCTTTTTTTTTTTGTGAATGCCTTTTGGTTTAGCTGGATTTTGTCTAAGGATTGAAATATATATATCAAAACAAGTCTCAACAAAGAAACACATAATTTGTTTGCTTCTTGGAATGTCTTTCTAGTCCCACGAGAATAGAACAGAATCATATGAGATTATTACCAGCAGGTGGATGATATCAATTTAGCTTTGCTAAATCTGAAAGGCTACCTAGATTCCTCCCTCTCCTATTGCAATGTCCCCATTCCTAGAATAGGATTTCATAATTAATATTAAAAATAAATAAATGAACAAATAAAATAATAATATAAGATAATCTATCATTACTATAATAATATTAATATAGAAATAATTGACAATAATATATTATCAATTAATTACTTGTTAATATAATAATAATATATTATTATTTATAGATATAATAATAACTAGATAATATATATTAATAATTGATGCAGGAGCATCCTGGGTGTAAGAGCAATCTTGCATCACCCAAAAATATTTTTGGTTTCTTTTTCAATAAGGGCTATCTTGTGTAGAGCTGCTATTTATGGAAACTTGCTATTTTTAGTAAGCTGGTCATACGATCTCGGAATGTTCTGATTTCCTAGTTGGAGGTTCATCTTAGTCATATCAGCCTGCCTGTAAAGTTTCATTGCTAGATCAAGTCTGGTTTTGAAGATATTGAGACTTTTCGGTTTTGGAAACAGGGTACAGAAACTTTGAACTCAATTTTGAAGGCTTTAGAGGCCCCGGATGAGGTCGAATTTTCGGCTAAATGAAGCTTGCTTATTTTAAATGTTGTAGAGCTCCTCGTGCTCTTTTCGAAATGGGGTTATAATAGTCAATCGGGTCAATGGGTGATGACTTATGGTCTCCGGAAGTTGGGTCACCTGAAATGGCGGAAAATGATTTTCCTTCAAAATTTTTGTTTGGGTTTCAAAAGTTATTTTGAGCCGACTTTGATGTAATAAAATGAAAAATAAAATAATTCTAAGTTTGGTCGGCCTTGTTGGCTAAAAATTTTGGAACCTTCCCAGGCGGTGGAAAATTGCCTATACAAGGAAGGCTATAGTGTTGTCTTAGGCAGTTCGGGACAGTTCTGGGTGGTAGATCTGGGTAATAATTCGAGGCTTTGTCCTACAAAATATTGTAAGGGAATGCCCATGTGGCTTTGCATATTGTAACTTTGAAAGTTTGTAATTCCAGATTTGTGGAGATAATTAGAAGCCAATTTTCTGTTCTTGCATATTGTTGTTGTTTCTCTGTTTCTGTTATGTGTTTGTGGTATTAAGGGGAGCACCCTTCATCAATAATATATTATATTATTAATATAATGATATAATAATATAACATTTCATTATTAATATAATAATATAATTATTAAATTATTAATATAATTAAAAAAAAATATAATTATTAAAATTATAATGTAATATTATTAACATATCATAAAAACTAGCGACACAATAACGTGATATGGGAGAACTAGTCGCTAGGAAGACATTCGGAGTTTAATTATTTCTGGTCCAAACGATAACTAAGGGCGGGGTATGGTCGAAACAAAGCCGTGATATTTCTTACCATTGTTAAGAAACATAGGCTTTGGCATTCAAAGAACGGACTCCGCTTGAGAAGTATTGGCATATCGAACATTCATACATCAATATCATCTCAGAGAAGGGTTGGCTAAAAGATCATCATCACTATTCGATAACCAACAGAAAATACATGAACCTCGATATATCATTGGTGAATTGTTATGAAGGCACAAGCTGACTGAATGAACAGATATCGACAACTCCAGAGGGAGAAACTAATTAGCTTCCAGCGTTGACCATTTCTCAATTAGGGAAGGAAGCTTATCTATTGAAGGAAGCTCGATATTTATTAAACAATTATAAGAAGACATTGTCAGGCTCTGATTAGTAAAGTAACTAATCATAGTCAGCTGATGGCATCAGTCGATTGTTAAGAACTAATTAATAATCATGGGCAACGATTACAAAGTCGATTAGCAATGGAGAGGCGCATGTCTGGACATCATGTCTCATCATTCCCAACACAAGATATAAGAGTTTAGTCATAATTCATTCGAAAGGGGAGATTACAAAAATATCACTTTCAGACAAATTGGATAGTTCAGTTCCTGATTGGTTTCAGAGGAGGAGATTTCTTGTGCATCGTATTAAGTCCGAGACTATCGTGGCAATCCTATTAGCAAATGCATATGAGGTAGCAGTATTATTCTTGTTACGGTGTGAGGAGAACTTAGCTAAGTAGCATCGTTACCCATCAGGAATTTGAACTCAGGATTAATGGACCAAATGATGTGAATGCCTGTATTTGTTATACCAGCATTGCAAGGTATTCATTCCTACAGAATCGTCTCTAGGCGTTTTAGATCTTTACAGGCATTCATTCACCAGGACATATAATATTATATATATAAAAGTTGTTATTCAACCAAGAAGAGATTATATAGGGAGATATTAGACATGGATTATTAAATATATCTTCATGGAGTAAAGACAACCTGAAACAGCAAATTAGATTTATAAGTTTCAGACCAGAATATCATTGGACATCATTGGCATTCTTTTAGATGGGGATTTAAGTGATATCTGGATATTGGAACCTCGTATGATACTATGTTCATAAAAAACTCATCCTATATGTCAGTGCACAAACATATTAATTGTTAGTCAAGGGTGATTGAATCTGGAATAGAAAAAGTTATCTTACATAATCTTCACTGCTGAGTGTAAGTGGAAGTTTCTAATAGAGTTAGGTGAGGAGTTGGTACAATTGTCTCAGTTCTATCAATTAGCCAACCAAGGGACATTACACCTATCTACTCCACCTAACATGGTTTGATTACAATCACAACAAAATTATGGGAAGCCTTCCACTTTTTGTTGCTGTTTAAAAGTTATGGGTGCTGTGGAATGCTAGAGAATCTCCAATTTTTGCACAAAATTAAGAGGATATGGCAGTTTTAATGCAGTAGCATCCGAGTCCACAGGTGATCTTGCATCGCCTAAACAAATTGTTATTTTCATTTTCTGTTAAGGTTAGGTGATTAAAAATAAATGCAAGCATCTATAAGTCTCCATGTACCTAAGAAAATGTCCAAAATAGCATGGGAGGTTGAAACTATTTAATATTTGTGGCCTATGCATAAAGGCAATTGTATTTTTCAATAAGGGACATATTTTCCTATCATTTATAATGCTGAAATTGTATAAATACCCTTGTTGACATGGGAACATGGTAGGGGAAGAGTCATGCACTCGTATTTATTGAATCATTATATTAAAATGGGAAAAGACACCTTTTAGGCACCCACATGGGAAAATTGAAAAGACATCTCTTTAGATGACCTCATGGGGAAGTTGAAAGGTCATCTATTGGCTATGTGTTGATTTTATTGATAGTCACGCATTGCTCATCAAGAGGGGGAGCTAGATTTCCAAGAGACACAAGGATTTTACAAAAGGGAGGCTTGGGCTAGATGTTATTCATTCGGAATTGAGTTCTACTCTTCATAAATAACGAGTAGTAAGGAGTGTAGAAGAATAGCTTTATTGTAATTGAAGAATGTGTATTTCATTTTATTGAAATAGAAGATCACGTGTAAATTTTCATATCATTGAGAAATAGAAGACAAGTTATTTCTTGCAATCTATGATTTATTCTTTAATATGCTATGTATGAATGTTGGGTGGAGTAACAATCATATAGTGTGATAGAGAATGCGTTTTGAGTGGGTTAGGGGAGTCCCCTACATCAGTTTTGTATAAGTGAGACGAGAGTGGAGAAGAGGGTTTCTATTCCCAAATGTCCTAGCCCTAGGAACACATCTTTGGGGAACAATGCTTAGAATCCAATTGTAAGCAAATATTTACCCTCATGTGTTGTAGGCAAATGATAAATAATATGATTAAGTGATTTAATACAGAGGAAAAATTGATGCTTCATCTCATATTGTAATCAGGGCTACTTGGAAAGTAGAGGACATAAAATTTGACATTGGACAATGGTGGATTTGATTTGATTTGAAGTGGCTTAGATTTTCTGACATAGGTATTTACTCTTTGGTCACTCAGATATTGATAGGAAAATGGTGTCTCAACTTTGCATTTACATAAGGTTACTCTTTTTAGTAAGTTTATATTTGAGCATGGATTGGTCCAATGTTTTCCCAAAGCTATGGTTTGTCTAGATAAGTATGTCAATAAATTTCCATTGCAAGAACATGTCTAGATTTGAAGATACCAAAGTTTTTGTTTTTAAAAGTTGCGACAAAAAGTTTGGAAGTCAATTTTGGAGACTTTAGAGGCTCCTTTGTAATAGGCTGCTCTGAACTGGGGTTTTAACACTTTATTTTCTTCACAGTAATTTTATCAAACAGTTGGCTTGTAATGAATTTAGAGGAGTATTTTGTTTTAAAATCGCGATGACAGCTCATATTAAACATAAGAAAAAACATTCTACATTACTAACCCTTACAAAGAATACCCAACTTTTCACAAACTTCTATTTAAGCACCCAGCCCACTCAACTTTCAAGAAACAGTTACATAATCAGACTTGTTCAGAACTTAACTTTAATAAAAAAAATCAGATATAGTCGTGGGGCAGACCTGATGTAAATGCATACATATTTTTGGTACTGTAGGTGGCTCCAAATCACACAAACACTTCCCAGCAGATAGAGTATGAAGGCTAGCAGCTGGACGGCTAGTCTGGATGCCTATAATCCTTCCCACCTTCCCCTAATGGTTGCAGACTTAGCAAATGACACTCTTCCTGGGGCTCACGTCTCATTCACCATGCCAACACTTGTTACCAGCAGTCACAATATCCTGGGAATTAGTCACCTCTGTCAGACGGATGCAGGAAACTCGCTAACCAAGCCTTCTATAATACTCCAGATTCTGATCAGTTAGCAATGGCAGATCTCTAAGCTGTATGACAGATCTAGATATGAAATATTAATGCCACAACCAGGACATATTAGCAGAAAACAAAGATCTCCTTGACAGTATCAGTTCCAACAGCAAAAGAGATGTTGGTAATGAGGGAAGACATCCTCAAAACCCCCTTGAAATAATCTCAAACCCAAACATCAAAAACTTGAAAAAATCACATACAACATGCTTTCCAACATCCTCTATAGGCATATATATACTCTTTCTTCAAAGTCGTTCCCCTTTGCTTTGCCAATGTGGGATAATAGAAAACACATGAGTTTTAAAATTACTTTTTCTTTTAGGAACACCCATGTATGTCTTTTTAAAAGGGGTGGTTTGATTTTTATAAAGTGACTTTATAAAATGATATAATATTTAATTTAAATAGTCACTTTATAGTTATATCTTCAAACATTAACATAATATAGCAAACGAGCTCAAAATCCCACATATAATAGCTCGCCGGAAAGAGCTTGACGAAACACATCACATCCCACTGCCGCAAAGATGAAAGCACTGCATCCCTTCCAGCTTACTAAAAATAGTAAGTCTCCCCAAAAAACCATCAAATGAACTCCATTTGGCTTGAAACTGAATTTGACTAGGCCAAAGAATCTTAGGATCCCTCTGAAGTCCTAGTTAGCCCTCGAGACCATGACAAAATGGGCTAACGACAAGTCATAACATGTTTGGCTCAAAAAGGGGACATTACAGTCCGCCCCCCTTGAAATTGCTTGTCCTCAAGCAATCTCAGCTCTGGATGCTGCAAAATGTCCTCACTCTCCCATGTGGCATCCTCACTCCATAGATTGTTCCACTGCACTAGATACTCTCTGATAGTCCTCCGAAGCCTACGCTCTTGGGTATCCAAGATGGTCTCAGGAACCGATATCAACTTTCCCTCATCATTGAGAGGTGGTAGTTCTGCTGAAGGCACTACATTATGTCCCAATGCCTTTTTGAGGAGTGACACATGAAATACATTATGTATCTTGCTTCCTACTGGCAACTTCAACTCACAGGCCACTTCCCCAATCCTCTTGATCACTCTGAAAGGCCCATAGTAATATGGCTTTAACTTTTTTGCACCACTCCTCTTAAGAGAGGACTGCAGCATGAGGTAAACCATATCACCCACCTCAAATGATCGCTCTACTCTGTGCTAATCTGCATACTATTTTTGTTGGTTCTGTGCCTTTTACATATTTTCCCTCAAAGATCTCATGATATCCTGATTCTCCTACAATAGATCTCTGGCCTTAGGCACCCTGCTATCATTGAACAATAAATCTAGGAAACTCGGAGCATCATATCCGTAGAAAGCCATGAATGGTGTCATCCGAATAGACATGTGGTATGTAGTGTTGTAGCAGTACTCACCAAGGTGCAACCACTTCACCCATGCCTTTTGTTGCCTTGCTATATAATTACAGAGATATCCCTCAACCCATTTATTAACTATTTCTGTTTGACCGTCAGTTTGAGGGTGGTAGCTAGTGCTTGGGGTAAGCTCTGTCCCACATAGCTTGAAAAGATCCTACTAGAAAAGGCTCATGAACCTGCTGTCCCTATCACTGACAATAGTCCGCGGCAATCCATGTAACCTAAATATCTCCCTAAAGAATAACTCTGCTACCTGTACTGCAGTATATGTGGATGTAATGGCAAAGAAGTGCGCGAACTTAGTTAAGTGATCTGCCACCACATAGATGCAATCCCTGCCTTGGACCTTAGGTAGGCTTGTGATAAAATCCATCAACAAGCTGTCCCACTACTCCGAAATGGGTAGGGGCTGCAACAATCCACCTGGGAATGAGTGCTCATGTTTATTCTATTGGCATACTGGGCATTCTCTCACATATTGTAGCACATCTGTTTTGAGCCCCTTCCATATGAATCTCTCTCTCACCCGTCTGTAAGTTTTGAAGTATCCCTGATGTCTTGCCATAGGTGAGTCATGAAAATCTCTCAGAATCTTCTACTTAATAGAAGATCCAGGCACCAACAAAATCCTGCCCTTGTAGATGATCAAATCATTTATCACTGAATACCTCTCATCTTGCATAGTGCCATTAATAATGCTCTTAGCCCACTTGTCCTTTGCATACTCTGTAGAAATCAGCTCTCTCCAATCATCTGATAACACTCCCAAAGAACACAAGTGAGGTCTCCAGGACAAGGCGTCAACAACGATGTTCTTTTTCCCTTTGACAAATACTATGTCAAGGTCATAAGCTTGTAACTTGCTGACCCATTTCTGTTGCCTGTCATTCAAATCTTTTTACCCAAGGAAATGTTTCAGACTATTGTGGTCCGTTTTGACTGTGAATTTGCTTCCCACCAAATACTGTCTGAATTTAGCCAATGCATGCATACTGGCCAACATTTCCTTATCGTATATGTTGTAACTCCTCTCGGCACCTCTCAAATTCCTGCTCTCAAATGCAATGGGGTTCTTATCCTGCATTAAAATCACCCTGACACCCTCTCCGGAAGCATCACAATGAAGCTCGAATGGCCTGCAAAAGTTTGGAATGGCTAAAATTGGGCATGTCCTCATCAATTCTTTGAACTTGTCAAAACACTGTTGGGTCCTGTTTGTCCACTCAAATGCATCCTTCCGAGTCAAATTTGTGAGAAGGGATGCTGACTGAGAATAGCCTTTTATGAAGCGATAGTTTAACCCACAAAGACCCATGAAACCCTTGAGTTGTGAAAGACACCTGGGTGGCGGCCAATCCATAATAGCCTGTATCTTATTCGGATCCACACAAACACCCTCAACACTGATAATGTGTCCCAAATATAACAATTCGGTCATCCCAATTTCACATTTTAACATATTAGAATATAGGGACTCTCGCTCTAGGATGCTCAACACAATATCAAGATGTTTTAGATGCTCCTCCCAAGTCCTGTAAATAAGTATATCATCAAAGAATATCAAAATGAATTTCCTCAACTGCTCTTTGAATATCCTGTTCATGCATGACTGAAAGGTAGCGGGCGCATTAGTCAAGCCAAAAGGCATGACTAGAAACTCGAAATGCCCATAGTGGCACTTGAAGGCTGTCTTCTCTACACCATCCTCCCGAGATCGTATTTGATGATAACCTGATCTCAAGTCTATTCTTAGAGAAGTAACAAGCTCTGTGTAATTCATCAATGAGCTCATCTATACAGGGAATCAGGTTTTTGTTTTTTATAGTCTTCTTATTCAACTCCCTGTAATCTATGTACATTCGAAAGGTCCCATCCTTCTTTTTGACCAAAACTACTGTTGAAGCAAATGGGCTCTTATTGTGTCTAATGTGTACCATCTCGAGGAGTTCCTTGATATCCTTTTCAATCTCATCTTTGTACCTCTTCAGATGCCTGTAGGGAGTAATGATCACTAGTTTCGCTGCCTCCTCAAGCTCTATCACATGTTCAATCCCTCTATCCAGTGGTCTTCTTGGTGGTATATCTCCAAATACTTCAGCGTCTTTGGTCAACAACTCCTGTATCTATGGAGGTTATTCATGCTTCTGCTACTTAGTAACCTCTGGCATCACCAAAATCTCTGTTGCCCACTGCACCTATCGTGCTGTATCAATCTCTCCATCTGCCTAAGTGATACCACTCTAAGTCCTCCATTTGATAAAGCTCTAAGTACCACCTTTCGTTGATACTCAAACTTCATCTCCATTCTATCTAGATTGAAAGTGAACTCATGGAATGACTTCATCCAAGTCATGCCGAGTATAACATCGTAATCTTCCATGTTGACTACAAAACATTTTCCTACCATGTCATAGTCACCCATCCGCATATGTAGATCATTAATCAAATGAGAGCTCTGCAACTTATGTCCACTAGCCACTATGACCCTAAAGCCCTCATGCACCTCAGTCTGAAGCCCTATCTTCTTGACCAGTCTTTCTGAAATAAAATTGTGGGCAGCACTTGTGTCTACCAAGGTAATAACTTGCTGCCCTTGTATTACACTCCTCACCTTGAAGGTTATTGCTTGATCATCACCTGAAAGGCGTGAAATAGTTTTCCCATCACTTGATTCTTCTCCTGCAGGTTTTACCTCATCACTGCCCTCAGAGTCAGATTGCTGTTCCTCATCCTTAAAGACTGATTGCTCTGCTGAAAAATACTCTAACTGTGCCGCCTTTGCCTTTATTGGGCATTTGTGTGAAAGATACCAAGGCTCCCTACAATGGAAACATAGTTTTTTCCTCAATTTAATCAGTTGATCATTGTCCAACTTCTTCATTTCATTCTTAGGTTGAGAGTCTTTTTGAAAAGTCTTCTTATCCTTGTCCTTTTTAGTTGTGAACCCCTTCAAATGAAACTTGTCCTTTGAAGATGAAGGCTTCGTGTCTCTAGCCTTCTTGTAGGCTTCCTGTAGAGTGGCTGGGTTGAGACCCTTAATCCATCCCTTCAGAGGTTCTGCAAGCCCATTGATGAATAACACCAGTAACCTCCTCTGAGAGATATTTGTGACCAAAACCGAGTCTCTGAAACTCTGATATGAAAGTGTCAACTGAACCCCGCTGCTTAAGCTGAGCTTACTCCTTAAAGTGCAATCTTGGGTCTTTCTTGTCAAAGCACTGAATCAAACTCTCTGTGAACTCAACATAGGAAGTAAGTTGGTCATGGCCCATACTGATCATGCCATGGTGCCACCACTCATGCGCTATGCCATCTAGATGTAATGCTACAAATTTAATGGCTTCTTCCTACGACATTGGGTTCAATTGGAAATACGTGTCTACCTTTTGTACCGATGCCCTAGAATTAGTTTTCCCGGATCCATCAAAGTACAGTAAGGAGAGCTTGCTAACCTTCTTCTATAAGTCACTATGCTGTCCTCTACCTCTTGTGCATGGCAAATGCTTCAACCTAACATCCATGTATTCTCTGAAAGAGATGGCTTCCCAGAATTCCTCTCCATTTTCCCAATCTCTCCGAAATTGTGCTTGCAACTCAGTGATCTGTGGCTATGCTCTCTTATTTGTCACTGGTTCTTGAGGAGCACGCAAGAATGAATGACCCTCTGTGGGTGGTTCATTGGGAGTGTAAATTGAAGCCATAGATGTTTTTTCCAGACTTTTGCAAAGGATGAGAATGTGCTTTCTCGGCTGCTTTGTTTGCTTGTTTTTTCTCTTGAATATATTTGTTCACAATGTGGTTTGGAAGAAGGGTTTTAGGTAGTACCCCATTAGCTCTTGGCTTCCTTGTACAAAACTTAATGCTTTTTTGAGGAATAAAGCACAAATGTGCTTTCACTCTACTATAAGAGCTACCATATTCCTCTTTTCAATGGCTACAAATCCACAAAAATCCTCCTCCATTTGGCATTGGTTGAACCATTTCCACATATTTCCATAGTGGAGAGCATTTGTCTGTTTTGAAGTGGGAGTTTCTGGTGCTAGAAACACTTGCATTCTATGAATCTACAAACACACAAAGCCACAAACTAAAATGAAAAAAGAAAATAAAACTAGAGAGCTCATTTCATTTTGTAAAAAAAATGCAAAAAACTTTTAAAAACAAACAAAACCCTACCTCTTTTGTTGAAAATCTTCCTCTTCAATGTCTTTGAGGAGTTGTCCACACTTGCAACCATGTAGGAATAGCTCACAAACAAGCTTAGAGCATCTAACAATTACTTGTCAACACTCCTTTAGCAATGGCAACCAAATAAGAAAGTTTAGCAATGGAAGCAAGAAGTTTTTCTTTTCATTCACAAATGCACAATTGACATATAAAAAGGCAAAAAAACTTTATAGAAAAGTCACTTTTAGGGTTGAAGGGTCGAATAGACCTAAAATGGCAAAAAATATTTATGGAAAAGTCAATGAAAACTAACATTTGCAGAAAAATTCGACACATTCATCTTGGGCTCGTGCGAGCATTTCAAAAGTCTGCCAAATTTTTCAAAAAGTCTGATCGGGTCCATCTGAGAGACTAGTACAATACTCCTTTCGGGTCCATCAAGCTTTCCCTATGCCACTCTAATATAAACATGGCCATGCCCAGAGTCATCAGGACTCCATTGACGCCAATCGATGACATCTTTCACGCCATCATGTTCAACAATCTCTTCTAGTATAGCCATAGACACGGATGTTGATGCCGACAGGAACTTAGCCATGGACATGACGACAACCACGAACACAACGATGACGAGGGACACAAACACACACATCACGATGACGAACACAACCTTGGTGACGGACAAAACCTTGGCGGTAGACAGGGCCTTGAAGGCGATAGACACAGCCTCGGTGGTGGTGATGACGGCGACGAACAGAACCTCGGCGACGGACAGAGCCCTGGCGGTGATGGCGACAGACAAACCTCGACAGCGAATAGGGCCTTGACAGCGAACAGGGCCTCAGCAACGGACAGAGCCTTGGCGACTGGCAGAACCTTGGCAAGCAAAGCCTCGACGGCGGATAGAGCCTCGTGGGTGATCAAAACCTTAGCGGACAGAGCCTCTGCGACGAGTAGAACCTAGGCGGAAAGAACCTCTACGAATAGAGCCTCGATGGATAGAACCTTGGTGGTAGATAGAGCCTCGGTGACGGGTAAAGCCTTGACGGAAAAAACTTTGGCGGATAGAGCCTCGGTGGACAGAGCCTCGCCGACAGACAAGGCCTCGGCGATGGAAAGGGCCTTGGCGGCGGACAGAGCCTCGACGACGGACACAACTTGTTGCACATAAAGAAGGGCTCTATACTAAACAAATTGAAGGCTTGGCTCATGAAATAGAGTAGTGGCAGAGCTTATGTCATCTTGATTTGTCCATGTTGTCTTGGCAAGATCCATGCAAGCAACCTCTTCATTTTTTAGGTGTTCTCCACATGTAGGTATAGTAGCAAGATTTAGCAGATCCTCCTAGAGAAGCCCTATAATCATGCCTTCAACCTCCTCATGTAATGCATCACCTTTATTGTTGTCATCTACTTTCTCCCACTTGTGCAAATGAGATATTAGTTTTTCTTCATAATGCTTGAATACATTACTAACCAATCTACGCGCTGCCATAGAAGGGACACATTCTAGATTATGAACAACCCACAACATAGATATGATAGGTTGAGATATTTCATCCATCTCTTCTATGCATGAAATCATAAGGCTTTCCATAGAAACCGAAACTTTAGTATCATGACACTCCTTGATTGTGACGAAGAAGTGATGGAACATATCATGGATCATGTCTTGCAACTCTAGATCTAAGAGGAGGTTACTTATTTTGACATTTGCACAATTCTCCAATATTGTAGATCAACTGCCAAAAGAATCACCACTGAAGTCATCAAGGCTTTGAAAGCTGGCAATGATCAAATGCAATATCTCTATCATGGTGTTGTCATCATATGGTTCTCTATTAGCCGAGATTCTCAAGATCTCATTGAGACATGGCGCAGTTGCCAACTTCTTTTCCTTGTCATGGTGTCTCAAAAGCCTGAGTTGACTTAAGGTATCCTTAATCAGAGAAAGGATCCTCTATAAATCTTCAAGGTAATTGGTCCACCTTACACAAACATACTTCCAATATATCTAATGGAAGATCAACACCCTCGCTGAGCTCTTTGCCAATCTTTTGTAGTGCCTTCAACCACCACTGACCATCACTACTGGGCGCCATAGTGTGATCCAAATCCCAAGATCTCTCAATCATCCCAACATGCTGGCAAGATCACCAACTCTGATACCACTATAATTTCTCAAACCGGTCAGCTCACAGACTTCCAATTTCCCCGACACAGAGAAAGGCGTACAATCCAAATAGCCGACACACCAAGAGTTGTACGACGAACTATCAACCGTATGGTCATGTTTGGTGCTTAGTCATACGGTGGAGTTGGTGCCAAATCCGTACAGTATGAATGGTCAACACTCACCTGTAGTTCAAACCCCTTTGGTCTGTGGCTTGGTGTGGGTCCACGACAAAGTCAAGCCACTGTACGGTGGTGTTATGCTGCCCGTACGACAAGATTGTGACTGTACTGTCACTTTCTTCAATACAACATACGGTCTAGGGGTTGTATGACATCAATTTCCTTTCCTTCGTGCAATGGGTACGGACATTGGTTCACCTCCAATAACTTTCCACGTGCGCGAACAACTCTAGTACTATGGGGTGACGGGAAACACAAATATATTAAATTGTGAAGTGCAAGATAGACAATATAATCAGATTAACACCATTTGGCACAAGAATGAACACTAGATTGATAGTCGATGAATCACCAGACATGCAATATTCAGATTCAAATAGCAATACTTCAAATTAGATAGGCATCGAAAAAGATCCGAACAATACATATCAATCTCCAAATGAAGATGATCAACAAATTTGGCACACAAGTGAAATATCCGAGCGATATCTTCAATGACAGAATAGGGCGGCGCTGAACCACCGAAACTGCAACAGGTAGAATAGGGAGGGTCTTCCACCTTCGAAACTGCACACAATTTCCTCAGCCTTCAGCCTCCAAAAAATACAAAGACAAGTCAAATAAATCCATGATGATTCCTACAATGCCAACGACGACCTTATATAGGCCTACGAGAAGTTTCTTGAAGGATTACAAATAGGACTTTGGCTGACAAACTTTAATTATTATTTTATTATTTGGGCCCTTTATTAATTAAATCAATCAATTAAATAAGCCCTTATGATATTATTTTTAGGAATAACAGTCCACAATACAACTGAGAGGGGGGGTGAATTAGTTGTATGATAGATTATTAAACTTTATACTTTGAATAGCAGCAATAACAAATCCAATGAACACAATGAATGCCAACACAATAACACAATATTTTGTTGTCAAGGAAACCCTGTTAAAGGTAAAACTCCGGTGGGAATTAACGCCCACTAATGATGTACTGAGAGTATAGTATCCTTGTTAGAAGATTTAGCCCTGTTAGGAGCTGATTAAAACATTACAGTACATAGTCCTTGTTAGAGGATAGACCCTGTTAGGAGGCAAGGAAAAGGGTAGGTTCACTGCCCAAAGAAGGTTAAGTCCACCTTCAGAACACACTGTTCACAACACAAGTGTATATGAGGAAATACAAATCCTTGTGAACTGTCTGATAGCAATTGTCTTTGCTTCGTCAGTTCCAATGAAGTACATACAATTCTCTGCTCTACATCTAGTAGGTATAAGCTCGCAGCTTCCACAATCCTCTTTCACAATATCCACATCACATACATCTCATGCTTATCTTTTCCAAAGAAAAGATCTTACATATATACCCTATTACATTTTACATGATCAGGTCGGCCAATTAGGCTTTCCTAATATACAAACACTTACATAACCCCTTGCTAAGATACACACGGTATCTAAAACAAGTATACAACAATTACATTACAACAATTAAGGAGCGACATCCTTAATTCAAGTTTGCCATCCATAATACACGCTTCATCTCTCAAGTCAGCTTCCAAATAGGTTTTCTCCAGATCACACGCCATAGCTGACATCATCCAGCATTCCGTACTTTGTGCTGACCATCGAACATTCTTCAGTACCCTATCGGTCATCCCTTAAACTCTCATACACTGAATCCTTACCTTCTGTAAGATATACTAGAAACACAGAGACTAACTCTGTCAACTTCCACTGTCACTGTCCCGTAACCATTCATCACCAAAACATTTGTAACTCAGCCAATACACAACATTACATGCGATCTTGGATATAAGATCACAACATCTTCTTGTACTCTCATCTGACTTCGCATGTTTTGAAACATCCGTACAGTGTCCGTGCACTGTAGTAACCAGTCTATTCTCTTCACAGAAACATATGTTGACATCATTGACAAAACACGAATGACAACAACAGCAACTCCAGCATCACTCAACATAGTGATTAAACATATTAAATGTATCAACAATCTCCCCAATGCATTAGCAGTATCCAACAATTATTTTATTTTTAGGACCATTTAATTAATTAACCTAATTAAAATATTTTATTAAAAATTGGGGACATTACACACTTTTGACCCAACATTTTTCAAACCCCAAATTTGCAACACACCCATTATAAAAACAAACCTAAAACCCTCAGATCTGCAATATAACAACCTACAAATGTGTTTCATGTACCTTGTAACACCTCAAAACTTTGCAGCATAACTTGGCTTCAAGTTTGTACCTAATTCACTCAAGATAGGGCTATAACTCAAAAACCTTGAAGCTTACACCTCCCACAACCATGAAACCTTTGATACCACTTGTTAGAAATTAATGTATCAATCAATACCTAGTTCAATTAATCCATTTCTTACATAACCCATGAGAGAAAAGCATGTATACAAGCTTATAGATAAGCTAAAAGATAACAAAAGATATACCTTGGGAAATCCCTAAAGAGGGAAAAACACAACCTCCAAAAGTGCTGATACTCCATCTATTATTCAAAAACAAACAACACAATGCACTCATATAGTTATAATAATAGTTTGTAGACTCTATGAGTACTCTTTGAGTTGTTGAGTACTCTCTATTCTTTTTTCTCCACAAATTTTTACAAGATTAACTTTTAATTTTTTATAGATACAAGGAAATCATGGGTACAAATGCCTAAGTGGGTAAAATGCTCGTTAAAATGCAGTTTTCACACATTTCTTTTGCTATAAAACTATGCATTTTCTTTTTTGAGATGTCAATTTTTAATTTAATACATTTTGTAATTGAATTTTGCAAAAAAACATGTTTTGTAAAGAAATTTTAATTTTTGGTACTTTCAAAATTATCAAGTTTTTGCCGAGTCGAAAATGTTGGGCTTTTTGAGTACTCTCTCAGTCTGAGTTTGCGAATTGTGGTCACAAAGAACACTTCTAAAATGTCAATCCTCTTTCATGCATCCTCCATGTGTGAAAGCATAAATCTGCACATCCCACGCCGTGCTTCACATATGCACTTCTTAGAAAGACTCAATACTATGACAACCCAATCAGCCATCCAACCGCAACCACTAAACATGTGCTTTCTTTTATAGATATAAGATCACACAAATAAAACCATGAGACTCAAAACCATGAGTTTATAAAACCATTGACCCCACATTTAATAGTGGGTACTAAGTTTTCATTTTATTAAATATCTTTCCCCAAATAGTAAATAATTATCTTATGTCTCCCACACACAAAATAATAACGAAATTTTACAATACAACACATAAAGTGGCCTCAAGAATGTTAACCCCTTGTGATACACATATCCCTAGGTTCTTTAGGTGGTCCACAAATAATAAATTAAACATTATGAACATTTTGCAAGATGCACAACACCTAATCCTAAGAAGTTTAGTATAAAGGGTTGTGGGGCTCTTTGTGGTCTCCATCCCCCCATTTTTTAGTGTTTGTTTCCTTAAACTTGCTTTTGTATTGCCTGGGCTATGGGGGATGACTAGCATTCCTTGCTCAAAAATCTTTGTTTTGGAAATGTTTTTGAATTTTTCCTATAATTATTATGTATGGGGAAAAGTCCAACCCATACCTACATTTCCAAAACCTCTCCTATAGGGGACAAGTCAAAATATGCAGGCACCATGTCTCTAGGCCACATAGAAATTGAATCTTCTTAGCAGGTAATGTTAATTTTTCCCCTTCCCTAGCTCAGTTTGTGAAACTTCAATGTGTCCAATCTAAGGTGACAATTAATTAATTTCTGTTTCAGAAACAGGATTTTCTGAGTTTGCATTGTTTTTATATGCTCTTCCGAAACTCAAAATTGTTGTTTATCATTTCTTCACACTGCTATGTCAGTGTCACCAATGACTATATTTAAGTTTAGACAGCCTATTGTGTTCTATACAATCTTACATCGCAAAGTGTGGTATAGTGTTATAACAACATATTCAAATAACAAAAGCTCAGAGAAATGAATGATTAACTATATATGTAAAAAAAGCAATAAATAATAGTCAAATGATATAGCTTTTTATATATTGATGATCTCATAATTGGCAATGAATGCACCCATATGTAAGTTTATCATGAAACTATGCACATTTGTTGACACCTTTTCAAAATACCCATTAAACTTAATTAGAACAAGTTGGAGGAATAATCAAACTTAGTATACTTGATGCTTCACTGCATACTAAATGTCCCCACGTACTTTATGCTTACTGTAGTTTACCTCTTTAACTGTGGATACTAGAGCTACTTTAATTTTTCTAGAGTCTAAAAAGACATGGACATTTAAGAAATAAAAAACCCGCCATGTGAAAAATCCCGAAGTTGGAGTTCAACCAGTTGTTTTGAGGTTTAAGAATATGGTCATTTAGGTTCACTTGATCCATATTTTCAAATTACTTGATATTTTGCCACTTTAAGTTTCCATATATATTCAATACAAAGATTCAGAAACATCCTTAAAGAATAAACTTTGATGCTTTTCAAACGAAAACTTAAAAGAGAAAGTAATTTGTTTTTTTTCTAAATGGGACAATATTTAATGAAAAAAGATCAATTCTAGCTTTAAAAATATCTGTAGCCAGTCTTAGACCCTCTTAGTTTCAGCATTTATAGTGATTTTGAATGTATTTGAAAAAGTGTATTTCTTTTTCTTTCCTTTGTAAAGTTTTTGACAAATTTTACATTGGTATTTGATAGGCAAAGGAATTTGCTAAGCAAACTCAATTCCCAGGAGGTATAGTATTCCAACAGATATTGTGAATGTCAAAAAGCTCTTTAGCTATGCATGTATATGAATTATTCAATTATTCTATCTTCATGTTTTGCACTTAGACATTCATAATTTATTAATGAGTAAATCTTCCTCAAAAAGTATTATTTTGGGTAGGGATAAAATTTAGTCAAGGTAAGGTTAGACCTTTCCAAGGATCGAAAAAGTAAAGGCATGTACACATCAGAATTGCAAGCTTTTTGTGAAGAACCTATCTGGCTCTTCCTGAGTATAATTTCTTTCTGAATTACTTGCAAATTTTGTATCGTTGTGTTTTGATAATGCTTGTTTTTTTTAAAATTTCCTCCGGAATTAAATAACATAAATAACATCTAATTGAATAATTCTGAATGTTCACCAAATAATTAAATTAAAGATTTGACATAATTCATAAACATCAAATTATTTATTCATGTTATTGGCACCTGACAAATTGGAATGAGTACTTGATAATTGAAGTAACATTCTACTAATGTTGACGCAGCCTGAAGTAGTATTTTGCAACCTCAAGAAAGATGTATGCAGCCTTTATTGAGTCCACGCAACCCCACAAGATGGTGACGCAGCCTCCTTGCTGAGTCATGCAGGCCACTAAGGAGTCTAAACAGCACAACCAGAAAGTGGCGCAGCCTCTATGCTAGTCCCGCAGCCATTCAAACAATTCGCAGGTTCTTGAAAAGTGACGCAGCTCTTTCAATCTGATACACAGCCCAGAATTATTGATACTTCTCCAAAATAATAAAAAAATGCAGCACCTTGAGTCCTCACCAATTTCCAGAATGATATTGAAGCTTGTTCGGAAGATAAAACAGCCTTCCAGACAATGAATGAACCTCTGAAAAAAATCGCACCAAATTGTTTTTTCAGAATTAGAATTAGATTTTCAGAATTCAGTAGCAAAATTCACCACCAATTAATGATGATTCAAATTGCAGCAGTGAGGAATCAGTCCTCAAACCCTAACCAACTTCTCCACAACCCAAAAGCTTCATAAAATTTTCATAAGTCAAGAATGAGGTTCAAATTCTCACAAGGCTGTATATATAATATTTTTCCATAGCTTCTCAATGACACTTTTCACTTAAAAGCCACTAGCTCTATGGTTGCACATTTGAAATATAATAAACTATTATATTTCCCTTCACTTTAATGCTAAAAATGACCCTTTCATTAAAATAATGCTATTCTGACACATAGGGTCCTTGTTTTATGAGCTAAAGATTTAAAACTTCTCAAGCCGGTTCCAACGAGCTATAACACTAAGATGCCCCAAATAGATTCCCAATAAAAAATGGCAACCTTAGCCGATTTAATTAAATAATAATCATAATTCACTCATCTTGCGAAAACGACTGCGGAAGCATCAGAATCAAAATCTAACAGCACAAGAGTGATCTTGATGATGAAAGATGATGAACCTGATGGAATGACTTTCTAAAAATAGACGCTCCCTCCAAGAATCTTGGAGCCCAAACCGGAAGCTGAAAATAAAAATTGAGAGCATCATTTAATTCCTCTAATTCATTTGAGCTCATCGGAACCAACTGTTGATTTACTATAAATAATAAGTCCCTCAAAATAGACCAAAACTCACATCAAGGTCCTCTAATCACCAAAATTAGCCTACAAGGACTTAATGATAGGCTAAATCCACTAACTCCAATGCTCACTCAAAATGGGGACATTACAGTCCTCCCTCCTTGAAATTGCTTGTCCCCAAGTAATCTCAGAAAACAAAACACAGAAGTCCACCTGGATCTCAAGGATGGTCATGGGTAATGTCCCTATCATCACTATACTCCTGTGAAGAAATCATCAGCATCAACATTACAAACATCAACATCTGAGAAACTGCACTCAACACCCAAATTGAAGATGCTGCAACAGGATCGCCACGTGGGAGAAACTCAACCGAGAGTAACTCACACAGGAGTAACTCAACCAACAGACTGGACTTGCCCCCAGTCTTCATGCCAACCAAACCATTATACCAGTCATCAAATGGATGGATTGATGGACTTTGTAATTGGTAGATATCCTAAACACGAAGATCAAAAGTAAAGCTGTATGCGCTCCTCACTGTGTACACCTCTATAAACTGCCCAACAAAATCTTACTGACAACTTGTAAAATTTGTATGATTATCCGGTGTACTGAAAAGATCTCAATCATCATCATCATCATCACTCATCACCTGAAAGGGATCATCACTAAACTCAAACAACGGATTGTCATAAGACATAGTGGCATCCATATCAAATAAAGGATTGTTCACAAAGTGAGCGTCGCCACTGTGTTGATTTGTACTATAACATGACATTGTCTCTACATCACTCACCTTATATTCAACATGTGCGCTATCATCAGTGCACACATCAACAATCGAGGTACTGCTGCTAAGCACCTCAACAAATGACTCATCTGAATCAGTAAAAGCTGTTACTACATCAGTCTCCTCACATGCACCCACTACCAAAGCAACTGTAAGTCCCTGCAAGTCGTGATCCTAGGACCTATCATCAACCGAGTCCTCTGAACCATTTTCTAAAGTCTGATATGACAAATCAGACTCACTACAACATGAGTCGTCCTCATAGATAACATCAGTACTGTCCACATCACCATTGCCAATCTCATCAACCTGTAAAACCTCTGATATCTCATGTTGCTACCAACGCGACTCACTGTTGTCATAGAAATTAGAATTAGAATAACTCACATTTTCCATACAATCATGAAAACTAACACTCTCATCGTGCGAGTCAAAACCCATAGTGATACCCACAACAACCTCTACGCTTTCCCTGTCATCAACAACATTAATAGGCTCAAACATAGGACTTTTGTCATAAAAATCAGAACCTATATCATTAGTAATTTCATTGCTACCAGTTAATGTAGGGCTGCAATCAATGGTGGCTATCATGTCATCAGCATTCCCATGATCACGAGTTCCTGTCACATGGAAATGATGAGACTCAATGCAGTTGTCCTCAAGCAAGTTTGTCATAACCACATGCTCCTGGGAAGAGCCTCTAACATCATGCGTATAGGGACTAGTAACTGCCTCATTGAGCAAAGGCTCCACTACCTGATGGTTGCTGGCTGCGGAAGCTACACTTGTACAATCCTCCTAGTTCTCTTCCTGTTTTCTTTGTGAGGAAGACCTTTTAAAAATGGAAACCATATACCTTGCTACATTGTTTATGGTTGACGGATTTGAAGACAAAGCACTCATCCTTTCTTGATTTTGTTTAAGCTTTTCCATACTTTCCATCATGGCATTTGTTTGCTTCCTGAGATTAACCATGCTATTCATCTGCTTTCCCTGTTTACTACCCTCTGGTGGAGGTGAAGTTCTACCCCTGCGGACATAATGCATACCAAGCACAAACCTGTCTACCATAGCTGAGCCCTCATAACCTCCAAGCTAGCAAAATCAAAGCTTTGATACCTGTTGGCTAAAAATTTTGTAAGCCGCTAAGACTGCACCTTACAAAATTGTAATTTTAAGCAATGTCTCATGAGATAAATCTCTCCTCTCAGCAATAGGGGAGGCTCCCTTCTTACCGTAGGTGGCTTCAACAGGAATTTAACTGAAATTACCAAAAGGGCGGTTCTCTTAATCAATTCCTCTTTTTTCAAGAATGATTTGCATACAACTACAACTTTTCAACTTAACAAAAAGTGCCTTATTGCTACGATAATACCGGTGACCCTGGAATTGACATAAGAACAATACCAGGGGTAGCAACTTTCTTTTTATATTTTGTGAAACAAAAACAGGAACCCAAAGTCTCCTGCACTTGTCTCGTGAGGATTCAAGCAGAATAACCAGTAAGGCACAAAGTCTCTTACTGGGTACTCTCAAATTTAATAAAAACACTTACAACTGAAGCTCAAAGTCTTCAGCTCTAAGTAATTGCAGCCACTACTATCTATTACAATTTGTCCTTCTGTAGCACAAAGTCTTCAAAAGTTCAAATTGGCTCTGAATGCAACAGGCAACTCAAAGTCTGCGCAATTGAATCCAAATCCCTCTTGAATCAAAGCATAAAAACTCACAATCAACTTAAGAAAATGTTGTCACATAACAGTTTGAATTGGCACAAAGTCTCAAAACAATCTGCCTCTTTTATTGAAAGCAATTCAAATTTACATCTAAGCTCAAAGTCTTAGAGTGTAGATACAAATTGGCAAAATTTTATTGCCTTGCCAAAAGACGATTATTTACAATGAGCTCCCTCCTTTATATAGGAAAATAGGAGAGAGAAAGGAGGAGAGAAAAGGGGAAAACCCTTAGCCGCCTTGACTTATTCCCTAACTAACTAACTAATTTTGACTTTTTCAAAGTTGCATGCCTAATGCACTTGCAACCTGATTACATGTTACCTCTTTGCACGTGATACTATCACATGCAATTACATATGTCAAATACAAATTACAAAGACATGATGAAAATATTCTAAGTGCCTGACAAGACACGACACTTATTACATCATCCTTTGTTTGTCTTCATGCTGCTACAGGATGCTTGATGCTAAATATACTCTGGTATGATGAAAGCATCTTGATTTGGAACATGAACGTGCATCCTTGATTGTTATATCTTGATGGCATCAACAAATTGCCTACTTGAAATCAGTCTTGAAAACTTTCTATGTCGTCATCGTTCCAGTCTTCAACTCTTTGAACTGGCATGGGAAGATCTCTCTCTCGTAAATGGGGTTTTTGAATCCCATTACATGTCATTTTGGAAAGTATTTGTCACCCACAAACATGGTTTAGAGGTCCATTTGCAGCTTTTGGAAAAGCGAGAAAACTGTATGTAAACTCTTGGAGGTGGGATTTTAGCTTGCATTTGCATGATGGAGAAGAACCTTCTTCTGCTTGGGAGGAACTTGCATTGTTTTTGGAAACAAAACAATCACAAACTTTTGAAGCCAAAAATCCTTCTTTGAATCTCCAATCATGTAGCATGTGACATGAAAATTCCACAAGGTGAGAACATCTTTATGAGATGGATCCATTGCACTTTTTGGACGCACAGGAAGTGAGCTTGGGGTATTGTAAGTGGTTGGAATACTTGTGAATAGTGGAAGAACAAACGAATTTGGGTTAGATTGGTTCTTGATTTGTGAGAAAAACCAAAAACGGGTTTGTTAGACGGTATTACATATGAATGAATGGCTGGAAACTTTTGGGACAGCGAATGGATATATTCGTTTGAGCTCAAAATGTGTGCTTATATGGTAGGAAAACCCAAAAACGGGTTTTTAAGGGTAATAACACATGCGGACAGCAAGCTTTATGTGTGGAAAATGCATGGAAAATGAGCAACATAAGCAAGTTTGCAAGCAACCACCATCATGAGTTTTAAGTCACATGGCAGCGATATAACAACCGCGGATGGAGTGCATGTACGTATGAAAGTGGGCTTTTGAAATGGATTTGCATGTGCATATCAATAAGCTTTCTTTCTTTGATGGTTTCTTTCAAGAACAGGGTTTTTAATCTCGACTGCATATGCAAGCAAGTGGAGACTCTTGCATATGCAACTTGGATAATTGAAGATGGAAGATAGAAGGAGCACATCACATAAAATAAAACATGTGCAAATCTGAAAATGAAATGGAGGATTGACAAACATGAATATGAACAAAAATATATACAACAAATTCCTATGAAAATCACAAGAAATCTTACCTCTTTTCCACAAAAAGCAAAGGAAGAAGTTTTTTTAGTCTCTTATGTAAAATTTGAAAATAAAATGAAGAGATTTTCGGATTTAGAATGATTGCATGAATGAGAGTTAAATAGATTTCGAATCTTGACTCAATCCTTGCAAAATGAATGCATTTTTGAGTCAAGATCCATTGCTTGCCAAGTGTGGAAAGTTAGAGAAACAAAATGCAAAAGAATAGCAACAAAAATTGACTATTTCAAATGCACATGTAATGGCAATTAAAAATGGCATCTAGGGCATCAAATGCAACTTAAAAAGAATGATAAACAAGCTGCAAATGATAAACAATACCCAAGAACTCACCTTGGAAGAAAACCATATGGATTTGATGAAGAAAAATGGCCAAAAATGGGTCGTTTTTGAGCAAAAACGCCCAAAAACGTGCCCTAAATGGGCTGTTTTTGTGAACAAAATCCTTTCAAATCTTCATTTTTGAGTAGCCAAGAATGATCCTTGGAAGATTTAGTGCAAAAACGACCCTATGGAAAGCAAAAATGATTGAGTTTTGATCTTGAATCTTGTAATTTTTTTCTTCAAAATCCCGTTTTTTTCAAAAAACCCCCAAAATAAGTGAGTTTTTTGAAGTAAAAAACACATGTTTTCCTCTCAAAAATCGCCACTTCTTGCTTTTTAATGAAAACATAAGCAAAAATGAGTAAAAACGCACTTTTTGGAGTCAATAACATGTATTTTAGCTTCAATGGTTTTAAAAACGTTGTTTTATATATGCATTTGCATATAAAAACAACATTTTATAACTTAAGTGATTAAATACGCACTTTTTGAGTGCAAATACATATTTCAAAAGACATGTATTTAGCTTTGAAAAAGCCACTTTTCCACTTAAGTTATAAAATGAGATTTTTAATATCAATTGCATATGCAATTGGTCTTGAAAAAATCACCTTTTCACTTAAGTTGTAAAACATAACATTGAAATGTATTATTTTAAACTCAAGTATATGCCATTGCATATGAAAAGCCCACCTTTATGCATTTAAGATTCAGATTTTATTGGAAGTGGGTTTTAAAAGATGATTTGCATGTGGATGATATGCAATGAATGATAAAAACCCCACTTTTATGCACTTAAGTGACTAAATATAATTAAATTTAATATATAACTATAGTTTTTAATAAAGTAACATGAAAATAGACTAGAAAATGTCAATTTTCATAAAATCATTGAAAACTATGGTCAAATTAACTCAGAATGAGTTGAAATTTAAAAATGGATGTCAAAATCCATTTTAGATATTAAAAATAATTTTATTTCGTGCAATTGACAATAAAAAGCCCACTTTTGGAGGATTTTTAATAAAATATGCAGTTGGCTAGAAAAACCCCACCTTTTGCATCATAACTTGAGTTATACAACTCCGTTTGATGTCTAAGATAGCTCGAAACGAGTGTATTTCAAAGGGCTATTGACTCAAGGGAAAATAAAGATTAAAAATTGCTAGAAAGAAAGAGAAAAACAAAGAAAAGGACTTAAAGGTTACCAAAAATCAAGTGCTTGTAGTTAGAAGAGAAAAACTCATCTTGACAAGCGATAAGGTGATTAACTTGATGGGAACCCTTAAAAAGGATGCATGAAATGTGCAAAATAAAGAGCATTTCAGGGATGACGAATTGTCCTTATAACGCATTATCCAAAACATCGAAATCATAGAGGATACACCCACGAATTCATAAGAAAAATTCCGTAGGGTTGCCACAATTTTGTGATGTCAAAATTGAGGACAACAATACCACTGTGAAGAACTATCTAGCTCTACCTGAATATGATTTCTTTCTGAATTATTTGCAAATTTTGTATCTTTGTGTTTTGATAATGCTTGTTTTTTTTGAAATTTCCTCCGGAATTGAATAACATAAATAACATCTAACTGAATAATTATGAATGTTCACCAAATAATTAAATTAAAGATTTGAGATGGTGTTAGCAATATAAGTTGTCATTAGTGTAATTCACAAACACCATTCACACCGGTAAAGGTTCACCAATCACTCACGTTACTTTAAAGACAATGGTAGACTAGGAACAGAGTGTATGCACCGGTAGACTAAGTAAAGAGGATACACTGGTAGACAAAACCAAGTACACAGTACTGATCTTAGGTTGCATAAAGGGATGAACCGGGTATAAGAGTATACCGGTCTAACCACATAAAGATCCACACCGGATTCTGTGGAGTAGTTTGAGTTAAAACCGGAATATGCGGAGCATCCACCGCTCAGAAGTGGAGTTAGCTTTTTAACAAGAGTTAGCCTTATTCTTCCAGATGTTTTCAAGGTCATAGGACACAAGAAAGAAGAGTTGTTGAAAATTGTTGAATAGAGAGAGCAGAGAAGAGCGAGATCATAGTCACCAGAGGTGAAAGGCAAATAAGTAGAAAAGATTCAATAGCCAGGCAAATCGGGGAAGAGATCAACAGGTATGATTTAATCAGACAATCAGTGTCATATGAGATCATTGCTTTTATAAGGTGTGAAAGAAAATTGAAATCCCTCTATCAAGGTGGACCTAATCGGTTCATTGTAAAATCCTTTAACAGGGTAACATCTTTGTTGATGTTGAAAGTCCTTTAACCAGGCAACTCTTAACTGGGTTAAGATCTTAACCGATCTTCTTTAAAATCCCTTAACCGGGTAGCACCTTCACCAGTGCTTTGTAAGCTCCTAATAGGGCCCCTTCATTCTGTAGTAGTGAAGTTGTGAGCTTTGTTTCACCGTGGTTTTTTCTTTCTAACCAAGGGTTTCCACGTATACATCTTGTTTTGATCTGTGTGTTTCTGTTTATGCTTATGAATGATTGTTTATATTATGCTTATCAAGTAAGGATAATTAAACAAGTTTTGAATTGTAATAAAAACAAGTATTTATTGATTCACTCCCCCTCTCAATAACCGGTTAGTAATAACAATTGGTATTAGAGCTCAATTCTCTAATATACAAAGCTTAACTACTTGAGAAAAAGATCATGGAGGGTTACAGGTATCAGAAACAGCTTGAGGAAGCCAATGATATCATTGCCTCTCTAGAGAATAGGTTGAGAAGATCACTTGCAAAAAGGAAGGAGCTGGCTCTGCAATTGAATGAGAGCAATGAGACCATTGATGAACTCTTTGGGCAAAGTGGATCTGATGAAGCTGAGGAGGCATTCTCTGAGCTCATGGAAAGGAACCAGACTCTAACCGGTCAGATCTCTAACCTTAAGAGGGAGCAAGAAGATAACGCCCTAAGGATGACCGAACTAATAGAGAAAAAGAGAAAGGCTGAAAATGAAAGAAACACAACAATCAAGTCATTAACAGCCTCTGAAAAAGAAAGGAATTGGGCAGAGGAAGCTGTAGGGGCAAATGAACTTGTCATTCTGCAACTCCAAGAAGACATGCCAATTGTCACCCAAGAAAACGCCAACATGCAAAAAGGGTTTTGTTGATGTGAGTTTTGTACCACTACATAACATATAGCAATTGAAATAGTTGATACAACGTACCAAACACTCAACCCTCTCTTGAAAAGTATATAAGATACTCCAAGGTTCCTTACACCTGTGGATACTAACTCAGTTATAAAAATGTGATTTGCTGGTAATCACTTCGGCGGGCTTATGTTGTTCACTTGGAAATGTCTCAACTCTTACTATGATGATGGGATTTAGATTTGTAATGTATACTCAATGTCTTTCTTCTTTTATGTCACTTCCAACTTTTCTCTTCAAACTCTAACTACTAAACTACTTTTTGCTTTACTACTACTCCTAAGGAATGGAAAGATTGGCAAATGAACGGGGATCAACCTAACGAAAGCTTGCCAGTGGCTCTACCTCCATAGATGCAATGATTCAAGGGGAATGAGACTAGATTACCACACAAGGCTCCTCAACAAGCCGCTAAGGTGCTAGTGGCCTAGTATATAGATCCCTATCAAACATTCACCAATATCACCATACAACTAGCCATCTACTTCTATCCTTACTTTAACAACTTTGAAATGAAATCCTACTTTAATTTTAGAGATGAGAAGAAACATGCAATACACCAAAATGATCATGTATATCCACCATGCAAACCACAACAATGAATAGAGAACAATTTTGATAGAATTTTGGCAACAATTCTCCAACATAACTCTCTTACAAATGAGAACAAATGGCCTTATATAGAGGCTCAAAATTACAACGAGTGGCCAAGATTAAGAGGCAAAATCAAGGGCCAAGATTAAACCTTACAAACCCTAATTAGGGTTACCATCTTTCAACCAATTACATGAGGGCACCAACTTTGTGGGCCAATGAGAACATAGGACACTTGGCATGATTCAATTGCATGCACATGAAATTGCAACCTCATTAACCTTATCTTATAAATTTATTTAATCCTTGAGATGAGGTGAAGCCTTGGATGCTTGAGCTTGTCCTTAGAAACTTTCTCATCACCACTTGAACTTGCTTGTACTTGATGTCTTGACCTTGAAAGGGTGAGGTCTCCATGCACTTGGGGTAATCTTGCCTTGGCCTCGGTGGCTTGCTTGGATGTTGAACCTTCTTGCAATTTGAGAGCCTTGCTCTTGGCCATCGCCTTGAAATTGAATTGACTCCATCAACCTATCTTCTCGCTTTCCATCTTCATTATTCTTGCCTTCTTTAACCTTCATGGCCTTCATAGTCTTCTTATATCAATTTTAACCAAACTAGCTTGCACCAAAAGCCAAGCCTTGCCTAGCTGAACCATGTCCACTGTTGGGGTATACTGAACTCGTCCTTATACAATTCCACCCTTACTGATTCTTCCTACCATTGAGGATTGGCCTCTTTCAACCTATCCCTCAATTGTATCATGTCAATGGTACTGATGTTAGTGTCTCAGACTCGCTTTAGTCTCGAGAAGAAAGTGGTCTTGGGCATCATAACTTCCTCGTCAGCTATTTTGGTATTAGTCCCTTTGGATTCTTGCTTGTACTAGCATCCGCTATGGAGTGATTCATAGCAAGCAAGAAGAGGGGAAAAATCCAATCACAACGATCGAGTAATCAGCTTAAAGAACCAACTCACTCTCTCAATGGAGCTTGTCTCCGACACCCAAACAAACAAGTAACCAAAGAAATAATAACAATTAAGGAGAAAAGGCTAAAAGACTCGACTAAAACACAATTTCTCAATTAAAATCTGAGATCCTCTATGCAAAATTAACAAGCCACTACCCTTGAATTCATCCTTAAAACTACCCCCTCAAGCACTTTGAAAACATCCAAGGTGTAAAATTCTCATTCCAAAACCTCTAGATCGCCCAAAATTCGCTAAGGCACCCAAACTCTTGGATCTAGGAAAAATTGCCAAGGCTTGCTCAAAAAAAAAATTGGGGGTCCCCAAATATTTTGGGGCGATGGTGTGAAAACCTCACAACAGGTTGGCATGATAGGGATGAAGCATGCAAGAGACTGGCACTAGAGTTGTATCAATTAAAGGAACATATGACAGAACTTGAAGAAAGAAATGAAACCCTAAGAAGATACAACGAGAGCTCGGTCAAGCTTGATGAGCAACTTAAAACTCAAAGAAAGCACAAAGATCACACCGGGCTTGGATTCACCGCTGAAGTCACCAAAGAGACCGGTGAGTCTTCTGGAGCCAAGATAAGCAAGAAAGAAAAGAAGAAGCCACTGGCACAAAAAGGTAAGAAGACCTTCAACACCTCTTGCACTCATTGTGGGAAATTGGGTCATATAACAAATGATTGTAGGAATGCACCGGTAAAGCCAAACAACAACTACTACAAGAACTGTTGCAAGTATGGCCACAAGACCAATGAATACTGGTCCAGCCCCACAACTGTATCCAGTGGAAGCAGGGGAAGCTTCGAGGGCTACTAGTATGCTTGCAATACATTTGGACACAAGGCTGAAGAATGCAGATCAAAGACAATAGCATTCAGATCCCCAAGACTGGTATTCACCAAGAGAAACAAGAACCGGAGCACAACCAACTGTGCAAACTGTGGGATGCACAGTCACAATGACTTGTTGTGCAAATCTTTTAACACAAGAAGGGTGAACCCATGGAAGGCAACTGGGATAGTCTGCTATCACTGCAATAAGGTTGGACACCTAGCCAAAGAGTGTAGGAACCGGCCAATGAACAAAAGAAGGGATCGGTCAAACCGGTGGAGAAGGTCTCGTCTTCGAATGAAAAGAACAAAGGTAAGAAGACTGAGAAAGAAGTCAAGCAAATTTGGTTCAAAAAGGAATCAAAGAGTTCCGCTGAGGAGAAAACAGAGGAAAGATAATCATCTACTGATGGTGATATCTCTTCAGCAAACTGAGCCACGAAGGCCTAGGAGGAACCGGTAGCTCGTCTACTGTTCCCGGTAGCACTGGTGAGAAGTAAACTCACTCAGTCTACAAAGATAACCGGACAGGTAAGCAGTAATCAATCGGTGTTTGCCAAACCGAAAAAGCCGGAACACTGGTTAGCAAAAATGGAAAGAAAAGTTAGGTAAGGCAATAAATGTTGTAGCCGATTAATCAATAGTTACCATTTGGTAATTACCGTTATGCCCTAACTCTATAAAAGGAAGGAGATTTACTCATTAGTTTTACTTTGCTTTCTTTGTGATTAACGAATTCTTTTGCTAATTAAAATTCTCGCGCTTTGATCACTGTGAGCTACTGTTTGTAATACCGATCAAGCGACTTTCCATGGTAACCGGTTATCAAGAAATGGCCTCATCATCCTCTACCGCGAAGTTGATCAAGGGAAATCAAGTGGACCGACCTGCATATGATATTGCGGCAATTCAGAACAGGGAAAATGACATGGCTGGTGCACTGTTGTCTGTGCCAAACGGAGTCATCTTGACTGAAGCCGTCACATCATTCATTCACTCCAACCAGGAAGAACTTGGTGAGACATTCATTCAGAGCGAGTATCTCTCGCTGTGTGAGGATGGAAGACTCCAAGACCGATATGCAAAGCTGGTGTCATCCGCTCTTATCAACGGAGTCACCTATCCAACTATCTTCCGGCCCAACTAGATTCGACTGGTCCTCAGTCGAGTGCATGATCCAGGGTGTTGGCTCGAAAAGGGTGCAGCTATAGAGATAACAAAAGAGGACCTGCATCGCGTGATTGGGTACTGTCAGGAAGGGGAAGCTTTAACCCTATGAACAATCTCCAATGCAATCATCACAAAGTTGACGAAATCAAAATCCGATGGTTGCCTCATGACAGTGAACGACATCAAAGACGAAGGGGTTCAGTTTGCTTCCCCGGTGATAGGCTATAAAATCTATCAGTCCAGTAATCTGAACAGTATACCGGGAGGAGCCATACATGCCGTTCACCGGATAATGTATGACAGTATGACAATGCCAAATATGATATCTGCGGAATGCTTTGAGAGAAACTATTTGAAAATATGAAGAAGATTGGTATTGTTAGGAAGAAATCTATGAAGTACGGGACCCTACTAGTATGTCTCTACTTCTATTATCAAAATTTCTTTCTTGGGATTGGCAAAGTGACATGGAAAACCGACAGACCGGTCATGCACCAAATAGCTGAATTAGCCAACCAACTGGGAAACCAGTTAAGTAATGTAATGAATGAATATTTTGAGGAATTTCAACTAAGGATGCACGCAAGGGAGTGGGTGCCATCAACCATTGTTGACTTATACAAGGATGATGTGTGTTTTCTGGTTTCCATCGATCACTGCATCATTCAAGCAGTGGAACCAAGAACAGAATATGCTCCTGAGTTGGGATATGAGATCACTGCCAAGATTGCTAAGGCATATGCTGATGCCCTGAATGAAGCAAATCTGGATCTCACTGCAAACCGGTTCGGTACATTCGTAGAGATTCAAGAGAATCTGAAGAAGAGGGCACCGATCAAAAATGTCTACACCAAAAGAGCCTCCACACCAAAGAAGAAACTAGTGACAGAGCAACCCAAGGCTTGAAGGAAGAAAGCAGAACTAGTAACCAGTACCCAAGAAGGAGAACAAGAGGAGACAGATTCAGAAGACATAGTTCCTCTAATCAAAAGGAAGAGAGGTTCAAGCAAACCGGTCAAGGAGGATCCACCAAAAGGTAGGAAGCCCGCAATTGATGAATATGTGGCAGGACTCAAAGAAATTGGTGGAATGGGCTCAGTAAGCAGAAGATATCAGCTTGCGAATGAAGAAGACAGGAGCAAGATTGAAGAAGCGGTAGTGTACTACCTTCATAAGTATAATCTGCATCCTATCGAACTTCATGTTGCCCAAAAAATTCCCTGTCTTTCATTTTTTGGCCACGGTCCTATTTTTCAAAGAAATGCTCAAGTGTCGAAAACCCAGTGTGTTTTCGACCTCCTCTCCGAAGGCTCAAGATGTTTCTACTTTTTGGTCTGAAATCTCGGTGTGTTTTCGACCTCCGCCCTGAAAGCTTAGTGTGTTTTCGACACCTTCTGTGTTTTCGACCCTAAGCGCGCAACTCCGATAGGCGGGTCCCAGTTCCTCAAAGCCGTGCCAGTACAGTAAAGATCCAACGGTTGTCGCATGATCGCATGGGATCTTCCGATCCCATGAGATCATACGACAACTGTTGATGCGGTATCAGCAGGAATGACAGTCAAGATCTACGGTAGCGGTCATCGGTTAGCACCATGTAGTTGGTCGCATGATCGCATAGGCCTTCCTGGCCGCATGCGATCATGCGACAAGCAGTAAGTAGTCAAGCAAACAGCGAGGTGGCGGTCGGTGGCTAACCCCTTACGGTTGGTCACATGATCTCATGGGCTCTTCCGAGCCCATGCGACCATGCGACAAACCGTCAACAGTTTCGCAGGGGTTTAGACTTTGGCGGTCGGCGTAGCAGTTCCAGACTGGTCGCATGATCGCATGTGGCTTCCTAACCGCATGCGACCATGCGACAAGCGGCAGGCGGCGGGTTCTAGTGGTGACGTGTCCGGTTTTTGGTGGGTCCGATGGTTAGTGGAGGGGCCAGTTGATCCAAGATCAACGGCTGGCGCATGATCTCATGGGATCTTCCGATCCCATGCGATCATGCGACAACCATTCGATTCTTAGTTTTTCAGCGAACGTGGTTGGGTTTCGGTTGGTCCACGTGTTAAGGGTGGTAGGTTTGGCGGGGCCATTTGTCTTGCGTGGAGGAGCGACAGATTCTCAAGGCTTGTTGCATGATTGCATGAAGCCTTTCGGGCTCATGCGATCATGCGACCGTTGACTTTTTCAAGGCGGTGTAGTCGTGTGTCCAGCCCGTGCGAGTTTTCGGTTGGTCCATGTGGTTGGCAGGTGACTGTCTTGCGGGTCCAGGTGTCTTATGTGGCGGCAGGGTGAGATCTATGTGGCTAGTCGCATGATCGCATGAAGCCTTTCGGGCTCATGCGATCATGCGACCAATGTTATTTTAAAAATAGAGCAGGCTTCCAGACTTGGCAAAGAGTGCGGTTGCGCGGTTAGCATGTTTCGCGTGGTCGCCAGATAGAGCCCGGGGTTAGTAAAACTTCCCGCGGCTTGGCGACTGAAGGGAGAGTGAGCCTTGTTGGGTGGATATTTTGCAACTGACAGTTTTGAGGAAAAAATCCAGTTTACAAAATTTTGATACCAGCCACAGCTTGTGAGACAATGTCTCTCCTACCTTAAAGGGAAGGCTCCCCCTTCTCACCTTTCCGTGGATCAACTCAAGGTAAGCAAGAAGCTAAGAGATTATTAAAATAGGGTGTTACAAATATTCCTTCTTCTTATCTTTCAAGAAGGAATCCACTTACTCGAAGAACGAGTAATGGGCAAAGCTTTAATCTCTAAACTACACTTCTATCTAAAAGCTGGAAATAGTGATATCGATAAACTAACACCAACTCACAGGCTGATTGAAAAGCGTACCGGCTTGGTTCTATGACCTATTTATTTGATCTATAAGAAACACCTCTACCATTGGGGCACACAGACTTCCAGAAGTAGAGATTTTTCTAACTATTTTAACAAATTATATGAAAATGAGATGGTAATATAATCTACAGTCACAGCTTCTAGTCTTATATTACCACAGTTGCTTCCAGTCACAGCTTCGGCTCCAATTGTTTCTAATCTTCAAATTGCTCTTAACAAAACACAAGAATCACATAAACAAAAAGATAGCAAAACCAAAATTGCAGTCACAACTTCCAATTTGATTTCCCACAATTGCACTCAGTCACAGCTTCAGCTCCAATTGTTTCTTTTTATTTATTTTTCTCCAAAATAGTACTACACAATCACAGTTATGCTTGCACAAGTTTGGCAGAGCTCTCTCTTGCATAAAATAAATATGAATATTTACAATGAGCCCTCTTGTATTTATAGGAGAGAGGCTATGAGAAAAATAAGGAAAATTAACTACCTAAGTTGACTTATTCAACAATACAGACCTCTGTAATGTTATTACATGTAGCAAGATGTGTAATTGCAAATTTTTGCTTTACATGTTTCATTACATATGTAATTGCAATTTTATGCTTTACATGTAACTTGTCAAAACTAAAAATAACAATGCATATCTAAAATCCTAGAAAGCAATGAGAAATCTATTTGAGTGCCTAAAGCACTCTTCTTTTCAATCTTCTTCATTAAGTGCCATGAAAACCTGAAACTTGTGAATACTCTCTTGAATTTCTTTTGGATTTGGCACAATGGTGTTGTCTGCAACCACAGTTGTCTTGAGAATCGTATCTGAGCATCTGGAAATTGCGGCATCACTATCCTCAAGAAAAGTTTGAAGAAGATTAAGTGAGTTCTGATGATCTGCGAGTTTGTGCATAGAATCCAGTGTAAAATGATTCGCCTCAAGCTCAAGATGAACCATTAACAAGAATTCTGAGACTGTATCATCCTCTGTCATCACCTTTTGATCATTATTTATCAATGTGCATGAAATCTTTATAAATTGAGTAACAATTTCTTGCTCTTTTTCAGCACACATCTTTATGGCTACCTCTAGATCTTCTACCAGGTTTTCAATGACTTGGCCTCTATTCACCAATAGCTCTTTGGATCTGATGTAGTTCTCTCGAGAAGGTATTACCCCATTCTCGCATAGCAGCTCCAGTTTCAGATCTGAAAACTTATTCCAAATTTCCAAGTCTTTTCCAAGTGACTCCAAGTTTTGACTGAAATTTCTCAAAACTTCATTCAACTGAGATGTCACCATTCTGGCATGAGTAATCATTTGGAGTGCTCTTTTTATCAACTCTGTTCCTTCTGCCATCATTTGGTTCACCCATGTATCAATGGCTGTAGCCATTTCTCTAGCTCTCTCAACCTGTTTAACAGACTCTTCTGCAATAGAAGACGCTAGTGGATCAACTTGTTCTGAAACTCTAGTAACCTTTCGAATTACTGCCATGAGTAATTCATTCCGTTCCTTAAGCTGATTTTTCTTTCTTTTAAGCTCATCACACTCCTGTACTAGCAATGCTACAAATTCTTGAGCATCATTGATCAATCCAGCATGTGTCTGTTTGCCCAAATCCACCCTGGTGATCTTAAAATCAGCCATCTGCATCTCATCACGGGGTTTTTCCATAAGAGGTTCCGCAATCTCAACATATTTAGTTTTATTCTTGTCCATTCTAACCCTTGAAACCGTTTTGGCTCTCTTAGTACCCTTAGCCTTAACTTGTTTCAATTGCTCAAAGTCAAAAATATCTGGTAAAACTTCCTGTTTCTTTCTCTTTGGAACAGCAGCACTGAGCCACGAAAGAAGATCAGATAAAATAGCAGGAGTTCCTTCAGACGCAACTTGTGATATGTTAGATTGAGTACATGTTGTGATGCTTACAATGGCTGGTGCCTCAGTTTGTATAGCAGCAGGAACAAGTCTTGTAGTGACATGTGGCATTGATTCTGACATGAACCTGTCAAAATCGCTAAGAGAAGAATATCCTTCCATTGAAGGAATCATGGGTGTATCTGAATGAGAAACATAAGAGAAAACATCGACCATGTTGTCGTGTGACATATTCGGAACAGGAGGAGTAAATACTGTTGAAAATGAATCAACATCAGAATCAATCATGAAACTAGGTGCATCTGCAAGAATGAACTCCTGTGTAGTCTCCGCAGGGGTAGATCGTGTATTTGGTATTTCTAGAAGTACTTGTACTTCATCCTCTTGTTGATCATCTTCAATTTCAAGGTTTTCTTGTATCACCATCTTTTCTTTACCTGAACTTTCTCGGGTTTTCTCCTTTGATTTTAATTTCAATTTTACTGTGGTCCCTGAAGAAGATGCATTATCTTTGCTCTTACCTTTCACTTCTGATTTCCGGCCCACAGGTCCAATTGCATCATCATCTGATCCTGATTTAAATCTTTTCATCTTAATACCATAATGCTTGAGCCAAGCGTGAGTATTAGCCATGAGTGACTGAAATCTGTCGGTTATGGAGAAATTTTCTTTTAACGACTATTGGATTGAAGGGAGGTCCTGAGATGCAACCTTTGCTACCTGGTATTCTGGATCTAATATGTCTCCATCATCTTCCATTCCTTCTGAAATGTCAGCAAGATCCATATCAATGATTTGTTCTAAGGATAACCTGCTATAGTCCATCCTTCGGATATCCTTATCTGTACAAAGATCTATCCAAACATCTTCAATACGATGAACATGAGTAAAAGATTTTCTGATTTTATCCCTCATGCCCCGATAATCAAAGTCAGCTCTAATCTTGAACCTTTTCAGTTTGATCTCTTGCAATTCGGTTTCCATTGCTTTAGCCTTTACCGTAGAAGTAAGTGAATACCTACCAATTACCAAGGGATGCTGAGTAGAAATTGCAAATCCGGCTTTATGAGATGCAGATTGTTTAGCATGTACATACATCAGTTGTCTTCCCAACTCCATTAAAACAATCTTATCAGTTGGATACCTTGGCAACATATAAGGATGATCATCAAAACATCCGACTCTCATGTAGGTGAAAGTCGGAAATTGTAAGAACATACATCCATATTCATTGACTTTCCTCCATGCTGCCTCTGAAACCCTTTTGTTCTCAAGTGTTTTATCAAACAAACACATGAAATTTCCAAAGAAGGCATCTTGAAGTCTACGATAATGATGTCTACCTGTAACCATGGGTAGTTGACTGTAGTACCCCCATACTGGCAACCTGCTTCTGTCTCCCTCATAGGATAACCCTGGTAATGCTCGGAAGGATGCAGCAATGTACACAAGATATGAACTCATATAGAATGTATGAGTGGTAAGTACCTCTGTCAATTGCTCACACAATGAATCACTAATCAATTCTGCCCAGAAAATCTTTTGCTTTCCTTTTTTGACGATGGCAATATACTGAAACATCCAAGGCTCGAAAACATTGGACTTCTTCAACCCCCGCATTCTGCCAAGAAGAGTAATCATTTCATTGATATCTTCTTTGAACTCAGTTCTGTACAAAGTTGCAGGCCATCGGGTTGAGATTGATTGCCTTGGTTTAATGAACCAAACAGTATTGATCTCCCTTTTGCAATCATCTTCCATTTTATTGTAGTACTGTAAGGCTTTCTCATGAGTAATATCTGCATACACCATAGCGGAAGGAACATGGAAAACTTTGTCAATGGCTTCTGCATCTAACCTGATAACAATCTGACCTTTAGAATCCTTGATTGTCCGAGTTTCTTTATCAAAATGTGCTGCACATGCCATTATGAACTCAGGTTCCAGTACTGCCACAGGAAAAGTTGAGAGTAGGTGAATATGGCTTTTGAGAATTTTCTGCATTTCATCCTTTGGATTTGCAACCTCTGTTCTTTTAACAAATTCAGTCATATCCACATGCCCAACTTCTGTATCTTTGATCTCATCCAGATTTGAGACCACTGAGGTAGGAACAACAAAAGTCAGATATTTATGAAATTTGAATTTCATTATTTTCTCTGGTGTAATGGTTGGCTTTTCTGTCATCTGATGAACACCTGTTTTATCAAGATGAAAAGATCAAAATAATACGTCAGAAAGTATTGACGTTAAGGTTCACTCCGATTTTGAAACTGGATAAAGCAAAAAAGTGGAACACATTGTATTTCGGGAATTTTTGGGCACATTGCAGATTTGACTGCATGTAGTTCAACTTGTAATATGTTCTGTAGTCGGTCCAAAAAGTTCCTACTACAAGGGAAAAACATAAGTTTTAAAGTGAAATCGGGGTTTTTGGACGCAACTGCACTTAGGATTGCATGTGTAATTGCATATGTAGTTCGTTTTGCAATCGGGTCAAAAATCCCCGATTTGCACTTGGAATTGCTTTTTCAACTTGGGTATTGTAGGAGATTTTTGATGGGATTGCGCATTTGACTGCATGTAACAATACATGCAGCTGGTGTAAAAATCTCCGATTGGATAAATTTAGGATGGAAATTTCCGGGGTAGTTTCACTTTCAATTACATGTAACAGTACATGTAATGGGTCTTAAAAAACCCGATTTTAGAAACATAATGGATTTGGGCAAAAATGTAGTCGGGGATTTTTGAGGTGATTACATATTACATTACACGTAAAATGACGTGTAATGAAATACGTAATGAGCAATAAAAAGTCTGAAAAGCAAACATGAAATGGAATTTTTCAAAGAAGTTACACTTTGAATTTCGGGAAACGTTGCATATTAAATATGAAAGTATACTGTCTTTGGCAAGGCTTTAGTATGCAATTTTCTCAAATAATGATATTTCATGGAAATGAAAAGGAAATTTCATTTTTCTCAAGGCAAATTTTCAACTATGACTGCAGTGTTTGGGTATTGTAATTTCTTATACTGTGTAAATGATTGGACTTAAAAACTGCAAGAATAATTGTTTTCCTTTTGCAATTCAAAAGCTCTGAGAAATAAGGCCATGACAGAAATCTGGGAAGGAACTTCTAAATATAAGATGAAATTCATCACTTATACGAATAACTGGAATCTCAAGCCATTTTAAAATCTCAGAAGATAAACCAAAGAAAAAACTGGTATGTTGGGTATGAAAATTCATTTAATACAATCATATATTGCATAAAAACGTCATCTAGAACCTGAAACGAGATTGCAGAAGCAAAATGATGCCAAAATATTCACATTACATGACGTTTTTAATAAAATGGAGAGTAAAAAACACTGTTTTTATTAAAAACAACCACCAGAATAAAAATGCGGAGGCAAAAAGAAACTTGTTTAATGCAAAAATGACGCCCAAGGAACACTTGCTGTTCAAAGTCGAAAGAGAGCCAAGGACTTGCGCAGAAAAGAAAATGACCTGCTTCAAAGATTTTCGGAAATAATGAAGATAAATAAAGACCTAAAAGCATAGACAACTCCTATTCGGCGCGGCATTGAAAGCTCGGGATTCTCACACGGCACTTAGCGTGATCTGTGAGTTCCTTCGTTTGGCGCGCTTCCATATTCGTTTGCAACGATACGATGAACGTCCGATAAAGACTTTTTCATTGTCTTTGAATTTGCAATGTATAACTAAGTCCGATAAAGACTTCCGGAAAACAAAGGCTTTACACTCAATGCAATGTCCAAAAAGTCCGATAATTTTTAGAAAATTTCGGGCTTTTGAACATCACTTTGTTAAAAGCGTTTTATAATCTGTGATGGCCCAAATAAAACCTGCCTATAATGTGTAATTATCGGGACATTGGAAATCTTTTGCATGTGCAATGACATGTAAAATGCCCGCAACATGCAATTATCGGAACTTAAGAAAAGTTAAACCAAAGTAATAAAAACTCCCATCGCATTCTATATGCAATACCAAATGCAACATTAATCAAAACACCTGCCTTCCTTGTGTATTGAGAATTTTTAATAAACGTTACTAATAAAATTGCATATAAAAATAGATAAAAAGACTTGCCTAAAATATAATATAAAATCTCAAATATTAAACATGTAATGCATTCTTAAAAGGTTCTTATTTTAATATTTACGAGATTTTATATTAAATGCAAAAAGAATTTTTAATAATATATTGTTAATATATTATGAAAAATTGAAAAACAATAAATAAATAAAAAACAAACAAACTAAAAACATTAAAAACGACGACTTGAAACTTTAAATAAATAAATAAATTTATTTATTTAATAAAAATACTTAGAGTTTAAAACCAATTTAAATTTAATCGAAAATACGATTTAAAATTTTGTATAGTTGACATAAATTTTACGAAAACAAAATTTACGACAACAAGCCTGAGCATTTGTGGCAAGCGGTGGCAGTTTCTGAGGGTTGTCGCATGATCGCATGAAGCCTTTCGGGCTCATGCGATCATGCGACCGTTGCTTTTTTTCAAGGCAGTGCAACCATTTTTTCGCGGGGTTTCTTCCAAAGTGAACATTTGCAAGTGCGGGTAGCTGAAGAAATTGATGATTTCAGAGGCAGTTGTAGCTGGGAGAATTGGCAGAGATCTTTTAGGCCGCCGTTTTGAGTCTTTTCCAGCATGGGATCGGATTTGAGCATTCATGGCTGAGTGGGCTTGCAGGGGGTTGTCAGGTCAAGGTCTTTTGTCTGCAGGCATGATCAATTCGGAGATGGGCACGCAAAGAAAGATGTATCTGATTTGTTGTGATATTGTCAAGATGAACATTTATGATCAGACACGACTGCTAGGGATGATTATTTTATGCATAAATTTGTAACCCTGGTTAATTTTGATTCCTGCCTGCGTGTAGAGTTGTATATAATGTTTTTTTTGGAGCCTTAGTGCTCAGAGTTTGCAATCCGTAAAAAGAGTTTTTTCTCTTTCTTGGGAGTTACCTGTGGCATTTGTTCTGCCCTCTGGTTTTTCCCTTGTCTGTATTTCTCTTATTGAATGTAATATACTGGTTTCATTGGAGAAGCCCTTGGAGTTCCAGAGTCCTTTCTTTCAGCTCACATGTGTACTATTGTGTATTGATCTGATTGGATTGAGTCTGTGGGTATAGTTCAGCCCCTGTCTTTCTGTCTCATTCCTGTACCCTTTTGTTGAAGAGAACGTTTGCTTGCAGGTCACAGCCCGTGTCATTTGTTCTAGCCTCTCTGTGAAATACTTATGCAAGCTTGTTTAGAGAGAGTGTGTTCTATTAGATCTGAGAGCCTTCATGCTGATTTTGGCCAGTGTATTGTATTCATTTCTTTTTCGGTGCATCACCTAGTAGGATAGATTTGCTTTTAGTTATTTCCCTTTCCATGCACTCCTATCCCTTTCCCTCAAAAGAATTTACATTTCCTGTCTAAGAGCAAATCTGGGTGACTATCCAAGAGGAACTAGCCTAGAATCTGGAGGTCTCATCTCGGTTAGCAAAAGGTCCCACAACCTTGAGATGATTCCCATGTTATACTGGATTATCAAGACCAAGAGAGCTTGAGATCAGAGGCGCAAATTCAGTGTATAACACTTCACAAGATTGTACCAGAGGACTTCTTACAAACTCTTGAAGCTAGATGGAAAGCTTCAATGGACAGAGAAAAGGAGCTGAGAATACGAGGTCTTCTAGAGGTTCAGAACCATCTCACTCTGGAAGAAGCCACCGAATAGGTTGAACTGCATCAACAAACCTTCTTAACAAAAAGGATGATCGGTGTCATGCTTGTTGGAGAAGCTGAGAGAGTGCATGATGGAGTAGTGATGTGGACCAAACTTCTTCAGACCCAGAAGCAAGCAGAGGAAGCATGCCAAAGAACAACAGTTCCACTAGTGCTTGACACGGAAAAAGGAAAAGGAATGCTTCGAGCTAAAGCACCGGTCAAAGAGAAGAATCCTATAGAACCGGTCATTGCCGACATCACTGATGACAAGAGCAGCGAGTCAGCACGTTCAACTGTTCTCATCTCTCCAAGAAAAGGTAACACTCGCCCTATGTCTGTAAATGAATTGTTGATGAGGTAATGGACTTTGGAGAAGTAGATAATGCTGCTAAGTGGTACAATGTACTAGAAGAAGATGATAAACAGGCAGTAATTGTAGCCATAGTGGAAACTTTTATGGATTATCATAAAACTCCAAGGGACTATATGTCCACGTTCCCACCAGAACTCAACTCCAGGCTTCAAACTAAATGGAGAACCGGTCTAGGCACAAACACGAGGATCAATAGGGAAACACTATTAAAGGTCAGACCTGGTCTCAGTGAAGAAAGAATAAAGCTTCTACTAGAGGAAGCAGCAATGAACTTGGATATCAAGTATAGAGTTGCACAAATTCTAAACGGATATGAGAATTGAGCCTATAAAGAGACTTTGGACTTCTGGCAACAGTTTGACTTCAGTGCACTTGAAAAATTAGGTCCTTAGGATCAAATTGAACAAGTGCCGGCACCACCAGTTCAATTCACTACTCGTGAAGAACCTACAATCGGTAATGTAAATGTTCAAATAGAAGAGTTCACATCTGGTGAACAGATAAACATTGAATAGGTAGAACCTGAACTGGGAACTGAAATTCCTAAGGGAGAGTTACATACAGCTGAAGAGAAGCACACAGAAGGAGTCCCACCAAAAGAACAACTTCAACAGGAACAGGATGTACCACCAGAAGTTGAAGTGCAACCGGGAGAAGAAGCTCAGAATAAAGAAGAAGCACCTACTAAAGACAACCTACCTGAAGAAGAGGTACAACCTAAAGATAAAGCTCAAGAAGGAAATGAAGAAAATAAAGAACAAGAGCAAGAAATTCCTGTACAAATTGAGCAAGCTCAACCGGAATAGGAGCCCAAGAAAAAGGAGCAAACAGATATTCCAAGCTCCTCATCAAAAAGAAAGTTGTCTTTTGTTGAGGATAAAGAAGCCAAAAGGAGCAAGCCCACCGATACAGTGGTAGACGTCAGCAAGATGTCAACAAGACAGCTCAAGGAGCTGACCAAGAGGAAACAAGACATGGTCCTGACCACTGTGAAGAATATCTTGTGCAACTTCGTGCCTGACGCTGACATAGATGAAGATGAACCGGTGATAGATCAGCTGGAAGTCTTGGCACAAGCAATCGGTGATGATCTGACCGATCCATAAATTGTTGCCATAGACCACTACGAGAAGAAGAGAATCGAGATTCTCCACAAACAAGTTGCAGATATCAAGGTAACTCTATCAAACAACTTAAAAGTTCTTCAACAACAGATCCAAGTTGCAGGAAGTTTGATGACTAGGACTTCAAACTTTGAAATATTTTTGCAAGATTTGACTGAGAAGTCTGCAAAGACCTCAAAGACATTAGAGCATTGTCTTCTGAATTTGACATCAAAAATAAGTTTGCAGCAAATTTTAACAGAGAAATGACCAGTCTGGCTCTAATTCTTAGAAAGACTGTAGAAGAGGAGAATAAGAGAATTCAGGATCTTATTGGATTTCAATTATTTCTGGCACCAACATTTGACTCAATGCAGCAAACAACAACTTGTACAGAGATTCTGATCAATGAACCTGATTACAAAACAATGGAAGATATGGAGAACATCATTGTTTCTCTAAAAGTAGCCCAAAAGAACATTGAATATGTAACCGGTCAATGGGCACCATTTCTTCACTTTGCCAAGAGGATCTATAAGGATATCTTCACAAAGCTTCAATTGTAAAATCCTATGTGAAGCTTAACCCTTTTTCCTATGGAGGCAAAAAGGGGAAGAAGATGTAGAGAAATAGAAAGGGAAATGGGAAGCAGAAAGGATCAGGACAAAACAGTGGGCATTTAGACAAGGGAAGTCTGGAACAAGGGAAGTGTGTTACAGAGGAAAGAGAAGTCTACAAAGCTACAAAGAACAAATCGTATGTAAGTGAGTATGGTTTTGCTACCAATGACAAAGGGGAAGATTGTTAGCAATATAAGTTGTCATTAGTGTAATTCACAAACACCATTCACACCGGTAAAGGTTCACCAATCACTCACGTTACTTTAAAGACACTAGTAGACTAGGAACAAAGTGTATGCACCGGTAGACTAAGCAAAGGGGATACACCAGTAGACCAAATTGAGTACACAGTACCAATCTTAGGTTGCATAAATGGATGAACCGGGTATAAGAGTATACTGGTCTAACTGCATAAAGATCCGCACCGGATTTTGCGGAACAGTTTGAGTTAAAACCGGAATATGCGGAGCATCCACCGCTCAAAAGTGGAGTTAGCTTTATTCTTCCGGATGTTTTCAAGGTCATAGGATGCAAGAAAGAAGAGTTGTTGAAAATTGTTGAATAGAGAGAGCAAAGAAGAGCGAGATCACAGTCACCAAAGGTGAAAGGCAAAGAAGCAGAAAAGATTCAACAACCAGGCAAATCGGGGAAGAGATCAACAGGTATGATCTAATCAGACAATCAGTGTCATATGAGATCATTGCTTTTATAAGGTGTGAAAGAAAATTGAAATCCCTCTATCAGGGTGGACCTAATCGGTTCGTTGTAAAATCCTTTAACAGGGTAACATCTTTGTTGATGTTGAAAGTCCTTTAACCAGGCAACTCTTAATAGGGTTAAGATCTTAACCGATCTTCTTTAAAATCCCTTAACTGGGTAGCACCTTCACCAGTGCTTTGTAAGCTCCTAATAGGGCGCCTTCATTCTGGAGTAGTGAAGTTGTGAGCTCTGTCTCATCGTGGCTTTTTCCTTCTAACCGAGGGTTTCCACGTATACATCTTGTGTTGATTAGTGTGTTTCTGTTTATGCTTATGAATGATTGTTTATATTATGCTTATCAAGTAAGGATAATTAAACAAGTTTTGAATTGTAATAGAAACATGTATTTACTGATACACCCCCCCTCTCAGTAACCGGTTAGTAATAACAGATGGTGTCTCAATGTGAGGAGTGAGAACTAAGAGACAAGCTTCTAGTTTATTAGGAGATGAGAGACTTGTGATATGCTCAAGCATCTCAAAAGTGCCATGATCATAGGCTATGTAATCTATATGTGCAAGGGGAATAAGATAATCTAGTATAGGATGTTCGACAAATGGAGAGATATGAGGGTCCCCATTGATCTCCGAAGGCGAGTTGGAAGTGTGTGGGGATATTGAATGTACAGTAGATCACATAGTGTCGAAATCAACACTAGAACCAATTACTCCTACAATATAGTCATTAATGATCCTTCAAGCCTACTTACCCCTCTCCGAGTCTAGTTGAGAGATGAGTCCATCCAAATAAGGCTAAAAACCTAGCCACCTGAGATGTGTTAGGATGCTATGTCACCAAGCCTCATAATTGCCCTTTGCTAGAAGGATGTATAGAAAAAATCATGTTACCTTCTCAACTAAAATAATCATACCTCAAAAACCTCAATACCTATAAAGCAGATCAAATAAAGCCCTCTGAAACAAATAGATCCATTCCAGGTGCCAAAAAGGTCCAAATAATTGACCAAATAGTGAAAACACAAAAATCTAAATAAAATGTACCGGAGGCAAAATCTAGAAAATGTGCATGCATATTTATGAAGAGCTTTGAATCACCTTTCCAATGTCGCAAGAAACATGAGAATTAGAGATATTGGTGCAAAGTTATGAGCTCAGTTGTTGAAACTCAAGATTTGACTTTGACTGACTGTAGCCGAAAATCGAGCTAAATCTGATTATGAGATGTACCATCATTGGAAAGTGCTCAAAACTAGCTTTTCCAGGATATCTCATTTCCCCAATTTCAACATCATATGCAAAAGTTATACTTGATTTACCAAAATAAGCCAAAAAAGATCAAAATGAGCCTCTTGGTACCTTCTAATGTCATCACAAGGAATATTCTCCAAATATTCCAATTGCCAAAAAAGTCAATCTGATAGAATATTTTCTTTGTTGAGAATACATCAGTACCCTATCAAAATATTCTTTCCCAAATTAAAAATTCCAAAAAAGAAAGGGAGTGAATGTGAAGAGGAATATTCTCCTAGGTTTCAACACCAAAAACAAGGTCAAAACTTGAGTTTAAGTGGGTACCGCCCAAAAGATATAGTACTGCTACATGAAGGTACACATGCAGGCCTTGAGAGGCACATGAGAGGATGGGCAAGTGGGGCACATGGGAATTTGCGCCCCCCACTTTGTTAATAAATTATGTATTATTTTGAGATCAAAACAAGAAATGAACCACCACCCCGCCCTCCGCTTTTTGAAAATTTTAAAGTACTTATTGGTTTTTTTATTTTTTTTGCAAAAACTACTTTCTTGTAAAACTAAAAAACCAAAGATTTAGTTTTTCTTTTTCTTTTTCAACCATAAAGGGGCCTAATTTTCTTGTTTTCTAGGAAAAATAAAGGCTACAACCACAATTTTCTTTTTAATTTTAAAGAAAAATTTGAAAACCCAATAATAAAAGTCACTGTACTTGCATGTAGACTGAGAAATTTAGCAAAATGGCATGGATCCCAATTCAAGAACCCTAGTACCTGTTGGGTGGATATTTTGCAACGGACAGTTTTGGGAAAAAATCCAGTTACAAAATAGAGATACCAACCACAGTGTATGAGACAATGTCTCTCCTACCTTAAAGGGAAGGCTCCCCCTTCTCACCGTTCCTTGGATCAACTCAAGGTAAGCAAGAAGTTAAGAGATTATCAAATAGGATGTTACAAATATTCCTTATTATCTTTCAAGAAGGAATCCACTTACCCGAAGAATGAGTAATGGGCAAAGTTTTAATCTCTAAAATACACTTCTATCTAAAAGCTGGAAACAGTGATACCAATAAACCAACACCAATTCACAGGTTGATTGAAAAGCGTACCGGCTTGGCTCTAAGACTTATTTATCTATTCTATAAGAAATACCTCTACCATTGGGGCACACATACTTTCAGAAGTAGAGACTTTCTAACTATTCTAACAAAGTGCATGAAAATGAGATGGTAATATAACCTACAGTCACAGCTTCTAGTTTTATATTACCACAATCGCTTCTAGTCACAGCTTCGGCTCCGATTGTTTTTGATATTTTCTTTGCTCTTAACAAAACACAAGAATCACATAAATATAAAGACAGTAAAACCAAATTGCAGTCACAGCTTCCAATTTGATTCACCACAATTGCACTCAGTCATAGCTTCAGCTCCAATTGTTTCTTTCTATTTATTTTTCTCCAAAATAGCACTACACAATCATAGTTATGCTTGCACAAGTTTGGCAGAGCTCTCTTTCATAAAATAAATATGGTTTTTACAATGAGAGGGGCATTCCTTTTATAGGAAAAGAAATGAGAAAAAGGAGGAAAAAGTGGGAGCAACTCAACCACTTTAACCCGGTAAAACTAGGTGAGAAGAATTATTGGATTACATGTAATAAGGACATATAATCGAATTACATGTAATTGCATTGTATGCAATTCATCTTCTCCAATCTACAAAGCATGAAAACTAAAGCAGAAAGATGAAGAAAGGAGAATTAATCCTTGAAATTATCAAGGAAAGCCTTGTGTTTGGCAATACAATCATGAATAAGAGGAAGATCTAAAATCTTCATGGTCTCTGAAATGGCTTCAATTCTAATTACACATGTACCAGCTGATTTCACAACCTTGTAATCATCTGCAAGAGAATCCCTCAAGTGTTTTGCCACAAATTTATATACAACAAATTTGTCCATTGTTTGCACTCAAAATTCTTTAGAATCGAAATCAGCATTAACTTTGTCAGTATGTCATTTCCTCTTCACTAAAGAGGTTATCATCTCTGGTAAGAACCTTATTTGACTGAGATTGCTGGTGATGTCTACTTCTACTGCTTGATAGCTCTCTAGATACCCTTGTAGCTTTGCCAAAAGGTTTTCCATTCCTTGGACTTTGTCGAGCCTTTTGTAAGAAATTGGTCATGTCAACATACCCAATCTCTATATCTGAGATTTGATCAAGAGTTGATGAAACAAGTGAAACTTTGGTATGAGAGCTCTTTGTCATATTGATATTTCATCTTTCCTTTGACTTTTGATGGTGCTGACATATCTTGTGTTGCAACATGGAAATTCCAAAGGGTAGATACATCATCTGTGGAGATTAGATCCATGAGAGGGTTAGGCTTTGCTTCGCAATGATAGATCTATGAAGAACAAGGTGTTCGGAGTATTGATTAGATACTCATAGAACACATGTGTTGGCTGGAAGTGAAACAAATAACACATGTATGTGGGCAAATAGAAGCAAAACCGGACTTATGGAGATGGATTGCATGTGGGGCTTTGTTTGTATGGTCAAGAATGCAAGTTGGATGTATATGGGCATGTGTAAATGATAATTTTGGTATCTAAAAGAGTGACCTTTTACCAAAATCGGGTTCTTTAGAGGTAATTACATGTAGTGAAAATGACATGTTTTAATTAGCTTGGGAGATGCAATCACATGTCTTGGAGAATGAAGGATGAATTGACATGAGTGAAGGAAGCATGTATGCACTTGCATTCTTGAGAGGATGACTTCAATTTTCTTCAAAAAATGAAACAACGCAAGCAACAAACAAGCAAGCAAACAAAAATAAAAAAATAAAAACATACCTCTTGCTATTGACTCAAACATGACAAACTTGAAATTAATCTTCTACATGCAAATTCGTTTTTGAGTGTTGGATGATTTTCTATGCATTTGATAAAAGAAGATTTCAACTTATTTAAACACAAAAAGCAAAATACATGGGCTGCACTTGAACAAATGGATAAAAATGAGCCATATAATGCAATAATGTAGGAAAACAAGTGAGAAATACAAGCAAAAACAAATACATTTACTTAGTTGGAGCTCAATGTGTTAGCAATTTTAGATTGTCATTAGTGTCTATTCACAAAACACCATACACCGGTAAAAGGTCACCGGTCACTCTGGATACTTAGAAGACACCAGTAGTCAAGGAATTGAGTGTATACACCGGTAAACTGATCCAAGTTCACAATACCGGTCAAGACAATACACCAGTAGACCAATCCAAAGAAAACCAAGTGTAAGGTTACACCGGTCTAAACTGCCTAAAGATCTGCACCGGATTTTGCGGGAGTAGTTTGAGTTAAAACTGGATTATACGGGACATCTACCGCATAGAAGTGGAGTTAGCTTTTTAACAGGAGTTAGCTTTATTTCAACGGATGTTTTGCAAGGTAAACTCTAGATCATAACGCAAAGCTTAATTGCTAGTTGCATGATTTTCTTGTTGAGTTTACAGCCTGACGGTTCTATGAGTTAAGGGTTTCATAACGATGAACTCTTGTATAAATATAGGTGATAGGACACAAGACAAGTTGTTGTTGATTATTGGTGATTGCATAAGAGCAAGGGAAAGACATCTTTTGAGGGAAGAGCTACAGATACAGAGGTAGCAGAGATCAACAGCCAGGAAAACCGGGAAGGAGGTATGATCTAATGAGACATTAGTGTCATAACAGATCATTGCTTTTGTTTAGTGTGAAAGCAAGTTAAAATCCCTTTATTAGAGTGGACCTAATCGGATCGTTGTAAAAATCCTTTAATAGGGTAACATCGTTTTGATGTTCAAAGCTTTGTAACCAAATAGCTCCTAACAGGGTTCAAATCTTAACAGATCTTTTGTAAAATCCCTTAACCGGGTAGCACCTTAACCAGTGCTTTGTAAGCTCCTAACAAGGCACCTTCATTCTGCAGTAGTGAAGTTGTGAGTTCTACCTCACCGTGGTTTTTTCCTTCTAACCGAGGGTTTCCACGTATAAAACTTGTGTTGATCTGTGTACTTTTACAGTTGTGAATGTATACTTTATGCTTTACTTAGATTACAAGAAGTACTTAAAATTAGAAAGAACAAAAGGAAAATAGTTCTTACTGATTCACCCCCCCCCTCTCAGTAACTAGTTGGTAATAACAATTGGTATCAGAGCCTTGGTTCTCTATACTTCAAAGTCTAACAACTTGAGAGAAAGATCATGTCGAGTTACCGGTATCAGAAACAACTTGAGGAAGCCAACGCCATTATTGCCTCTCTAGAAAATAGACTGAGGAGATCACTTACAAAGAGAAAGGAGCTGTCTCTATAGTTGCATGAAAGCAATGAAACCATCGATGAACTCTCTGGGCAGAGTGGATTTGATGAAGCTGAGGAGGCAGTTTCTGAACTCATGGAAAAGAACGAGATCCTAACCGATCAGATCTCCAACCTTAAGAGGGAGCAAGAGGAGAATGCCCTAAGGATGACTGAACTAATTGAGAAAATGAGAAAAGATGAAGATGAAAGGAACACAACAATCAAGTCTTTAACTGTCGTTGAGAAAGCAAGGGACCGAGCAGTGGATACTGTAGGGGCAACTGAACTTATGCTTCTACAACTTCATGAGGACATGCAGAATATCACTCAGGAAAATACCAGCATACACAAGGCATTACAGGATAGGGATGATGCCTACAAGAGACTGGCAATCAAGGTGTATCAACTCAAGGAACAAAAGAAAGTCCTTGAAGAAAGAAATGAAACCTTGAGAAGATACAATGAAAGTTTGGTCAAGCTTGATGAGTAGCTTAAAGCTCAAAGAAGATACAAAGATCAAACCGGTCTTGGATTCACCGATGATATCACCAGAGAGAATGGTGAATCTTCTGGAGCCCAGACAAGCAAGAAAGCAAAGAAGCTGTTGGCACATAAAAGCAAGAAGACCTCTCACATATCTTGCGACCATTGTGGGAAACTGGGTCATAAAGAAAATGATTGCAAAAAAGCACTGGTAAGGCCCAACAACAGCTACTGCAAGAACTGTTGTAAAAAAGGCCACAAGACTAATGAATGTTGGTCCAGCCCCACATCGGCGTCTAGTGGAAGTAGGGGAAGCTTCAAAGGCTATTGCTATGCTTGCAACAAATTTGGACACAAGGCTGAAGAATGCAGATCAAAGACCATGGCATTCAGGTCTCCAAGACCAGTATTCACCAAGAGAAACAAGGACCGAAGCACAACCAATTGTGCAAACTGTGGAACACACAGCCACAATGACTCTTGGAGCAAGTCACCCAATCCAAGAAGGGTGAACCCATAGAAGACAACCGGGATAGTCTGCTATCACTGTGACAAAGTTGGACACTTAGCAAAATATTGCAGGAACTGGTCGTTCAACAAAAAGAAAGAACTGGCAAAACTTGTTGACAAGATCAACATAGAAGAGAAGACTGAAAAATCAGTTAGATAGATTTGGTTCAAAAAGGAATCAAAGAGTTCCACTGAGGAGAAGACAGAGGAAAAATCATCATCTACTGATGGTGATATCTCTTTTGCAAACTGAGCCGTGAAGGCCTAGAGGGAACCGGTAGATCCTCTACCATTCCCGGTAAGACTAGTGAGAAATGGACTCACTCAGTTTACAAGGAGAACCGGACAAGGAAGAAGCAATAAACCAAGGTTTGCCCAACCGATAAAGCTGGACAACCGGTAAGGAAAAACGAAAAGAAAAGTTAGGTAAGGCATTTATTACTGTAGTCATTTAATGATTAGTTACCGTTATAACCTAACCCTATAAAAGAAAGGAGAATTACTCACAAGTTCTTACTTTGCTTACTTTGTGATTTACGAATTCTTGTGCTAAGTAACATTCTCGCGCTTTGATCACTGAGAATTACTGTGTGTAATACTGATCTAAGCTACTTTTTGCAAAGCAATCGGTTAGCAAGAATGGCCTCATCATCTGCTACAGTAAAATTGATGAAGGGAGATCAGGTGGATAGGCTAGCATACAATATTTTGCCGGTTCAGAACAGAGAGAATGACATGGATGGTGCTCTCTCTTTTGTACCAAAAGGAGTCCTCTTAACCGAAGATGTCACGACGTTTATTCACGCCAAATAGGAAGAATTGGGCAAAACATATATTCACGGCGAGTACCTGTCATCGTGCGAAGAAGGAAAACTTCTTGACAAATACGCCAAGCTTGTATCATCCGAACTGATAAATGGAGTATGCTACCTAGCAATCTTCTGGGAAGACCAAATTAGATTGGTGCTGGGCCATCTTCACAAACCAAGTTTCTGGCTCACCCGAGGTGCATGTCACGAAATCACCAAAGATGATCTCCACAGAGTAACTTGATACAACAACTGAGGGGAAGCTCTAACCCTAAGGACCATCTCAAATGCCGTCGTCAATAAGCTGACAAAATCAAGACCTGATGGCCAACTCATGACCGTGACGGACATTGAGGATGACGGAGTCCGCTTCGCTTCTGCAGTAATTGGGTATAAGGTATATCAATCAAGCAATTTGAACAGCATACGGGGCGGAGCTATTCATGCTATATATCGGATAATGCACGATAATGCCCAATACGATATTTACGCAATGCTTCAAAGCCAAATATTTGAAAATATGAAGAAGCTGGGAGTCGTAAGGAAGAAATCAATTAAATATGAGACCCTTCTGGCATGTCTCTATTTTTACTACTCCAACTTCTTTCCGGGAATTAGAAAGGTTGTATGGAAAACCGATAGAACGGTGATGCAACAGATAAGTGAGATGGCTAATCAACTGGGCAACCGATTAAGTGGTGCGCTGACTGAACACTTTGAGGCATTTCAATTACAAATGCACAAAAGAGAGTGTCGTCAATGATTGTTGACCTATATAAGGACGATGTGTGCTTTCTCGTCACCACCGACAACTGCATCATTCAAGCAGTGGAACCTAGAGACGTATATGCTCCTGAGCTGGGATACGAGATCACTGCGAAAGTTGCTAAGGCATATGCTGATGCCCTAAATGATGCAAATCTGGATCTCAACGCCAATCGGTTTGGCACGTATACCAAAATTTTTCAAAATCTGTCAAAGAGGACACCAATCAAGAATGTCTACAAGAGGACCCCCACATCGAAGAAGAAATCGGCCACTGAGCAACCCAAAGCTCGAAAGTAGAAAGCGGAACAAGTATCTAGTGCTCAGGCAACAGAACAAGAGGAGACAGATCCAGAAGATATAGTTCCTTTAATTAAAAGAAAGAAAGGTTCAAGCAAACCGGTAAAGGAAGATCCACCAAGGAGAAGAAAGCTCACAATTGATGAACTTGTGGCAGAACTAAAAGAGTCTGGTGGTATGGGTTCTATTAGAGGAAGATATCAATTGGCCAATGATGAAGACGAAAGAAAAATTGAAGAAGTGATTGTATTCTGCCTTCATAAATTCAATCTACATCCTAATGCACTTCACACAACCTTGCCTAAAGATCTTCTACAAATTATTGAAGATCGGTGGAAGGCTTCTATGGATAGAGAAAAGGAGCTAAGGATACGAGCTCTTCTAGAGGTTCAAAATCACCTCACTATGGAGGAGGCCACAAAACAAGCTGAACTACATCAGCAAAACTTCTCGACAAAAAGGAGGATTGATCTCATGCTTATTGGGGAAGCTAAGAAAGTGCATGATGACAAAGTAGTTATGTGGACTAAACTTCTTTAGGCGCAACAGCAAGCTGAGGAAGAATGCCAAAGAGACACAGTTCAACCAGTCTCTGACACCAGTAAAGGCAAAGGCGTGTTGGGAGAGGAAGCACCTGTTAGAGAAAAGTGCTCCTCAGTACCAGTCATCGACATCACTGATGACAAGAGCACAGAACCAACCGTCCTCATCTCTCCAAGTAAAGTTAACACTAAACCTATGACAGTTGACGAGATAGTTGATGAAGTAATGGACTTCGGAATAGTAGATAATGTTGCAAAGTGGTTCAGTGTATTAGAAGAAGACGATAAACAGTCAGTTATTGTAGCAATAGTGGAAACATTTATGGATTATCACAGAACTCCGAGGGACTATAGGTCCAAGTTCCCACCGAAACTAACTAACAGGCTACAAACAAAATGGCGAACCGGTCTAAGCACAAACACCAGAATCACTAGGGAAACATTGCTAAAGATCAGACCTGGACTCAATGAAGAAAGAATAAAGCTTCTATTAGAAGAAGCATCCATGAACCTAAAGATAACAGATAGAGTTGCATAGATATTAAACGGTTATGAGAATCAAGTATACAAAGCGACTCTGGACTACTGGCATAAGTGTGACTTCAGTGCATTAGATAAATTAGGTCCTCAGGATCAATCTAAACGAATGCAAGCACCACCGGTCGGACACACATCGGCTAAAGAGCCTGCCACCGGAGTTGAAAAAGGGATTGACAGAGAGATACCCTTAGGAGAACTTCATACTGCTGAGAAGGAGCAACAAGAAGAAATCCTACAGAAAGAACAAGAACAGGATGCTGCAGTCAATAAGCAACTGGAACAAGAAGCTCAGACTGAGGAAGAACCACCTGCAGGACAAGTTCTACCAGACGTAGAGGTTCAACCAGGAGAGGTCAAGTTTAAGGGACAAGAGGAAGAAATCCTAGTGCACACTGAGAAAGCTCAACTGAAGCAAGAGCAAAGGCAAAAGGTACAAGTTGACATACCAAGCTCCTCATCAAAGAGGAAGCTATCTTTTGCTGAAGAGAAGGAAGTTAAAAGGAGTAAAGCCACCGATTCAGTGGTAGACATTAGAAAGATGTCAACTAGACAGCTCAAGGAACTGACCAAGAGAAAACAGGACATGGTCCTGACCACTGTCAAGAACATATTGTGCAACTTTGTTCTAGACGCTGACGTTGATGAAGATGAACCGGTCATCAACCAGCTTGAAGTTCTGGCACAAGCAATAGGTAAGGATCTAACAAACCTAGAAACAGTGGCAATCAACGACTATGAGAAGAAAAGAGTGGAGATACTGCACAAACAAGTTGCAGATATCAAGGTAAATGTATCAACACACCTAAAAATGCTCCAACAACTTCAAGAGGCATGAAGTTTGATGAGTAGGACATCAAACTTTGATGTGTTTTTGCGAGATTTATCAGAGAAATCTGAGAAGGCCTTAGAGGAGATCAGAACCCTATCCTCTCAGTTTGATATAAAGAACAAAATTGCAACTTCTTTGAGCAGAGAAATGACAAGTTTAACTCTTACATTGAGAAAATTTGCTAAAGAAAAGAATAAGAGGATACAAGACATTATTGGATTTCAGATGTTTCTGGCACCAACTTTTGACATTATGAATCAAGCAAAAAACTCCACAGAAGCTTTGATTAATGAACCCGCTTACAAAACTGTGGAAGATATGGAGAACATCATTGTTTCTTTGAAAGCTGCCCAAAAGAATATAGAATATGTAACCGGTCAACAGGCGCCATTCCTTCAATCTGCCAAATTAATATACAAAAACATCTTTACACAACTTCAAATATGAAGGGATGTCACATCCTTTGTCCTATGGAGGCAAAAAGGGGAAGAAGAACAGATAGAGGTAAAGAGGTAAAGTTACCGACAGAGGTAAAGAAAAAAAAAGAAGCAGCACAATCATCGGAGCCCTCAGACAAGGGAAGTGTTCTACAGATTGTCAAGTAAGTATGGTTTATGATTTTGTGTATAGTTTTGCCACCAATGACAAAGGGGAAGATTGTTAGAAATTTTAGATTGTCATTAGTGTCTATTCACAAAACACCATACACTGGTAAAAGGTCACCAGTCACTCCGGATACTTAGAAGACACTGGTAGTCAAGGAATTGAGTGTATACACCGGTAAACTGATCCAAGTTCACAATACCGGTCAAGACAATACACCGGTAGACCAAACCAAAGAAAATCGGGTGTAAGGTTACACCGGTCTAAACTGCCTAAAGATCTGCACCGGATTTTGTAGGAGCAGTTTGAGTTAAAACCGGATTATACAGGACATCCACTGCATAGAAGTGGAGTTAGCTTTTTAACAGGAGTTAGCTTTATTTCAACGGATGTTTTGCAAGGTAAACTCTAGATCAGATTGCAAAGCTTAACTACTAGTTGCATGATTTTCTTGTTAAGTTCACAGCCTGGTGGTTCTATGAGTTAAGGGTTTCATAACGATGAACTCTTGTATAAATATAGGTCATAGGACACAAGACAAGTTGTTGATTATTGGTGATTGCATAAGAGCAGAGGAGAGACATCTTGTGAAGGAAGAGCTACAGATACAGAGGTAGTAGAGATCAACAGCCAGGAAAACTGGGAAGGAGGTATGATCTAATCAGACATTCAGTGTCATAACAGATCATTGCTTTTGTTTAGTGTGAAAGCAAGTTAAAATCCCTTTATTTGGGTGAACCTAATCGGTTCGTTGTAAAAATCCCCTAACAAGGTAACATCGTTTTGATGTTCAATGTCCTATGACTAGACAGCTCCTAACAAGGTTCAGATCTTAACAGATCTTTCGTAAAATCCCTTAACCGGGTAGCACCTTAACTAGTGCTTTGTAAGCTCCTAACAGAGCACCTTCATTCTGCAGTAGTGAAGTTGTGAGTTCTATCTCACTGTGGTTTTTTCCTTCTAACCGAGGGTTTCCACGTATAAAACTTGTGTTGATTTGTGTACTTCTTTTACAGTTGTGAATGTCTACTTTATGCTTTACTTAGATTACAAGAAGTACTTAAAATTAGAAAGAACAAAAGGAAAATAGTTCTTACTGATTCACCCCCCCTTCTTAGTAACCGGTTGGTAATAACACAATGAGCCAAAAATGGAAGAAGAAGTTGGAATGAACTTGTCTTTCCCAAAATCGGATTCTCCAAGTGCGTTTGCATACAACAACTTAGAAGATTTTGACCAATTCTAAGTTGCAAAATGTAATCTCAAGATGCAAATACATAAAACTTTTTTGCATGCATTTGATCAAAAACAAATTCTTAAACCCTTCTAATGCAAAACGTTTTTGACAAGAATGCCGAGTGTCTTCTCATTTTCACTGTTAAATATATATTTTTCCTTGAATATGTGTTTTTTCCACTAAGATGATTGACTTCCCTCTACTTATATTTCCTATTCCTTCAAATACCTGTGTGGGGTGGGAAGATGTGGTGAGCTGTCATGGTCACGACTCTCTACTCGTTCCCCGTCGTATGTAATATGTTCGGTTTTAATATATTTATTGTATCAAATGATTATATTTATTTATTATTAATTTATATATTATTTATGATATGTGGTTATGTTATATCACAATATAATTTATTTCTCTATTATTATTATTTACTAATATATTACATCATTAATTTAATAATATATTATTATATTTAATTATTTAATAATATATTAAGGACATTATATATATATTATTTTTATTTATTAAATTTTATTTTATTATTTATTCTTTATTTAATAAAATTCTATTGTTTAATTATTATTTACTATTAAATCCTATTTCAAAACGGGGACACCACACAGACATAGGGGCAGCCCAGAACTCTGAGAACAACACAATCTTGCAGTCGTGATGGAATCACAGTGTCAATCATCATGAAACAGTAAGTTACAAGAGTCACGTGAAACATTGCAATCAGCAAAGGAAGGATCCATTTAGTGCATGGAAACAATGAAAACAGACATGATCTAATACATATGATAGCAGAGAGTATGTCTCCAGAAACAGAGCCATTGCTATTATACAAGCCAAAATCAATAATTTCAATGCTGGAAACAACATATAGTAAACATAAAGTCACTGTCACAGAAAGCAGTGGTGCAACATTATCATAAGCAGCAGTATTTTCAAAAAATGCCCTCTCCAAGAGACACAACATGGGTTACATCATGGTAGGGATTTATGCTTTATTCACTTCATATTCAATGGAGGAGTTAAGATTCAAGCTTCAGCACTTCAGTATTGCATAAATTCTCCCAGAATTTGACCATGAGCATCTTAGTAAAATTGGTAGAAAGATTATGCACAAACATTCAAAAGGGCTTTAAAATCAATAATAGAGAGGACCATTTAGGAGGCTGTTAAGATTGATTGAGGAACAAGAAAATACAGGTAGCATGAGATTTAATGACTGGTAGTTGCAGAACAGAGGCACTGATGTAAATCCATCTACAGGCGGCCAAATTTGAGGACAAAACACACAATAATATGCACAGGGGAAGCTGTATTTTTCACAAATAAAAGCTCATCTCAAAGATGCCACAGTAACCAGTAACAGGGAACTAAAGAATACAAACCCTCTTGACATTCTGTAGAAGCCGTAGTCTGAATGAGTTTAAAGGAAAAACCCATGCCAAGGTGTTTGCCACATTTTCGGAATACATGGAGCTTCAATGTCATGTTAGGAAAAATCCTCATTTAAGTAACAGGGAAATCAACATGCCGTTTTTGTATGAACCCTCATGTGATCCTCAGAAGTTTTCGAGTGCAAGGGTTTGAGAACACAGAAGTATGTACAGGTGTGGGCTGCAAGATAAGAGAATTAACCTCAATGTATTTCTATAAAATGAAGCAATAAACTGCAGAAAAACCTTGGTTCAAGAGTTTTATTTGCACGTAGAAAGGAAAAATCAAAGCTCGAGCCCTCGAGCCGTTATGAGCAGGTATAGAGAGATAGAAGGGAAAAAGTGTAAAATCATGGAGTCCTCGGCCACGAAAGAAAGCTGTTATGAGTGTAAGGAAAATCTCTCTTTTCATGAGGATAAATATAGTGTTCAAAACCGAACCCTCATCATACACAATAAAAATGTTAATATTGTGGCCTTTACGGCAAACATCCTCTTGCTTGGGCAATAAATCAATATGATAAATAATAATAATAAATATTGGCAATATTTATTATTTATTATTTATCACCAAAATCGATATATATATATGTTGAATGAATTAATTGAGGGCCCAAGGTCGGCCTCTTGGCTTTAATACTTTAATGGATTTTATAAGACCAAGTCGGCCTCCTTGTAGCTGAATTCATCACATATATAAGGTGTTCAAATCCAAAGGAGAGAAGCACCAAAAAGGCAAAAACATAACGTGTCTTCCCTCCTCAAGATTTGAAATTGTGAATTCTTTGTATGCGAACTTCTTCAGCAAATACTCCATTTTTGTGTAGCTGATCAGGTTCAATTTGAGTGAAGACTTTTGTGCATTGCAGGGCGAAATCAATGGTCTGATTCATATCACTTTCCATCTGCAAGTCAGAGCAGATCCTTAGAAGCGAATTCAATGTCTCCATTGACATCCGAATCAGTGAATTCAGACATGCAAGATTTATCAGCATTTAAGTGCGAATTACAACAGATATTCAATCTGACATTGATGAGATCGAAGGGCTGCAATTGACAGATTGGAGATACTCATATTGATCAAAGTTGATCAATATCATTGCTTATTAGAAGACGCTGATTGCAGGGCAGATCTGAGCTTAGTTTCAGTCTATTCAAGGACACACAAGTACAAATTAGTGACAACTTGGAGAAGCCCTAGGTGGGCTAACTCGGGTCATATCTAGAAAGGAAGACTCCAAGGACGGATATCAGAGTTATAATCCGGGTACTATCTCTCCTTTGCCTTGAGTTTATTTTATCCTATGCCTAGTTTTGTTAGACCTCTATAGACTGATATATTCCTTGGTAGAATCTGAAATATACTAACATGGTATCAGAGCATTGGTTGAGTAAAAGATCCATTTTAGATTTAGGAATTCAATCTAACTTTCAAAACTAAAGAAGAATAGTAACCGGGGGTTTGGCCTAAATATAATTTGGTTTTATAAAAGTAGGGCAAAATTTTGCGTTAAGGTTGATTATGCAAATTACCTTGGTTAGTTCAATTTAGTCTAAGAGGGAGTCTAAGCTTAAGAGGGAGTTTATTCATGGGCTCACTTATCTCTCCTTCTTGTATGTGTGGATCATTCCCTACTGGATTGGCTTAGCTTAACAACATATGGCATATTGTTGATTGGATCATTGGCTGGTTTATTGACTCATTAGCACATGTTGCAATGATTGACTGATTCATTAACATAGGCTACATTGGCATATTATTATCAGCTGGGTCATTAATATTTACATTGATTTAGTTGACTGGCTCATGATTTGATTCATGTACTTGACTGGCTCATGATTTGGTTCATGCACTTGGCCGGTTCATTGGTATTAGTACTTTCTCATTGGCTGGTTCATAAGTATTGGCATATGTTTTTATGTAGGAAACTACTTGGCTTTTACTTCTATGTGTGGTCACATCTCTTTTGCATAACACTTGGCTTATGTTAGCATACCCTTCTTCACTGTTATGGCTGAGTCTATATGTGACATATAGTTGAGACCTATTGCTTTTGGTATAGCTAGATAATTGTTTCATATATCATATTTATGTGTGAAAGCACACTTTATGTTGCCTTAACATATTTTACATTATGGAGACATACATAACCAATTAACTATCATTGACTGTTTATGTGAAGGAAGTACTTCGGTTCATTGACAACATTGGGTTGTGTTAGCCTTTACATCAGTATTGGACTTTTTGATTTAATCTGGTATGTATCTATTGTATATTGAGAGGGAGTTTTTCTATATGCAGCTGTGGCAACTTACATAGCTATCTATCTATTTGGTATACATTATACTAGCTATTGTGTGAGTTATGCTTGAGAGAACTGCAGCATACCTTATTAGCTTCAGCATGTATACCTTATTGGCCTATTAGCATGTATGGATGAAGCATACTTTATTGGATTATTGTGTATGTATGGATCATACTTTCTTTTATAGCTAAGTCTATATTTACAAATTATAGCTGAGACTATATTAGATGTGGTTCTCTATGAACACATTTTTCTTTACATTTAACTTGAATCTTATGATCATATTGGTTACTCTTATACTTATGTGGATTCATGAGATGAGATTTTTTATTATAAGATACATTTGGTTGTGTCTGATTCATTTGATTACATCTATGCATACGGCTAAGTTGTTTCTTATGAATTGGATACTTAGAGAATATCATGGACTTACTCCGAGCATTTGGTGAATATCATGGACTTGATATTCGTTAAGCCAATGCTCGAGGATATCATGGATTTGATATCTGTTGGATTAGGGATCCACATTTAAGCATATGGTGGACATCATGGACTTGATGTCTTGAGGCCATTGCTCCGAGCACTTGGTGAATATCACGGACTCGATATTCGTTAAGCCAATGCTCGAGGATATCATGGATTTGATAGCTGTTGGATCAGGGATCCACATTTAAGCATATGGTGGACATCATGGACTTGATGTCTTGAGGCCATTGCTCCGAGCACTTGGTGAATATCATGGACTTGATATTCGTTAAGCCAATGCTCGAGGATATCATGGATTTGATATCTGTTGGATTAGGGATCCACATTTAAGCATATGGTGGACATCATGGACTTGATGTCTGGAGGCCATTGCTCCGAGCACTTGGTGAATATCATGGACTCGATATTCGTTAAGCCAATGCTCGAGGATATCATGGATTTGATATCTGTTGGATCAGGGATCCACATTTAAGCATATGGTGGACATCATGGACTTGATGTCTTGAGGCCATTGCTCCGAGCACTTGGTGAATATCATGGACTTGATATTCGTTAAGCCAATGCTCGAGGATATCATGGATTTGATATATATTGGATTAGGGATCCACATTTAAGCATATGGTGGACATCATGGACTTGATGTCTGGAGGCCATTGCTCCGAGCACTTGGTGAATATCATGGACTGGATATTCATTAGGCCAATGCTCTTAACATCATGGACTTGACATTTCTTGAGTCTTGGTGACTCTTGGATTTAGTTATCCACAGATTGGTTGGTATACATCATGGACTTGATGATACCATGAATATCATGGACTTGATATTCTATTGGCTGAGTCAAGAGGACTCATGGATCTAAGTTATCCACAAATTGGATAGAAAACATCATGAATTTGATGATAACTTGTGTTTGGAAAGTATCATGGACTTGATACTACCTTGAATATCATGGACTTGATATTCAAAAAGAGTCAAGGTGACTAGTGGATTTAGGAAATTCACAAATTGATTGGAAATTTGATATCATAGACTTGATATCACTTATGGTTGATAAACATCATGGACTTGATGTTATCATGAATATCATGGGCTTGATATTCTTGGGTCATGGAGACCAGTGGATCTAGGAAATCCACATTTGGATGGTAAGCATCATATGATATGATGTTTCTCATATGAATATGAGATGAATGTATGGAATGATGAAGAACATGTGTTCTTATCATGTCTAGTAGATGGAGACCTACTATCATAGATAAGAGATCTACGACATCATTGGATTAGGAATCCATGTTGGTTATGTTTTTTGGGATCTCTATCAAGGGTGATAGAGGGAGATAATTGGGTTGATCTTTGTCTCAAGTCCAAGAGGGAGTGTTAATATTGTGGCCTTTATGGCAAACATCCTCTTGCTTGGGCAATAAATCGATATGATAAATAATAATAATAAATATTGGCAATATTTATTATTTATTGTTTATCACCAAAATCGATATATATATATATATATATATATATATATATATATATATATATATGTTGAATGAATTAATTGAGGACCCAAGGTCGGCCTCTTGGCTTTAATACTTTAATGAATTTTATAAGATCAAGTCAGCCTCCTTGTAGCTGAATTCATCACATATATAAGGTGTTCGAATCCAAAGGAGAGAAGCACCAAAAACATAACATGTCTTCCCTCCTCAAAATTTGAAATTGTGAATTCTTTGTATGCGAACTTCTTCAACGAATACTCCATTTTTGTGTAGTTGATCAGGTTCGATTTAAGTGAAGACTTTTGTGCATTGCAGGGTGAAATCAATGGTCTGATTCATATCACTTTCCATCTGCAAGTCGGAGAAGATCCTTAGAAGTGAATTCAATGTCTCCATTGACATCCAAATTAGTGAATTCAGATATGCAAGATTTATCAGCATTTAAGTGCGAATTACAACAGATATTCAATCTGACATTGATGAGATTGAAGGGCTGCAATTTACAGATTGGAGATACTCATATTGATCAAAGTTGATCAATATCATTGCATATTAGAAGACGCTGATTGCAAGGCAGATCTGAGCTTAGTTTTAGTCTATTCAAGGACACGCAAGTACAGATTACTGACAACTTGGAGAAGCCCTAGGCGGGCTAACTCGGGTCATATCTAGGACGGATTTGTTAGCAATATGAGTTGTCATTAGTGTATTTCACAAAACCAATTCACACTGGTAAAGGGTCACCGGTCACTCACATTACTTTGAAGACACCAGTAGATGAAGAACAGAGTGTATGCATTGATTGGCTATCTCAATAGCGACACCGGTAGACCGAACCAAGTACTCAATATCGGTCTTATGAAGCATACAAGGACAAACCGGGTATAAGGGTATACCGGTCTAACTGCAAGAAAGATACAATTTGGATTTTGTGGATCAGTTTTACTTACAGTTTGAGTCAAAAAGCCTGATTATATGGGACATCCATCGCTCAAAGGTGGAGTTAGCTTTTTAATTGAAGTTAGCTTTAATTCTACAGATGATCTCAAGGTAAACTCCAGATCACAACGCATAGCCTCTATGTGTTACATGATTTATGGTTAAGTTTATTCCCTGGTGGTTCTATGAGTCAAGAGGTTCACTCTTGTATAAATATAGGACGCAAGATATGTTGTTGCTGTTGTTGATAGTTGGAGATTGCATAGAGCAGCGGAGAGATATCTTCTGAGGAGTGCTACAGGCACAGAGGTGAGGTAAGAAAGAAAGTTTAACAGCCAAGCAAACTGGGGAAGAGATCTACAGGTATGATCTAATCAGACAATTAGTGTCATAATAGATCACTGCTTTTATAAAGTATTAAAAGCATATTGAAATCCCTCTATCAGGATGAACCTAATCGGTTTGTTGTAAAAATCCTCTAACAGGGTGACATCTTTGTTGATGTTTAAAGTCCTGTAACTAGGCAACTCTTAACAGGGTAGCACCTAATCGATCTTTTGTAAAATCCCCTAATCGGGTAGCACCTTAACTAGTGCTTTGTAAGCTCCTAACAGGGCGCCTTCATTTGGTACTAGTGAAGTTGTGAGCTCCGTCTCACCGTGGTTTTTTCCTTCTAACCGAGGGTTTCCACGTATAAATACCTGTGTTAATCTGTATGATTCTATTTATGCCTGTGAATGACTGTTATATTATGTTTATCCATAAGGACAGTAAAAAGGTGAGAATTACACTAAAGTAGGAGCATTTACTAATTCACCCCCCCCTCTCAGTAACTGGTAAGCATTAACAATTGGTATCAGAGCCAAGTTTCTCTATACAAAAAAGTTTAATAGCTTGAGAAAAAGATCATGGAGGGTTACCGGTATCAGAAACAGCTAGAGGAAGCCAACGACATTATTGCCTTGCTGGAGAATAGACTGAGGAAATCACTTGCAAAGAGAAAGGAGCTGGCTCTGCACTTAAATGAGAGCAATGAAACCATCGATGAACTCTCTGGGCAGAGTGGATCCGATGAGGCTGAGGATGCAGTCTCTGAGCTTACGGAAAAGAATCAAATCCTAACCGATCAAATTGTCGATCTCAAAAGTGAGCAAAAGGTGAATGCTCTGAGGATGACTGAACTGATTAAGCAGAAACAAAAACTGAAAGTGAAAGAAACACAACAATCAAGACATCAACAGCCTCTGAAAAAGAAATGAACCAGTTAGAGGAAGCTGGAAAGGCAAACGAACTCCTCATTATGCAACTCCAAGAAGACATGCTGATTGTCACCCAAGAAAATGCCAACATGCATAAAGCATGGCAGGGTAGGGATGAAGCATGCAAGAAGCTGACGATCGAGATATATCAACTCAAGGAACAAAAGAAAGTCCTTGAAAAAAAGAACAAAATGCTGAGAAAATACAATGAAAGCTCGGTCAAGCTTTGATGAGCAACTCAAAGCTCAAAGAAAGCACAACGATCACACCAGTCATGGATCCACCGGTGCAGTCACCAAAGAGAACAGTGAGTCAGATGGAGCAAAGTCGAGCAAGAAGAACAAGAGGAAGACGCTAGCACAAAAAGGTAACAAAACCTTCAACACTTGTTCTAAGCATTATGGAAAACTGGGTCATAACACCAATGACTGCAGAAATGCATCGGTAAGAACCAACAATAGTTACTGTAAGAACTGTTGCAAAAATGGCCACAAGACAAATGAGTGCTGGTCTAACCCCTTATCTGTGTACAGTGGAAGCAAGGGAAGCTTCAAGGGATACTGTTATGCCTGCAACAAGTTCGGACACAAGGCTGAAGAATGCAGATCAAAGACAATGGCATTCAAATCACCAAGACCAGTATTCTCCAAAAAAAGAAAAAACCAGAATGCAACTATTCATACAAACAAAGGGATGCATTGCAACAATGAATCATGGAGCAAATCCCCTTATCCAAGAGGGATGAACCCATGGAAAGCCACCGGTATGGTCTACTATTACTGCAACAGAGTCGGTCACCTAGCTAAGGACTGTTGGAACCAGATTAGGAACAAAGGCAAGGAATCAGACAAACCAGTGATGAAGACCTTGACTTCTGATAAGAAGAACAATAGAGATAAGGAGACCAAGAAATAGGTGAAGAAAATATGGTTTGTTAAGGAATCAAAGAACTCCGCCGACGAGAAAACATAGGCAAGATCATCATCACAAGATGGTGATATTTCTTCTGCAAACTGAGCCTTCAAGGCTTAGGGGGAACCGGTAGTGCAACTACCGTTCTCGGTAAGACTGGTGAGTCTAATCTCACTTGGTCTATAGGTCAGACCGGAAAGATATGAGGTGATCAACCGGGGCTTGCCTAACCGAAAAAGTTAGACTACCGGTTAGCAAAAGTGGAAAGAAAGGTTAGGTAAGGCATTAAATACTATAGCTATTTAACAAAAGTTACTGTTTGGTAATTACCATTATGCCCTAATCGTATAAAAGAAAAGAAGGATTACTCATCTACTCTTACCTTGCAATTTTATATTTAGCCTTTTTCTGCTTGAGTAATATTCTTGCAATTTCATCATCGAGCGAGATTGTTTGTTAAACTGATTAATCTTCTTTCCAAGAAACCAATTAAGAGCAATGGCATCTTCGTCATACGAAGCTAAGTTGGTTCCAGCAAATCAAGCTGGTCGCCTTCCGTATGATATCTTGCCGAATCAGAACAGGGAGATCAACATGGCTGGTGCGCTCTCCTCAGTACCTAAAGAAGTGCTCCTGATAGAAGATATAACTGCGTTCATCCATGCAAAGCAAGAAGAGTTGGGTGAGACATATGTACAAAGCGAGTATCGCTTGTGACGCAGGGGCAGGGTAGATACAAGCAGAATCAAGCAGAATTGAGTCCACTTGAATCCACAACAAACCCTTGCTCAAAGTTACACAATGGAAGCAATATAATATCACATGAAATCAATGGAAACACAATGGATATGAGACAATCAACTGGCAGCAACAACAGAGAATTATATTATTTCTTTCAACATGCCCGGTTGTGAGGCCTTCCGGGTTTCGGCCTTATACAATGAGAATTATGAATTTAGAATTACAGCTTGCATCCTATCTTTTTCTCCAATGATGTATCTTGATAATCCTTCCTATATCTCGCCCCTGATCTCCCTGATGCTCTACTACATCAATCTAGACCCCTTATATAGCCAGCTAAGCCACAGGTCGGCTAGTCAGGCATTTAATTACAATATAGGTCCAGTGTCAAGATTTAAACCAAAACTAATGCTAGAATGAATATAAATTGATGCGCTTTTGGATTTAGGTCCTAACTTGACCCAAGAACATGCCTTTAAGTGCGCAAGGTCCCATATGAGCACACGGAACATCACAAGAAGAAACACTACACGTTTCACCCAAAAACTGGCAGGAAATAGGTCCTGAGGCAAAATAGGCATAACTTTTGACTCATAATGAATTGGAGTTTGCACTCTTGGGAAATGATAGTACTTTAGGTCCACTTTAAGTCCTTAAGTGCGCAAAAGAAAATTCCTTATAGATCAAGGTCGCCAACAAGAACAATCAGCACCAAAACTGCAGTAACGGCTCAAATGTGAAAGCTGACAGAAAATAGGTCCTGTGCCAAAAAGGCCATAACTTTTGACTCATAATGAATTGGAAGCTGCGCTCTTGGGGAATGATAGTAATTTAGGTCCCCTTGAAGCCCTTAAGTGCACAAAATAAGATTCCTTATGGATCAAGAGAACCAACATGAACAATCAGCACCAAAACTACAGGAAAACACTGTTCCGACGGCAAGGAAAATAGCTGTAACTTTGAAACAGTCCATCCAAACTTGATGTGCTCATAGGAGAAGGTTCCCAAATAGGTCCCCAACATGATGTAAGCTTCACACACCATGAAACTATCAAATGCAAATATTATAAAGAAAACTACAGCAAACAGGTACAGAAATCAGAAAATGTTTTTGGTTGATGCAAGATTGCCAAAGACCCAAGATGCTCCTGCATTAGCTTGCTACACAAAGATGATTATTATCCCAATGGGTACGCAAAGCTGGTATCATCTGGGATTATCAATGGAGTCTCCTATCCAACCATATTTAGACCAGAATGGATTCGAATGGTGGTTAGTCGAGTGCATGAACTAGGATTTTGGGTCACGAAAGGAGTGTGCACTCCGATCATGAAAAACAATCTCCATAGGATAACCGGGTTCAGCAATCAAGGGGAAGCCCTAACCCTGAGAACTATATCAAATACAGTTGTAGCCAAATTGACAAAATCAAAGTTCAACAATCGATTGATGACTGTAACTCTTATTGAAGATCCAGTCATTCGGTTCGCATCCACTGTAATAGGTTACAAAGTATATCAATCCAACAACCTAAACAGCATACCTGGTGGAGGCATACATGTAGCTTACAGAATTATACATGATAACGTACAATATGATATATGTGAAATGCTAAGAGGACAGATCTTCGAGAATATGAAGAAGCTAGGCATCGTCAAAAAGAAATCACTGAAATTTGGCACACTCCTGGTATGTCTCTACTTTTACTATTCTAACTCCTTCCCTGGAATAGGAAAAGTGACATGGACAACAGATCGACCGGTCATGATGCAATTCAGTGATTATGCTAACCAATTGGGTGACCAGTTTGACAAAGCTATGACCGATCATTTCAAGGCCCTTCAGCTGAAAATGCATGCTAGACAAAGAATTCCGTCAACTATCGTTGACCAGTAGAAAAAGGAGGTATGTTTTCTGGTATCAACTGATTTTTGCATCATTCAAGTAGTAGAACCGAGAGATGAGTATGCATCGGAGCTTGGCTACGAAATCACTACAAAGATTGCAACTACGTATGTAGAAGCCTTAGATAAAGCACACCTGGACCTCGGCGCTCAATGGTTTGGAACCTATGAGGAAATAGAGAAAAATTTGAAAAAGGGACCAATGAAGAACGTGTATGTGAAAAGAACGTCTACACCAAAGAAGAAACCAGGAACTGCACAACCAAAAGCACAATAGAAGAAAACTCAACCGGTGGCGAGCACACGGGAGGAAGAAGCTGCAGAAACCGATTCTGAAGACACAGTTCCACTCATTGAAAGAAAGAAGAAAACAGGTAAACCAGCAAAGGAGGATCCACCAAGAAAGGGTAAGCCAACAATCGATGAATTTGTGTCAGGATTGAAAGAACGTGGCGGAATGGGTGATGTCGAAAGAAGATACAATCTAGCTAACAACGAAGACCGAAGGAAAATTGAAGATGTTGTAGTTGAATGCCTACATAAGTTTAATCTGAGTCCTATAGAACTTCAAAAAGTATTGCCTAAGGATCTTTTGGATATCCTTCAAGGTAGGTGGAAAGCTTCAATGAACAGAGAAAAGGAGTTAAGGATTCGAGCTCTGTTAGAAGTTCAGAATCATCTCACACTAGAAGAAGCTACTCAACAAGCTAAACTACATCAGCAAAATTTCCTGACAAAGAAAAGGATAGGTCTTTTGCTAACTGGAGAAACCGAGAAAGTGCATGATGGAGTAGCCATCTGGACCAATCTTCTTCGGACTCAGCAACAAGCAAAGGAAGCACGCCAAAAGGAAACTGCTCCACCGGTCCGTGACACCGAGAAAGGAAAAGGTGTACTCAGAGTAGACAAACCGGTCATTGTTGACATAATTGATGAACCAACAAATCCAACACTCCTAGTATCTCCAGAAAAAGGTAATGCTCGCACTATGACTATCAATGATATTGTAGCTAAAATTACAAATTTTGGAGAAATAGATAATGCAGCCAAATGGTATAGTGTATTAGCCGAGGAGGACAAACAGGGAATTGAAAAAGCTCTTGTTGAAAGTCTACTAGATTTCATCAAGACTCCTAGGGATTATAGAGGCAAGTTTCCTCCTAAGTTAAACAACAAGCTTCAAACAAAATCGAGAATCGGTCTAGAAATAAATTCAAAGATTAATAAGGAAGCATTGGAAAAAGCTAGACCTGGTCTAAGCGACAAAAGTGCAAAACTTCTATTAGAGGAAGCTTCTATGAATCTGGATATAAATTACAGAGTTGCCAAAATTCTCAATGGGTATGAGACTGAAGTCTTCAAGGAGACTTTAGATTTCTAGCAGCAGTATGACTTCAATACTCTTGAAGCAACAAGTCCTCAGGATCACATCACAACAATTATTGATCCGCCTGTTCAGTTCACTGCAACTGAGACTCCAATAACTGGTGAACAGGGAGTTCTCATAGAAATGTTCAATCTAGCGAACCGGTCAACTTGGGACAGACTTTTGTCAATATTCCGACTGACAAATTAGTTAAAGGAGATGAAGGAATCGCTGCAGATGATCTTAATAAAGCAGAAGAGCAGCAACAAGCAAAAGCTCCACCAGAAGAGCCGTTGCATCAAGAAGATGATGCTATGCCTGAAATACAAGTACAACAACCGAAAGACAGACCGAAAGAGGGAAATAAGCGAGACGAACAGGATAAAAGAGAACCTGAGAAAGCTCCAAAGGCACAGGAACAGGAAACTCTTCCTAGTTTCTCTAAAAGAAAGCTCTCATCCTCTGAAGAATTTGAAGCAAAAAGAAGTAAGACAACCGATACAATAGTTGACATCAGCAAAATGTCAACAAAACAGCTGAAAAAGCTCACTAAAAGAAAACAGGATATGGTTCTGATCAAAGTAAAACATATCCTATACAACTTCGTACCAAATGCCGATATAGATGAAGACAAATTGGTCATTGACCGGCTGGAAGTGTTAGCTCAAACAATCGGTGAAGATCTAACTAATCCAGAAACAGTGGCGATTGACCACTATGAGAAGAAAAGAGTAGAGATTCTTCATAAACAAGTTGCAGGTATAAAGGCTACTCTGTCCGACAACCTAATAGTTCTTCAATAGCAGATAAAAGTTGCAGGAGGTTTGATGAGTAGAACATCAAATTTTGAGATATTCTTGCAAGATTTAACTGAAAAAAGTTGCAAAGACTTCAAAAGACATGAGCTTTGTCAACACAATTTGACATCAAAAATAAAACTGCGACAACCTTTAGCAGAGAAATGACTAGTCTTGTTCTAGTCCTGAGAAAGACAATTGAAGAAGAGAATAAGAGAATCCAAGATGTCATAGGATTTCAGATGCTTCTGGCCCCAACACTGGATATCATGCATCAAATAGATATTTCTACAGATGCTCTGATCAAAGAACCGGACTACAAAACTATAGAAGATATGGAAAACATTATTGTTTCTCTAAAAGCGGCCCAAAAGAACATTGAAAGTGTAACCAGTCAATGGGCACCCTTCCTCGATTTTGCAAAGAACATCTATAAGGACATCTTCGCAAAGCTACAAATGTAAGATTCTTAGAATAGCTTAACCCTTTGTCCTGTGGAGGGCAAAAGGAGAAGGAATGTACTGTGGAACAAAAGGAACAAAGGAATAGAGGGAAGAGGAAACTGCAGAAAAGAAAACAGGGGAAGTTCCAGAGCACCAACACAGGGGAAGTGTTCTACACAAAGTCCACAAAGAACAAGGTACAAACTCACAACCTTTGTATGAATGGTTTTGTGTATAGTTTTTCCACCAATGACAAAGGGCAAGATTGTTAGCAATATGAGTTGTCATTAGTGTATTTCACAAAACCCATTCACACCGGTAAAGGGTCACCGGTCACTCACATTACTTCGAAGACACCGGTAGATGAAGAACAGAGTGTATGCACTGGTTGACTATCTCGATAGCGACACCGATAGACCGAACCAAGTACTCAGTATCGGTCTTATGAAGCATACAAGGACAAACCGGGTATAAGGGTATACCGGTCTAACTACAAGAAAGATCCGATCCGGATTTTGTGGATCAGTTTGAGTCAAAAAATCTGATTATACGGGACATCGATCACTCAAAGGTGGAGTTAGCTTTTCAACTGAAGTTAGCTTTAATTCTACGGATGATCTCAAGGTAAACTCTAGATCACAACGCAGAGTCTCTATGTGTTGCATGATTTATGGTTAACTTTATTCCCTGGCTGTTCTATGAGTCAAGAGGTTCACTCTTGTATAAATATAGGTCATAGGACGCAAGATATGTTGTTGCTGTTGTTGATAGTTGGAGATTGCACAAAGCAGAGGAGAGATATCTTCTGAGGAGTGCTATAGGCACAGAGGTGAAGTAAGAAAGAAAGGTCAACAGCCAGGCAAACCAGGGAAGAGATCTACAAGTATGATCTAATCAGACAATCAGTGTCATAATAGATCACTACTTTTATAAAGTATTAAAAGCATATTGAAATCCCTCTATCAAGGTGAACCTAATCGGTTCGTTGTAAAAATCCTCTAACAGGGTGACATCTTTGTTGATGTTTAAAGTCTTGTAACCAGGCAACTCTTAACAGGGTTTAGATCTTAACCGATCTTTTGTAAAATCCCCTAATCGAGTAGCACCTTAACCAGTGCTTTGTAATCTCCCAACAGGGCGCCTTCATTTGTTACTAGTGAAGTTGTGAGCTCCGTCTCACCGTGGTTTTTTCCTTCTAACCGAGGGTTTCCACGTATAAATACCTGTGTTAATCTGTGTGATTCTGTTTATGCCTGTGAATGACTGTTATATTCTATTTATCCATGAGGATAGTAAAAAGATGAGAATTACACTATAGTAGGAGCATTTACTGATTCACCACCCCCCCCCCCCTCAGTAACTGGTAAGCATTAACAGGATATCAGAGTTATAATCCGGGTACTATCTCTCCTTTGCCTTGAGTTTATTTTATCATGTGCCTAGTTTTGTTAGACCTCTATAGACTGATATATTCCTTGGTAGAATCTGAAATATACTAACAAAAAATGCACAGGAAAATGCCCAACCTTACCAGGATTGTCAAGACCTGCACAAATCCTCCAAGGAATCCTTCATATCTCCGCAAACTCCAAATATGCCCATAAATGCTCATGTTGGTGACAGAGTTGCAAAACAAAAAGAATGCAATGTGAAAATGAGAGTGTACCCAAAGACCAAATTTCATTTTAGGGTTTTTACCCTAATGTGCTCGATAGGAGGGGACATTTTTTCTTTTTTGCCTTTGTATTTGTTAAAACCTCTATGTTTATTTTTTGCATTAGAGCCTCAAAATTATATATTTGTTTAAGTGGTATTTAATTTTATCACTTAATAAATATATTATTTATTTATAATGCAAAATAAGTGACTTATGTTGTTTTTGGGAATTGTATTATTTTTATTAGTTGCACAATTTAAATGTAAATTAGTGACTAGAAGTGGCATTAATATATGTCATTTTAGTCAATATTGTTAATGATGTGACTAATTTAATATTGAAGAGTTGTGGAGTCAAAGGATGAGTCTAGAGATTAATGAAGAGTGCCTTGTATCTAGGAGGCTTTAACTTGGTTAGAAGAGGTTGCTAGACAAGAGGAAAGAATCCAGGGATTGTTTGTGTCTTTTGAGAGCATTTTGGAGGATTTTTAGCTTGCCTTTATGGATGACTTGGTCATTGTTGACCATTTCAACATTTTTTTATCACTTTTGGGGATGGATGTGCAAGCTAGATTTGGGGGTTTTTGTTACATCCGACCTACTTGGTTTTGGAATTCCTCTTTTGGTGGTTTTGGAGGGAAGGTGGATATATTCACCTTTTTAACTCATTTTGAAGGGAGTTGTTGATTATGCTGATTTTGGAGACTTAGTGACTTTTGGCAGTCCTTTGCTCATATTTGGCATATTTTTTGTAACTCATATTTTGATATACAAAGATCATCTTGGAGATCATTTTTGATAGTATTCATCACCTTCTTATTTGTTGCAAAGTTGTGCACTTATGTATGATTGATCAAATTGTTAGTGAAAGTATGTATTTTCCTTTCAGTTTTGTCTCATTTTTATGCCATCTTTGCGATTAAGTGTCTTGTGTAGGTTGCAATTTGTGTTAGGGATACTGTTATAGCTTATTGTTGTGAAATTTATCTTTCCTTTATTAAGCAGATAAATATTCAGACCTCATTGTGAAACATTTATGCACATGCATGATCAAAATAGGTTGTGTGAGCCCATTATTGTGTTTAGGTGTTCAAAGAGTTATAGTTTTGCTGAATGTCATGTCCCCATTTTGGCTGACATCGTTTGGCATGACGGATTTGCCTATCATCGACTCTCGTAGGCAAATGGTTTGGAGAGAGGGTCATTATGTTGATCATTTGATTGCATATTGCTGACAGAGCCTACATTCGGTAGAGCCTACATCCAGTTTGGGCCTACATGCAGTTGTAGTGGAGCCTACATCCAGAGTGAGCCTACATCCAGTTTGAGCCTACATCCAGTTGTAGTAGAGCCTACGCTCAGTCTTGAGCCTACGTTCAGTCGTAGTTGGGCCTACATTCAGTTATGAGACATTTGGACCTACATTGTTATAATTTTGAGTTGAGAAATGTACTTTATTATTATAATGTTATTTTATTATAAAGTACATTATAATTGGATGTTTCTAGAAGTTCTAGCAACTTCTCAAGGAAAAGAATAAATAGAGGGCTTGGGCTTTCATTTGGACATGCTTGGATTTGGGATTTCTTCTACTTCTTCATTGTGAAGCAATTTGTAGCCTTGTGGTCTGCAAATACTATTTGATCTTTGGGAACGATCACTCCCCTAGATTGGCATAACTGAGGTAGTGAAATATCTACTGAAGGGTTGCAAGTTTGGAGTTGGTACTCAGTGATCTCATTGGTACTTCATTGAGAATTTGTTGTAAGGGTTTGTTTTTGGTTGGAATAAGGGTTTGAATTCACCTCTTGCATTGGTGAATCATTTTGGTGATAGTTGAAGATCATTTTGGCACATTTTCAGACTTTCCATATCAGGGCCTGGAATCAGAATTTTGCTCATATCTCCTAATCTACTTGGAGATAAATTTTATGCTTTTGGGAGAGCCATAATACATCCTTGGTGGTGACATTCATAGCAATTTGGGGTGTCAAAACCCTTTCCTGATTTTTCTACAAGTGCCGTACATGTACGGCCTGGTACGGCTCTGTACTGTACAGCACACAACAGAGATTCAAGGCAGTTTGGGATCGGTTCAGGTCTGCTTGGTACTGGACTTCATTAGCATTGCAAATCAGGGTATTCAAAGCGGTTTCCAGGTGCACTCCATGAATTATTTGTTGATGTATTGAATGCCAAAAAATATGCATAAGGGTTATATGTAACAGTCATGTCTGAAGGTTTATTGTTCTTGCATCATTTGTTATTGTAATCAGTCATATGTGAATGTAGAGATTAGTCTCATACAACATTGTTATCGTAATCTGATATTGCCATATTAGTGTGACTGTTCATTCAATTGTTGCCATATTTCAGTAGTTGCAACAGTCATACAATCAGTCCATTAATCTCAGACATTGCCAAATATCATTGTATTGGATTGGTATGCATAGCAAGGGCATTGTTTACATTGTTATAGCATGGTAAAAGATCAATGCATTATAATCTGATTATTACATAACACAGTCATATATATTCTGGAAAGTGTAATCAGAATTAGAGAGTTTGGATTGCTTGAGATTTATTGTTACACATTGTATTACATTTCAATATTGGTATTGTTATCTCAATTGCATTTGATGCCCAAAACAATTATCACATTGAAACACAACATCTCAAACAAACAATTCAGTTGCTTGCCAAGTGTTTGACGAATTGTCTCAGTTCAGATTTGGGGGTTTTAGTGGCCTTTATAGTAAGGGTCATTACACTGAATATCGTAAGTCAAGCTATTTGGTGTATCACCGCTTTTAAATTTTCAGGTTCTTTTATAGTTTTAGAAATTTTCAGTTTATCTTATTTCTCAACTCTTTCCCTCTCAAAAAATTGGAGTTTTTGTTTTAGGTGATATGTAGGAAGCCGGCCTTCTCTGGAGGTTCTTTCCTCTTGGGTAACCCATAGACCCGGAAAGATCCCATGTTTCTCAAAGTGACTAAGTGTCCAACTTAGTAAGGGTGCAACTTTCAGAGATAACAGGCAACTTTGGCTTTTATGCCCTCTTTGTCTCTTGGTGCATTTTGGTGGCTATTGCAACCAACAAGGACTTCTTTGTGTCAGTTTTGGTTGGCTCTCCTTCGTTTGGGCTTTTGGGCTTGATGGGTATGACTTTTCTATTCTATTTCTTTCTGATTCCCATTATGTTATCTTTTTTTGGCTTTGGAGATGTGTCTTCGGAAGGGACCATGTGGATTCCTTTGTGTTTGTGACTGTCTTGGTGGCCTCGAAGATTTTTGGGCTTTTATTCATTGATGGTTTTGTTTAGGTGTTTTAGCTTTGGTTGGCTTATGTTGTTATTGGTGTGGCTAGTTGGTTGTTGATAATTTTCATGGGCACACTCTGACCTCTTTGTGTTTTTGGTTGAGGCCTACTAGTTTTGGGGCTGTACATGCCCTTGTTGGAGCTTGGTTCTTTCTTTTCTCTCTTTTGTGTTGGGCTCTTGTTGGTGTTCTCCCATCTCTTCCCCTTGAGCCTCCTATGGAGGTGGCTCTCACTCTTTTTGTGTTGGGGTGTCTTCTTGTGGTCATGATTTGGGTTTGGTTCTTGTTTCTGCACTCTTCCTTTTTCTTAGTTCGTATTGAGGTGGTGGCATCACCTATGGAGGTGGTGATGTGCTTGTTGGGAGAGGGTGAAGGTTTCTTAATGTGGTCTTCTCATACTGTGGTTTTTTTGGAGGGGTTGTTTCGGAAGTGGTTTTCTTGTGGCGTTGACTTTACTTCAGTTGCTCTTATGGAGGTAGGAACCATTTCTATCGAGGTGGAGGGGAGTCTTGCAGGGGAGAAGTAGTTGTTCTGCGGGGAAGACTTTGCAGTTTGATGCTGGATGGTTCTGGTTCCATGGTAAAACCCAATAAGGTTATGCGAGCCCTGTTAAAACCCATACTTCAGGCTAGGGGAGCCTGGTAAAACCATTATCTCTTGTTTCATGGGCTACTGATTGCAGGGCTGCTGGTTGTCTACACTCTTTTCTATTTAGTTGTTCATTTGTGGGTTCTAGATCCCTCCAAAATCTGTCTGTAAAGGGTTTCAGGGCCCCATCAAACCCCGATTGATTTATAATAAAAAACAAGCTAGCAATAAACTTTAACATAGCTGTTTCTCTATATTCTCATTTTCTATGGGTTTATCCTTTCTTTGTTACAGTTCTCATAATTAGGATGAAGTTTTCAGTTTGTTTATCCCTCCACAATTTCTTCTTGTATGAGTATCAATGAGATATAATAAATTTCATATGCTTTTTAATGTCTGCATCTATAATGACTACCACAATTTGATTAACTCAAACCTCAACCGTGCCATCAGATTATGGTGGAAGGTCTTCCAAGTTAAAATATGGTTAAGTTGTAATTGGAAATGTTACTAAAAACTCATAGATGTGTGAAATTGATTTTATGGTAATGGAGAAATCTTAAGGAAATATGAATTATTTTTGAACAAATAGCTAAGCTTTTTGTACAATATCATTTTCTGTTAGCTGTAGTTGAATTACTCCTCTAATATAATATTGAATGCCACTGCTTATTTTCTGCACTGTTTATTGATTAAATAAATTTCTAATTTTGCAGAAGTTTATGCTGATCCCAGCCATTCTACCTTTGATGCATTGAAGTTTGTATCTGGAGTTTCAACCACGTTCACTCCATTGGTATGTGATTCACACTTGATCAAAAGCATGTCCTAGTTGATCTTTCACTTTAAATAATCCATTGTATCTGGTGCAGACACACGAATGGAAATATAATTTCTATGATTTCAATATATGAGTACCATGTTGATATTGCAGAAAAGTGAGACATAAAAAATTTCTTATTGCTTTGAATACATTGCCAGTTGTTAAATGAGATAAGTTTGAAAATTGGATCACTCATCAATTGGCTATTTTGCTATAACCACTGGATTGCAACTTGTTAGAGCATCACTTTAACTATTAGCATATATAATTGAGGAAAAGATTGAGATTTGAATCTTCAATTGAAGCTGGTAAAGTGTTGCAGGCTGGCATGAAAATAATTGAGTCGTATCTTCAAGGATACAGGCAAGACTGGAGGCTGTCATTCCAAAAGGAAACTGTGAATCGAGGGGGCTGGTAACTTTTTTGTTTTGAAGAACTTATTTTCAATTCATAAAACAAATGCTGCTGGTTTTGTATATTGTTTAGAAGCCCTTTTTGTCAAAATGCAAAGTTGATTAATGGATTCCATGTTGCGTGTTGCAATCTTTACGACATTGCTATGAGTGAGTGGAATTTAAGGTCTATTTTTGGCATGCAGTTATAAGTTTTCATTTTCCATTTACAGAACCCTCTGAAACTATTACCTTTAGATGTTTTCTTGAGTAATTTATCATTTATTTATTCTTAGCATGAATAAATATTAAGCAAATTTAAAGGCTTATTTGAAGTGCATAAGTCCGTAAAGATAATCTGTTTGTTGAATCCTACAGTCATACAGAGTATTGTGGCTTTCAAAGTATTAAAAATGAGTTGAAATTTATATTGAGAATATTTTTTTCTTTTTTCTTCTTCTAATATAAAATGGCCTTACATACTATTGTTTGCCCAACCAGTAGCACTTATGAGAAGTTAAGCTTCTATGTTTTTGTTAAATAGAAGATCAATCAAGTTATAATCTTTTGTTGAATAACATACTGATCACATTGTTTCATTGTTTTGGATTGATGGTTGATTTAAACATTAGTATGGATAATTGATGTGGCACTTATTAATTTGCAGGCAACAAGGAGGCATACTTGTTGCAGGGCCTGGTGAAAATAATATTGTGTACTTGCACAAGGTTTGCCTCTCTTTTTCATTCACAAATAGAAACAAAGTCATACTCCTCTTTCTTCCCCACAATAATAAAAGAAGTGTAAAAGAAGTTAGTTATCTAAAGGTTGGATAAATATATTTATTGTGTATTAAACCAAATTCTAGCAGTCTACTATTTTTAGTCTCAATCGTTTAGGGAAAAGTTAGTGTATAAAAAGTTTGATATATATCCTAAAGTGATCCAATTTTGAAATGTGCTAGGCAATTTTGAGTTGGTTTTTCATATAATAAGCTACTAGATGGTGACAAAAATATGCCTATTTACATCTTTTCTCATTTTAAATTGTAAGTTGTTAAGAAACCTCTCTTTGCAAGATGCTAATGCTAACATATATAATGTAAAAGGACAAAAATAATGAGCATATGCTATCTTCAGCCTCTGAAGATTTGTTTAGATTAAGGTAAACATAGGGAAAGCTCAACACTGTTGTTCTAAGGCCTTTGGAATAAAATGATGAGCTCACACAATTGTTGCTGAAATACATGTCTCAGTATTTTTCTTTTGTTTCTTTAGCTCTTTCTTTTTTCGATAGCTCCTTGATCAATGTGTTATGACCTTGAAATAGTGAAGGTGGTAAACACAAAATAAAGAGTGATGGAGTACAATTTTTTTTAAATGTGTGTGATCCAGGACAAGTCCTATGCTTATGGAGGTGGCATTAGCATTAGCAAGTATTGCACAATAAAAGAGAAACAATAGAGAAAAATAATACATGTAGAGGAAGAAATTTGCAATATGAGTACAAAAAATTAGATGATTTAGTCACTCCACATATATGATTACATTTGAGATATCTTCACCTAAATTTGAGTGTGGTAAGGGTAAAACCTTAGTCCTACCAGAATTTACTTTTAATTTAAGCCCCAACTAATCATGCATTTGTAAACTCAATCCATCAATCGATGTTCTTTCAAAAATTAAGGTTCTTGGGGTCAATGTTGATGGTGACTTCCAATAATTTATCTCTTTTCGAGTTCCAATTTACCAACTTTGTTCCCATCACCTCTTCTTTAAATGAACAATCCTCTCTTGAACATCTGCAACTTCATTCAAACAAAAATCCCTTAAAGAACTTGCTTTCCGCTTGGGATCAACCCCATAGTTATCTTTGCATTCATTTAAATAACTTGACAAACCCTTGGGTATGAGCAGTTACCCTTGCACAACATACAAACTTCCTTTCCTAAGGGCTTCTTTTGCAAACTTTCCAAAGTGACCACAATTCTAAAGTTACACTAGGTTCTCACCTCTCAAATCGATCTATAAGCCTTTCTGTAAACTCGGCATAAGTGTTCACTTGGTCATGTTCGAGAGTAACCAAATTGTGATGCCACTCCTTCCAGGTGGAGTGCAGTGAACTTAATTTCTTCTTCGGGCATCAGATTGAGTTGGAAGTATGTGTCGGCCTTCATCACCCACACTTGAGCAGTGATTAATCGAGATCCATCAAACAGAGACAGATTTGCCTTGCTTAGCTTCCTTTTAAGGTCATTATTAAAGTGGTCACGGTTGCCACCACTGGAGTACCTCATTCTTATCTCTGCACAATCTTTGTAAGATATATCCCCTTCCATATTTGCATTCCTCCAATCTTACCATAACTGTTCTTGCATTTCTTTGAAAGTGGGTACCTGTCCTTTGTGCGGTGTCTCAATCCTTGGAGGGAAAGTTGGCATCGAGGGGCGAGAGCGCGAGGGATGAGGGTTTTCCCTCCCTATAACCGAGTCGTTGTTGTGACCATTTTGTTCTCCGTTGGTCTTCCCTTCTGCCAATCTCTGTAAAATCTCCTCCATAAGCCGTTGACGTTCTTCTCCTTTAGCCATGGTGTCGTTGAGCTGTGCTTGACTTGTGGTTAGCTCCGTCAATAGTGCCATGACGCCAACGGCGGGATCTTGTGGATCTCCCATTCTGTCGGCAAAACGGTCTCTCCTAGTGTAAACTATCCGCATTCACCAATAGGCTGGCAAAATCACCAGCTCTGATACCATTGTAATGTACTCGAGTTTTGTATGGCAACCAAACTTTCCCCTCAGCCATTGAGTTGGTATCGATGACAAGAAATTTACACTGTATGAAGGCAATGTTGATTACCGTACGGTGTGTGGTAAAGATGGAGCACGTATGGTGATTAAAGACAGACGAAATATGTATGGTTGTCGTACGCTATTGGTATAGGTCGTACGATACTAAGAAGGGAGGGCAGATTGCCGTATGGTGAGAGTGGAGTCTGTACGGTGTAGAGGCAACCCGTACGGTGGTGTTGACGCCGAAGCCTATGTTGATCGTATGGTGATGATATATGATGTCGAGCCCGTACCGAGTCTCAAGTAGATCGTACGATAGGTAGTAAGATCCGTACGGTGGTTTGAGCCTGCCTTCAGATGGTTTTGGGGCCTACGTTTCTTGTCTATAGAGTTCGCCAATACCAAGACCAATGAATTTGCATGCACAAAAAAAAAATAGAACTCCAGATTGCACAATTACCAAAAATATGAACGCCAGATACTAATGATGCCAAAAGTAATTCTTGATTCAAACACTGATAGCGCTTTAGATTTGCCAGATCCGAAAACAAGTAAAACAAAGTAGAATAGGGTGAGGGATGAATCCCACCGAAATTGCGTTAGCCAAATAGGGAAGGTCTTTCACTTCCGAAATGGCAAAACAAAGCAGAACTCTAACTGGAAGTCGCAGTACAATAAAACTAATTCAAGTCGCATACCCTAAGACATCCAACCCGATGGACATTTATACCCTGTTGGAGGAAAAAACTCCTGAGAGAGAAACAACGTGCCGACACATGACACGACAAACACCTATGAAAATAAAATGGGCCCTGAGATAAACTAAATCGATCTGGTCCATTACTTTGAAGTTATAATTTATATTTATTTTATGACGGGGATATTACATCATGTAGGCATGCAAAGTAGTCATGGAACTTGTTGTAGTCTTCAATTGAATGCTTCTTATAGTGGTGTAATTAATGAAGCTTCATATACTTGTCCTCAAAGTGTTTGAAGGGATTTTATTCCTCCTACAAATCATTGACAAACAAATCCCATATTTAAATCAAATCATTATCATACTTTGCATTGAGTGTATGCCACTAGTGTTCTGCTATGATGGACATCTTCAATGCTACAAAAGAAGTCTTTTCTTCATCCGTGAAATGATTTATAGAAAAATTTTCTTTCATTTATTGCGGCCTAGATGTCTAATGTTTTGGCTTAAATATTGCCTTTTAATGTCAATATGTCCAGTTGACTCGTGCCTTTAAAGGAGTTTTGGTTTTGTGAGAGCAATTGGTTTAGTGTGTTGTATCATTGGTCCAAATTGACCATGAAATCCTAGAATTGTTTGAAAAGTTCTTGGTGCTATGATTCTAGGTTGTCATTGATATTGTTCAAATGTTTGTAGACACTTCAGATGATTTCTTTGCATCTGCCATTTTGCTCTTGCTATGATTTGCATTTGGTAAATAGAAGAAGAATCAAGTGTACAACCTTTCTTCTATTGTTGTGAACACATTTGTTCTAGCATCATAAAACAAGGCTCTAATACCATGATCCGTATCCCATGTGTTCTATGGGACAACCACTAGTGTGAAGGATGGGGTTTATAGATTTTAAAAATGGAAAATAAAAGACAACAAACCAAACATGTTATTGATTTTAAAGAAAATGCATGCTCCTATTCACAAATTACAATAAACAACTCACAATGGATGTTTCCACAAATTGTGGCTAGATATGAAGATTCTTGTGACCAAATTAGGGTAACATTTCAAACTAGTTTTTTCTTTGCTTGTACAATATCCATCCTTGTCCTCGGTGTGAGAGATACCTAAGTATATAGAATATCACATTACAACAAGAAGGAAAAATAGAATGGCTCATCTTGTTTTATTGACCTTCCAACTATTTAGTAATTGCACTTCTAGATGGTTGGGATTTTGTCACTTGGTTAGAGTCATTCAACTTTAGCTCTATTAAAGGTGCCAAGAGTTTGCATGAAGTTATGTCGTCATGTATGGGAGATAACAACGAGAAAGGCATAATGTCATGTATGGTGGCATGTGACATCGAGAGTTGTGTGTTGAGTGCCATTGTTCTATAGGAGAATGCAAAAATCAAGGTGGGTGAAATATTTTTCAAAAGCTTGCACAACTACACTTGGATTACCAAGCCAAGCCTCTTACTTCTCAGTTGTTGGAATTTACTATTTGTAGATATGGATCATAAGTAAATAGCTTATGATAGGTCTTGACAAAAGAAAACATTGCTACCGTGTTGTTGGTAACTTTATTCCTACCAACTAGTTTGAATTAATTTAGATCCATATTTTACCATACAACATACTATAGAACATGAACATACTATATAGCAAATAATAGCCACAAACAAAAAGTTATGAATAAAAAAAAAGAGATGGACTGCCGGATGTGTGAAAAAATGCAAAGTGTATTAAAGGCAAAAGAGGAGTGAAACCGAAACCCTAATTGGGATGAAAGCAGAATAAGGTGCAAAATATGTGATGAAGAAGAGCCCAAAAATGGAGACAATCTCATAACCATTGATGTCACAAACAAAATTGTTGAAGATTTGGATGCCCTTGCAAAATGAGAGATTATATGTAGATTTCTTGGTGTGAGATCGGAAAGGGAAAAATTATCATTTGGATTGATAGCACTTGGAAAACGCCGCATATCACAAAATTTATGCCGCGAGGTTTTTTCACAGTCATCTTTGCATCGGAGGAAGAAATATCAAGAATTTTGCAAGGAGGTATTTGGAGAATGGACTCAAAGCCCCTTTACATTGAGAAATGGAGACAATTTCAATCCATTTGACACAAGCCCGTATAAGGATGTGTTCTGGGTGCGGATGTATGGATTGCCAGTGGAATACTAGACTGAGGAAGCCCTAGAAAAGATAGGAAGAACACTAGGAACCCAGATTGACATAGACATTGAGATTGCCAAGGGATATCTGTACACATATGCAAGGTTAAACATCACTGCCATAAGGAAGATTCCAAAAAAAATCAAACTAAGGGCACAAGGAAAGGATTGGCTACAGACTATGGAAATCAAAGAAAAAAAGTTCTTTTGTTTAAACTGTGGTAGGAGAAACTATTCAATTGAAATGTGCAAAAAGCCACAGATGAAGAAAAAGATGTGGATCCCCAAGGAATGGGTGGACATGGAAAAAAAATCGTATGCAGGTCTGAATGTTTGGATCCCTCGGATGGGAAAGTCATAAAAACTACAATGTTTAGTGGTGATGAATCATGGAGGGTAGATTCTAAAAATGACAACAATTGCAATACAAGGATGAAGAACACAATAGAGGATCATACTCAGGTATTGGATGATGGGAATGACAATTTATTAACAGATGAGGAAGAACTCGAGGTGGGAGGAAGTGGTGATGAGATGGGTGTGACTGATACCAGATGTATTAGTCAATTTGCAATGAACCTATTGGACAGAGGTAAGAACAATAGAGGAAGGAAATCCAATAGACAAAAGAGAGAGGTTGAAGCCGCTGAAAAAGGTTAGGAGCATCGCTGATTTCTTTAAGAAAGAAAGTACCAAGGGAGAATGCCTCTCTCTTGGGAAACAATGAAGATCACTACATGGAATGTCAGGGGCCTAGTGGCTCCTGACAAACATAGGGTGGTAAAACATCATCTTGCTAAAATCTCAAGTGACATTGTACTACTACACGAGATAAAATGCAATGAAGATGAAGGGGAGAAATTTGTGAAATTTTGCAAAGGTTGGACGGGTGTGTTTCAAGGTGGTATTGGTACTACTAGTGGCCTTGGTATACTCTGGAAGGAATAGACAATCAACTTCATGCTAATCCACAAAAGAAAACATTGGATGGCTGGATGGCTAAGAAGCAACTTGAACTCAATGAAGTTTCCATTATGGAATGTATATGACCCTACACAATTCGCTGAGAAGGAAAGGACACGGGATGAAATATCTATTCATGTTCTCTCCAATAACAATGAAAGATTCATAATTGGAGGGGATTTCAACGCTATCATTGATTTGAATGAAAAAAGTGGTGGATTTGGGAAAATCTCCAAGGACATGATGGACTTCAGGAAATTCGAACAAGGGTTTTAATGCCATTGATTGCATACCAAGTGAGTGATGGTTCACATGGACCAACAGGAGAATAGGTTTTACTAACATTGCGGAAAGGCTTAATAGGTTCTTCTACGGCTCCCAATGGAGGATGGAATGTATCCCTCTATGTACAAAAACTCTTCCCATTGCAGTCTCGGACCCCTTCTCGGTTCAACTGGATATTGGAATTGGTTTGAATTGGGGATGTGGATACTTTAAATTTTAGAACATATGGTGGAGAGAGACATCACTCAAGCAATGTTTGGAAAATTGGTGGAATGAATACTAGATCAAGGGAACAACCAACTTTCGATTTGTTAAGAAACTCGCATATATCAAAGGGAAGTTGAAATATTGGAACAAAGAGGTTTTTGGGAATATTTTTGAGAGAAAGGCAACGATGGAAAAAGAACTTGAAGAGCCGAATGAGAGAGTAATAAGAAATGGCATGAATCAAATGGACTATCTAAAAGAAAAAGAGCTAAAAAATCAATTCTCCAAAATTCTCACCAGAGAAGAGATATACTAGAAGGACAAGTCACATGAAATGTGGATAAAGGAAGGGGATAGTAACACCAGATACTTCAATGCTTTTGTCAAAGCCAGAGGAATGCAAAATCAAATCAATGTAATACAGGACACGGATGGGGGATGTTGCAATGATAGGGAGACAATTGGTAACATTGTGGTGGAATTCTATAAGAACATCCTAAATGCTAGAAATTGTGTGGATCCGGATGCCTTGGCACAAATTCTTGAAACTATACGGGAGCTGATTGGTGAAGAGGACAATAAAATGCTAATGGAACCATACTTTGAAGAAGAAATCAAAACAACGATATTTGGCTTGCACCCTGATAGGGCGCCTAGACCAGATAGTTTCTTGGCTAGGTTCTTTTAAGAATGTTGGAATTTAAAAAAAATAGACATTTTCTTGGTCATGGAGGAGTTGAGGAGTGTAATATCCCACACTAGGATATTGTCTCAATTCTGATTTTGGTTGTCAATTTTGAATGTTTGACATTTTGTCAAACACTTTGCAAGCAACCTCTATCTTGTTGTCTTTTATTTTCAGATTGTATTTTCTTGCTTGGAATGGTTTCAAATGAAGTTTAAATGCTAGAAAATGATTATTATGAAGTTTAAATTCTTGTGATGATAACTCTACCCACAATGTTATCCTGAACATACTGTCACCATACCAACAATGGTGACTCACCCAATCCATAGTGCCAATCCTATCTCCACCTGAATCCCAGTAGAGATGAAACTCACATCCATCCACAACCAGAAAAAATGGATATCTGATATCAACTGATAGATCAAATCTCCCTGCACACCCTACCAATTTGCTTTGAGGATGAAGCTCATTTGTGCAACAGGGACAAGAACTCTCATATCCCAGATATCCACCCCCTGCAAAATCATCATAGGTATGCTGCCCCTGCAAGTCACCTCCTGCTAACTTGCAGTAACTAACTCCATCAACTGCAGATGGAGAAAACCCATCCCGTAAAGGATGATATGACTTAGGAGCCAACCCACACCAACGTGCAACCAAATCCTCAATTTGTGGGTCAAAAGAGAAATAATGAGCACTCCTCACTATGTAATCATGGTGAAATGCTCCAATCTTTGTCAGAGGCTCATAAAAAACCAATCGTGAATCAAGAGATGGCTCCAATCTCTGACTCTAAACAACTGATTAGGTAGGATCCTGGGAAACCCTCTCAGCAAACCCAACCACAAAATCCCTGTGGGGAAGCATTGTCGTCAAGGTATCTACAATCTTTCCCACTAATAGCTGAATACTGCAATAACCTCGGATGAGAGTACCCTCAAAAATCTCGAAGGGCCCTTCCCACAAAACTGGACTCTCAAGAAAGTACTCCATGAAAGACTCCATGCAGTAGAAATTATAAGTAGCATCAACTTGCTCCCTTACAATCCACAACTGATCCCTCGGAAACTATGGCACTAATCTGTCTACCGGTATCACTTGTATGATAAGAAGAAATAAATTTACTTCCAGTAGAAGGAAACAAATCACCCTGAAAGCTTGTCCACAAACCAAATGATACCTTGTCCATGTCCTGTGAATCAAAGGGAGTAGTGTTAGAAACTGGCACACAGCTCTCCGACGAATCCACCATTGCTACCTTGCCTCTCAACAACCTGATCCATATCATCTGTCATCGTGCTAACAATTGGAGAACCTGATACCACAAAACTCTCTCTGCAATCCTCCACGGAAGCACTCACCTCCTCTATGTCTACTGCATCTGTCTCAAGGATGGATGTAACTGTGTCTCCAACACATCCATCACTGCCAACTGTGGAAGCTAACTCATCACCAACCACCACTATATGCAATTGGACTAGATCTATGGCTGGCGCAGACTGCATCCGCTCCAACTCCACAGTCACCTCTCCTGACTGCAACTGTGACTCCTAAAGATACCATTGGGTGCCCTCTAAAGCCTCAGAAGCCGCTGTGAGCTCATGAATAAGCTCACTCACCTCCTCTTCTCTGAGCATCAATGCCTCATATGTCGTACTCCCCCACTAAACTAGGTGATCTCGGTCGGCTACCAACTGTAAATAGTTATGTTTCAAAATCTTGACAGCCTCCCGCAAGGAATGAATCTTTGTCAAGGAAAGGTAACCACGACCATGCTCAATTGCCATAGGAGCACCCCATATGTTTATTGCCAACAGTTGACGAATGACCTCAAAATGTTTGAGAGTAGAAGTAATGTCTCCCGCCGACTCTCAATTGGCTAGTCATATGATGACTCTGCACAACGAGCCTCCTATGTACAATCTCAACTGCACTGTCCACACTATGGAAGGAAGCTGTATCCAAAAAAATCCCCACAAGATCATCGTATCTCTGTGTACTGTCATCGAAGCACACATCTACCAATTGAGTACTGACATCGAACTCATCCTCATCTACCCCCAAGGAAGCTGTTGCTGAATCTAACTCATACAATCCTCAACTACCTCGTCCTTTGTAACCACATGACAATCCAGATCCTGGGACCCATCCTCACTCACTAACAACTCAGAGTCCTCCCCTAGGGTCTGATAATTCAAGTATGACTCGTTTCAGGCAGAGTCATCCTCATGAGTCACCGAAGAAGTAACCTCATCTAAAGAAGTGGAAGCCCTGGCTGTAACAAACTCTTGCCACTCATATGCTTCCCCATCCTCATCTGTGAGTTCCTATAAAAAAGGATCCTAGGACCCACCACTATCAGAATATAATGCCGAGTCAACTCTGAGTGGCTGATATAAAAGACCATACTCACTACAGCATATCCACAATGCTAGTGTCCACATCGTCTAACTGAGACCTCTTTGCTAACTTCGGCTGCATACATGACTCAATGTCATCATGTGAATCATCTAAACTGTTGCATGAATCTATGTCACCTGACTCATCTGTGACACTCCCATCATGAGTGTCATCACTGGATAGCTCCTTGCCTGCATCCTCAATAAAGGAAAAAACCGATGTCTTCTGTACTGACTCAACACTACAACTGCTATCATAAACATCAAAGCTATCAGAGCTCATATACTCCTCGCAGTCCTCAAAAATAACACCATCATCTAAGGTGTCAGAATCCATAGTGGTATCTACAACATCCTCCACTCTCACACTATCCATGGCATCTACAATAGGCTCACATAAAGGATTGTTATCCTGGAAATTAGACCCTGTGTCCCTAACTCTGATAGGCTCGAAATGTTGAAACTCGGTACCACTATCTGCCAACAAGACAGGCACATCCACATGTCCCTGTAAAGAGTCGCCAACATCATGTGTGCAAATAAGACTAGTGGCTTTCCTACTAAGAACAAGATCATCTCCACAATGATTAGTAGCTACTGAAAATTCATCATGGAGATTTTTGGATGTCTCAGCTATGAAAATCTCTTGTTTCTCTCCCTGCATTCTTTGTGAGGAAGACTTCTTGAAGAAGGAAACCATAAAACTAGTTGCCCTGTCAACAGTCACTGGATTTGAAAGTTGTACTTTTAGCCTTTCCTGTGTTTGATTTCTCCATTTCATTTTCCAAGGCACTTGTTTGTTTCCTGAACCGTGACACACTGCTCAACTAGTTTCCATATTTACTTGGTTTTCTGTATTTATCCATGACTGAAATAAAGCTAGAGTGTTGATCCCTCACTAATCAAACATGGGAACTCAAGATTTCCAACCCCGCAGGATGACAAAAAACCACTCTAATACCACTGTAATATCCCACACTAGGATATTGTTTCAATTCTGATTCTGGTTGTCAATTTTGAATGTTTGAAATTTTGTCAGACACTTTGCAAGCAACCTTTATCTTGCTATCTTTTATTTTCAGATTGTATTTGCTTGCTTGGAATGATTTCAAATAAAGTTTAAATGCTAGCAAATGATTATTAAGAAATCTAGGAAAAGAATTGAAATATAGATACAATCCTTTTTAACCATTTGAATGCATACATATGATTTCTACATGAAAAATGTGCATCTACAACCAATAGACATTTCTACAAACACTTGGCATGCATCCTTTCAATTCTTTCACCAAAGAAATGTTTACAAATATGTATGCAATTACAAATATCAAATGTGCACCTCTAATTTCATAGATATATGAAATCACTATTGCTGAAGGAATTAAACGCAGCCTAGACAAATGACAAGCTGCTTGGAAGGAGATCGCAGCTCCCTTGAAATTGAATGTAGCCCAAGGAAAAATGTACGCATCCCTTCAATAACACACGCTGCCTCTTACATTCAATTCACAGCCATATTGGAATAAGATCACTGTTGTACCATATAAATTCATCACCATTTGAATGCAATTAGAGCCTCCGTCTTGAAGCTCTCTCAGAAGATCAAATTCAGAAGTTATCTCACTTCCTGAAATGATTGCACAATTGAAGAATCCCTGCTCTCCAAGGTTGATGATGAAACCCTGGTTTCTTCCTCTCAGAAACATCCCCAATTTCAAAAAAGCTTAAATCAACCTAATGAAAAAGAACTCATGTGAGTCTTTTATACCTTTTGTGGGAGACCTCACACACATTTCCAACCAATGTGGGATAAATATACTTTTTCCTTTTAATAATTCGTTTACTCCAATACTTTAATTAATATCTTGGCTTAAGCTTCCATGAATTAATTGAATAAATGTCCCCTTCCAATGATGACTCAACCCTCAACTTAAGTGAAATTATAAAGTTAAATTATAACTTTATAATAAGCCATTAAATTATTTAATAATAATTTGGCCACTAAAATAATAATAACTCCCAAAATACTTATCCTTTAAATATGTCGTCTGAAACAGGAGTCACACCTATTATTTCCCCATGTGACCAAATGCACTTTCCAAAAATAGAAAGGGTCCTTCTCGAATAACATCAAACTTACTATAAATAGAAAACGCGGAAAAAGTATAGCAAATAAAGTCCAAATGACTCCAAATGAAAGCCAAGCCAAAGAATACTGAATCCTGAAGTAGATGCCCACTGAAAGAGACCCTTTGTCCATCCTCATTAGCCTATGAGGGTCACATGATAGGCTAATCCATCCATAGTCATGGTCATGCTAAAAAGGGGACATTACAAAGAGCAAGGGAAAATTTGTCAAGGAACTAAACAATACAGTGCTGATTTTAATTCCCAAGAAGATAGATAGCAGCACTTTAAATGACTACAGGCCCATTGCCTTGTGCAATACGGTCTATAAAATTCTAACCCAAACAATGGAAAACCACTGGAAAAAGGTTATGACCAATTTGATTTCATTGGAGCAAAATGGTTTTACGCCAGGTATAGAAATAACAAACAGTATAATACTTACTGCTGAAACCACACTATGGCGACATCCTAGAAAGCTGGCATGATCATCAAGCTTGATATTTCGAAAGCCTATGACAAAGTTCATTGGAAGTTCTTGAGTTGTATTACAAAAGTTTGAATTTGATGAAAAATGGATCAAGAATGTGGAAGTGTGTATTGAATCCCCTCAATTCTCAATTGCAATAAATGGGGCTTCAGTTGATTTCTTTAAGAGCTCGAATGGTACTAGACAAGTTTACCCCATCTAACCTTTCCTTTTTGTTATAATGGTGGAATCCTTAAGCAAATTTATTCAAAGGAAACGAATGTTGTGTGAATTGAAAGGCATACACATCCATGAAGATTTAGACCCTATCACACACTCTCAATTTGTGGACAACGCCAATTTATTTGGGGAAGCAACCATTAGAGAAGCGGAGACCATAAAGTCTGCAGTAGAGCTCTATGCCCGTGCTGCTGGGCAGCAAATTAATGACAAGAAAACGGAACTGTTCTTCGTCAACATCGAGAAAGCATTGCAAACAAGAATTGCTCGCATGTTCGGTTGGAAAATTGGTACACTACCTGCCAAATACTTGGGAGTTCCTATGTTCTCCAATGCATCTCGGACCGCTTTATGAGAGGAGCTAATATCGGAATGTAGGAAGAAACAGAGGCATGGAAGCACAAGTGGCTGTTGGTAGAATTTTATTAATTAAATCGGTAATCACTACAACACCCATCTATGCAATGTCTTGTTTTAAATAATCTTCAAAAGCTTTACATGCTCTAGAAAAAAATTTCAAACAATTTTTATGGGAGGGGGCTAAGGAGGCTAAAATAATCCCACTAATTAGTTGGGAAACTGCCTGCAACACGGAAACAAATGGTGGTGCTAGACTTAGGCATATGGAAGGCCAAAATATTGCTTTGGGGGCCAAACTTGTGTGGAAGATGTATAGGGAGCCGAACAAATTATGGTGCAAAATCATGCAAAAATTGTACCTTGACAATGATGAACCAGAAAGGATTCTCGCATGTCTCAACTTGCAGGTTGGTTCTGCTATATGGAAATTTATTCAAGAATGCAGGCATGTGATCACAGATCATCTAACTTGGAGAATTGGGAATGGCAAGCATGCAAGATTTTGGAGGGATTCATGGGTTGTATTTGAACGCCTCGCAGACCTATTTGATTAGAAAGGTTGGATTAGAGAGTTGAAAATTGAAATGGGGGAATTTTTGGAAAATTACTTAAAGGAACTCATCTAGGGAGTGGCATCTTTCATTGGATTCCAATAAGGCATGCATGCATACCATGGGAGGATCAGGAAAGAGTGAATGAAATTCGACAACATAGACATGTGGTAATTTGCAATCAAAGGGATGAAATTATTTGGTGCACTATGAAATTGGGTGAATACAATGCAAAATTGGAATATCAAATGCAAATCTTGCAAAGAGAATCAATTGAGTGGCCATCACTATTATGATGGGATAAACTTGTGGCCCCTAGAGCTGGTGCTTTACTATGGACGCTTATGCACGAAAGGATATTAATAGGTGAAAGCTTGAAGATATATGGCATTCATAGGCCAACCATTTGCGTTGTGTGAAATGGTGGAAGAAACTACGAATCATCTTCTTTACGAATGCCCCTTTGCAGTGCAATGTTGGACTTGGCTATGTCAGGAACTCGATTGGGCTACGACATGGGATGAAAACCTCATGAACAGACTGAAAAGTTGGTCTTTGATATCTAAGAAATCTCTTTGGGGATCGCTATGTACTATTTCTCCTTCAATGCTCCTATGGCAAATATGGAAAGAGAGGAATCAGAGGATTTTTGTACACAAATTATCATGTGTGGAGATGGTCTGTGAAAGGATAAAGAGCTGCATCTCAGAGATTGCAAATAACAAGGCAAACATAAGGAAGGTTGAGTACATTTGTGAATGGGATAAAAAAATGCAAATTATGTGGGGATTCACTCTCAAGATAAATATCATAACTAAAGCTGCTACGAGATGTGCCAAATGGTTGCCACCAATTGATATTATCTTAAATTGAATGTGGATGGAGCTGAAAAAGGAAATCCGGGTGATGCAAGATATGGCTGCATTCTTAGGGATAATTTGGACAAGGTAATCAATGCACTGTATGGGTATATTGGGAAGGAGACGAACAATGTTGCCGACATGACTGCCTTGGAAAGAGGACTTAAATGTGTGTGGAAAATCATTCAAACCAATTAATATTGAATGTGACTCAAATGATTGTTAATGTATTATGAGTGGCAAAGCAATGAAATGGAAAATCAGCAGAATGAAGGATGGTGTTGCTAGATTGTTGAACGAGATGCCAATGTACACTATTTCACATGTTTACAGGGAATCCAATAAAGTTGCCGATTTCCTAGCAAACATGGGTGTGATTAATAAGGAAAGGGGAATCTCCGTTGATTGCACCAATTTACCCTTTGATCTGTTGCAGATTGATAAGCACTATGCTCACACAGGGGAAGAGTGTGACAGAGCTGGCATTGGTTGATATCCGATGGGGCGAAGAATGATCTTCTTTGGTCTTTGAGTTGTCTCTAGGCCAAAGTAGGCAAAGATACCTCATGCTTCATGTTGAGGCATGTGATTCGAATTGGGAAGGACTTTGGAAAGTAGAACATGTGACTCATTGACAGTAAAGATGGGAATTCAATACACATATATCACTAGTAAATTTTAGCTTGAATTTTGACGACGATTAGTCGACCAAACAACCATAACTGTTGTCGAAGTTTTTTCATCGATTATTCGACACATAAATCGTCGTCGAAAATGTGACCTCTATAGCGGTTGAATTATCGACGGATCCGTCATCAAAATAATCACTTCAACCTGGAAGAATTATCGGGCATACCTTTCATCTATTCGACCAATGTTGGTCAAAATTGCGAGGACTTTTGGTTAGAATAGTCGTTGAGTGTATAGCATTCTCGTCAAAATGACAAAACAATGTTGGTCGAAATTGCGACGAGGGGTGGTCGGAATAGTCGTCGAGTATATAGCATTCTCGTCGAAAGTATATTCTTTGACCGTCGAAAAAGCGACAGCAAATTCAATTTTTTTAAAAAAATTAAAATATATTATCAAATCTATTAATATATTATAGTGATTGGAATTGATTGGAATTCGAAATTGAATGGATGTCCTAGCCTACATTATGCTTAGTAGACACCTACAACACCATCCTCCTCTAACTGGTATTGGAACCGGTAAAGACATACAACTATAATAATCAACCCAACTGATTCTTCTAGGTTCCTTTATAGTTCATTATATCATGATATAGATCAGTTCTACATATTATATATTCCATTTGTAGGATTTGATAAAATTATGAATGAAAATAAACTTGGCAGTACCAAAAGCACAGTATATAGACTTGTTCAACATGGCCACATTCTTGTTTTGAAGGTTCTGTGTTATGCTAGATACTCAGTATTTTAAAATAGCGATTTAGATGGAGAGGTAAATGGAAAATTGAATAGTGAGTGATGATAACTTCTTGCTTTCTTAAGATACATGACACATTCCCTTCTTCTATGCCATTATACTTACCTGCTAAAAGGGTAACTGTATTCCTGTTGATGGCATTATGTATAGATGAATTTCTGAGTTGAAGTTTCTTGGTTATATGCTGGCCTAGACTGTTAACCTAGAATTAACTTCCGCAATATGTTTTCCTACTTAAATGTCATCAAGAGATTTGTTTGTCTAAGGTTTAAACAATGGTATTCATCTCTATATCTCTTCTATTAGTGCTACCATATTGTAGGATTTGATAATTACATTGACATTAAAATACTTTCACATCACAACCTTGGTGTTCCACTTAAAAGTATCACACATGTCCATTATTTTGGATGGTAGTTCACTCCATTCTCAACTAAGTGCCTAGAATCGGTACATATTTTCAAATAAAGAATCAAGAAACAATATGGGACACTAAAAACAAATTTCATGTTTTAACCTTGAAACCATAGACACCTACAAACACAATCCAAAAATGACAATAAAATCATTCTTCAAGAAAGAAGGAAAAAGATCTAGGATTAAGATTTACTTGTGAAAACATAATGTAAAATCTACTTGCTAGTAAAAACACAACATCAGAAAACAAACCTGTGCAAGAAATTCTTGATCTGATTGCTTGCTGGTATCAAGCTTCTTAATGGCTGCAGGGCGGCCACTTTTTAAGGTTGAGTAGTACACCCGACCATATGAACCCTCTCCAATCAGTGATTTTGGACCAAAGTTGTCTGTTGTTTCCTTCAATTCCTCTACAGGGATCTCAGGTACTCCAATAGGTAGAGGTTGGAGGACTGATTCATCCTTGCTAGGTGGATCAACAGTCTTGCAAGCTCCATTATTACCTGCAAAAATGTCTAACATCAGAATCAAAACCAATAAAGAACAAGATAGGCTGCATATATATGTTGCCTCTTAGGACTTCCAATGTTGAAAGGAGATTAAATTTGGCTTCTCATTTTTGTTTTCATATCTGTAATGTCCTATTGACTTAAAAAACGTGAAACTTTTGTCACTTTTGAACTGCCATAAAAATTAGAAACCATGTTTATTTGTACAAGCACAACGTCAAGAACATTATCATGAAAAGCAAAGAACATCAATGATTCAATTCCATTGGTATAAATGTCTAATTTTGTAGACTATTGGTCAGACAAATCTTCATTGTCTTCTGATTGTCTTCTTTATATACTAGCATTTAAATGGAACATTAAGCATAGAAATAATATGCTTAATCTATTAGTAATTATCTTCATTTAATCTGCCAATTACTAATAGTTTTGTACTACACATGCAACGTATTGTCAGTTTGAAGATAGTCCGTGCCATGTGTGATGGTTAAGTAATGGGAAATTTATGATGATTTAATTGTAGAACTACTGGTCCCTTGAAACGTTCAAAACAAAATTCTCAAAAGATGCACTCTCATGGAATATGACGACTTCAGGCTATGCACAAAATGGATCTATCTTCTATCACTATGCTCTTATCCCATGTCAAAATGGAAGATTTATGACATGGTATAGATTAATGGGGCCACTTGAGTGATCCATGGATTTATGTAAGAGTCAAGGACCTATAGGTATATCTAAGTTTGTTATATGGCCATTGATGCCATTATTATCATGTAATTGCACTTCAAAGTGCAAATATGCCAAAAAGATGTAAAATTGTATTTTCATGCAATTATGACCTAAAGGGCTAAATGAGGGTTTAGTAGAGGTTTAGGGAGTTTAGGGGATTAGGATAGGAACCTAAAACCTTTTGAAAGGTTAAAGATGATGCAAGAAAGATTAAAGTGGTCAAAGTTGACAACTAGTTATCAACTAGACAACAATGCAAACAAATAACTAACTGTAACAGTCATATAACTAACTATGCAGGTTAAGAAGAAATTGAAAATCAGTTTGTAAGGGGATTTTGGTCGATTTTGTATGTGATTTTTATGGGAGAGGAGTCTTAGAAGTTGTGGGGAGGTGTGTATGGTCGAAGAAGACAATGTAATGAACTACCAAGCAATAAACTTTTAATTCTTTACAAACAGTCACTTCTCTGCTCGTGAAGATATAGTCTGGTGTTTATATTATTAAACTCTCTATTCAATGCAACATTGATAGGAAAAGCATTCATTGATCGGTATTATAAGTTTTGATCATTCCATGTACTGATTATATTGTTTTGAAGTCTTAAAATCAAAGAATTTCACTCCTTTTATTGATTATGCTTGGTGGGCAAACAATCTTTGTCTTGAAGAACCAATGATTTCCTAGGCTTTGTCAAATAGTTGGCAAGCAATGATGTATTCAGTATTTCTAAAGTGCTTCAAAAGGCTTAAACTCACCAAGACTCTTCACAAGACTTCTAAGTGATATATTTGGTGTTATTGACTTACATTTGCTTGGATTCAAGGACTTTAGCATATACTCCAAAAGTGATTATGTAACGAAGGAAGTGAGAGGGAAGGATCTTGATTTAGGTCAATGGATATTTCAACATGATTTTGGACAAGATTTTGACATGAGTGGATGGGTGTGGATGGTGGGATGGGGGGTGTATTGGTGTAGGGCACCTAGGCCATTCAGTTTTGCTTTGGGACTTGAGTTCTATATTTTGTTTTTCTTTGTAATGAAGGATGTCTTCTAAATTCCTAGATCATCCTATGGTTTGGTTTTAGTCCTTGTGTGGAGGTGTGTATGGTCGAAGAAGACAATGTAATGAACTACCAAGCAATAAACTTTTAATTCTTTACAAACAGTCACTTCTCTGCTCGTGAAGACACAGTCTGGTGTTTATATTATTAAACTCTCTATTCAATGCAACATTGATAGGAAAAGCATTCATTGATTGGTATTATAAGTTTTGATCATTCCATGTATTGATTATATTGTTTTCTAGTCTTAAAATCAAAGAATTTCAGTCCTTTTATTGACTGTTCCTGTACAGTGCTTGGTGTGCAAACAATCTTTGTTGGAAGATGTGGCCCTAACTCACATTTTCACTGTTGGGATTCAATGCTACTATGTGAAAGGTGAGTTAAGGCAATGCTTTTTAAGAGTTCAAAAGCTTAGACTTGGGAAGGTTAGTTTTCTTCTTCAACAATGATGCCCTAGGTTGAATATTTCGTATGTATTCAACTAGACAAGATGAAACTCGACTGCAATAGGAGACAAAAACCCTGTGGGATCAAGTTGTTGGATAAATTGGGCCCTTAGAGTTCATGGGTTTGCCATATATTAACAAAAACTTAAGACTGTTACAGCCGGATAAACACAAGAATTAACACCAGGCATTCAGATTTTCAAAGCAAAGTAGAGTTCATTCAAAAATGGTTTGAAATGGAACAAGTAAAACTTGCTAACTCATTAACACACCAAACCAAGCAATGAAATAGCAGAAAATGAAGATTTTATTGCTCACCGGTCCACACTTCCGTGATATTCAACCACTGGTTCGAACTTACTTGCATATAGGCGCGCAATGTCAACGTAGTGCAACTGCCCACCTTATACCGCCTCCTTTAGCACTCCTTTGCTCGCGGACTATGCCAAAATGAAATAAAATGAAATGTGCCAGTAGGCGGGATATATGTATAAAATTTGACCTTTTTTTTTTCTACTTCTATTCCCATGTTGGTCGGAATTATGACTACTCTTTAGGGTCGTAATTCCGACCAACACAGGAATAGATTTAAAAAAAAAACAAATTTTCTTCTATAAAATGACCATGGAAAATCATTTTATAGCTTTGTCGGAAATGTTGGTCTAAAAAGTGGGTCAAATGTACTAGTGTATGTATATAGTTATGGTGGAACACTGCATGATCATGATTGTGCGGTTGTTAGATGGATTGGATTGTTGGATCTCTGTGACAATGCAATTATGGTTGAAACAATGTGTTTGGCATGGGCTTATTACTGACAGAGAATTTGAATGGTAGAAATGACTGAGTGGGATCAATGGATTATAAATCAGACTTGTGATATTTGTTCATTTGAATAGGGAATATGGCTCATCACTTTGGACTCAGTTGTTTGTGCCGAGATGAGTCTTTCTTGGAGCAATGTAGGAGGATGTTTCACTCTCAGGGATGTGGATGTCTATGAAGATCTTGTTACCATTGCTTCAGGATTTCACAGTGCAAATCGACTTTGGTGTCATGGATTTATATATGAAGCAATTTTGTGCTCTTTGGTGGACATAATGCCATCTAAAGAATGGTGTGTGGAAAAAATTGATATGTTTGTTAGGGAAGTGGATAGGGAGGCTGTGGCTAATGCAGTATTAGAACTGGAATCTAATGGCTTGGTGTGCTTATTTAAAAAAAATCAACCATCATGGTTATGTTTCTGATGATGATGAGGAGGAAGATTTGTTGGAACATCGTGAGTGGAAGAGAAAGGAAGGTGAATTCATTGAAGATGCTTGGGATGTGTTGGTGCATAAATCAACAAATTGGATTTCCTAGGTACTCCTACTTCCAATGATTGGAAAACCAAAGTAATCTGGCCAACTAACAAGTTCCACCCCATCTCGAGAGTAGACTTCTCCAATTTTGGCTCTGCAGGACCAAGGCTGGTAGGCCTACACCTTCAGATGCTTTAAGGCTTTTTAGAGCAGATCACTGTTGCTTTGCTGATAATTGATTAATTTGAAGGATTGAAAATGTGTAATTGTTTGTTTAGGATGTTTGAGATATTTTATGAGTTATTTCATTAATCTGGAAACTATACCCTGTCTGCAATCAACATAAATTCTTCAACACAATTAATTAGACCAGTGCCTTATTTCTTTAAATGATTTCTTATGCCCTCAATTTTTATGTTTGTTAGTATAACTCTAGAGATAGTAAAAAACCACTTTAAGATATTTTACTATCATCTTAATGATGCATGAATTGATTCAGATATTTTAGAATAAACTCAAACCAGTCCCATTGAGTTTAACTTTTCTTTGAAAGACCAATAAGACAAAATATAAAGGTCAAACAATCAACACTTTATTTCTGATTTGTCTAATCTGGAATCTAACTAAAATAATGAATCAACTGAACTATCAATTAAGGTAAATCGGAATAGATTTAATCTAGAGAACTCAAACATAGATAAGAGACAGAATAATATCACCAAGGTTATGAAGAACAACCAAGTCTTGAAATTGCATTTAAAAGAAATTAATCACTAGATACAGTGTTGCTGGTACATTGAGGATATATTTCCAGAAAAATAGAGAAAACTTTCATTGCTATTAACTCTCGTGTATATCTCTTTACATTGGTCTTGGTATCCTTTTTATAAACAACCAAAGGATGCGTACAAGCCTCAAACCAATGTGTCGTTTAATGACTAAAATCTAATCAATAACTGCAACATTAAGTATATAGTTACAATTAAAGTATTAACTGTCCAAAGGTTAATATATGTAATTATCAAATCTTTCATTGATGCTTTTGTAAAATGCTTTTCTTTCCTTCATTCCCGTAAAGCATCTTACCGCATTTGAATAATCTCTCCTTTGGAAATAAGATATAAAACCCCTGCACATAAAGTTAATAAATTAAGCTTCTATTTACATTAGGGTTTTAACATAATAAAATGTCTTTACATACTCTCCCAAAATAATCTCCACACGATATATCATTCAGGAATATAAAGAATTCATATATATTTTAATTAATACACTTTCAATAAAACTTTCCCTAACAACGTATTTAAAAAATTTACATAGGAAAAACATTACTGAAAGCACATAAAATATTAAGTATCCCCTCTTAAATATAAATACATATCCAACTTTAATTTCATTAAATAAAATTTAATCATTTGGATATATATATTTGTAAAAATAAATCCAACATTAGTCATTCTGCATTTGAAAAGAATTCCTTAAAAATTAATTAACATCAGCCCAAAAATATCATATCAAAATGTGTAAATGAAAGTAACCCTAAAATATAATATGACAAAAACATACCTTCATTAGGGCAATTTAATCAAAATTCAATATATACAAGATTTAATCAAGAATGTTTATTTATTCTACACTTTCTACCCTTGCAATTGGTTTTCAAAATTCTTATTATAGGATAAAAGCATATAAAAGAACATTTTTCCTTTCAAAAATTAATAACATAATCTCAAAAGAAAATATTCAAATAACATTATAAAAATGCATTTCTGCATTCCAAGGCATTTAAAATTCCATTGGAAATATTCAATCACTTCGGTCATATATATATGCAAGGATGAAAAATTTAATATTTACATACATACCATTCTTGAATAAAAATTGCCCTAATTAAAATTAATCAAGTACTAACATAGGGCAAAAACATTATAATTAAAAAGCATACATCTCTTAAAAATGATAACCCTAAAAGTGTTCTAGTAATATATACTTTACCCCAATGAGGATTTTCAATAATTGGCATAGGGTAAAAAATAAGTGGTAAAAGAATGCATTTTCCCTTCACAAAATAACGAGAAAAACATGATATCATAAACATAAGACATTTTCACATCTTCAGGGTAACTATATATTCTCATAGAATTTTCAAGTATTAATGTAGGGTGTTAATGAAATAAATGTTTTTTGTTAGAGAAACCATCCCTTAAGGAACTATTCAATCAACAAAATATTTGTGACGGAAGTGATGTTTCATAAATAATCTCTTTAATAATATTATTAGACAATATAATAACTAAGTTTCGTAAAGGTGAGAAATACTTCCCTTGCGGATGATTATAAAAACTGAATCAAAGCTCTTTGGACTGCCATGTATAATGTCTTCATTGAGTTGATTGGAGATTAGTTGCGCAAAATTGGTGCCTAAAATTTTAGGTGTCAACAAGATGTACTACATGTTGGCATCATCAATAACAATTTGGGACATTTCTGCAGAATGATGGATTTGGAGTTCAAATGGCTCTCTGATTATGAATCAAACAAGATTATTGCACCCTGTCGGGCTCTGGCTAGAATAATCAGAGATATTAGAATTTAGATCTAATTGCATGCTTGATGTAGAATCGTTTTTAATGTAACGGGAGCTGTCCCCTTTTGAACTAATCCATTAAAAAAATAAAGCTACAGACAATAAATTGAAAGTTGAACTTCAAACATATTGGAGACTAAAGCATTTCATCTTTGTGGTGATTGACGTCAATTATGAAGCCATCATTATAGATTTAGAAGTATGGTGACTATGACCCTAACAACCATACTTTCACCAAAGTCATCCTCCATGGGCTACAATCCACACTTTTCCATAATTCTTGCTTGCAAAGGTTCATCCTAACTTAAGGAATGAACCAAATTCTTGATAATCTTTTAAAAAACAAATGGATATTAGGGACATCCATTTGAATCAAGTTCAAAACACCATACCACTAGTAATCCAACAAAAATACCTTGGAAATAATAATACCACGCATAAATGGAAGGTATTGATTAATGGTCATAGATCATATGCTACAAGTTTTGTTTTCAGCTACTGAAAGAAAAACTGGAAACTTACAAAATAATGGAAAATTGCAATATCTAGCCTAATCAAGGATCAACATTATAGAGAAACCATTCATTTGTTATCATCAGAATGCAATAGTACACAGATTTATTTTATCAAATAGTTTGATGCAATATAGTGGAGAAATACAGAAAAATGAAAATTTACATTGCCAAATAGGAATATGTTGAACCTATACAGCACATGGAATACATGTCAAACCCTGAGGACACCCATTTTTAACTTGGTATGGATAGGTACACTAAATGATTTGCTAATGGAAAGGTGCAAAATTATGCAGGTTATGCAGTTCAATTGGGGAAATATACCAATGCCCACATCAAGTCTTAGTTGGTGGTGTTCATTAATGTGATGACTTGATGCTAGAATGAAGTTTATGTGATGTTGTCTTCTAGCGTAGCCATAGTTCTAGTCCATTTTGATGTCCCCTTTCTTGAATAGGATCTAATAATAATAATTATAAAATTTAAATATTAAAAATTAATAATAATAATAATAATAAAATAAAACTACAAAAATAAATAAATAAAACAATACATTTGCATATTGAGGGGTGGTGGAAACATAAAGACGGGACTCTCGAATATTCCAGTTGGATCAATTCAAATCTACATCCATTGAGATTATATAGTTCAAACAGAAGGGAATACAATGGGGTGCGGATATATCTATACAACTGGCAACTCATCAATGGCATATATCAACTCTAGGTCAATCATCGATTCAAGCTCTAGGCTTAGATTAGAATGGGAGAACATTAAGGAACGAAGCAGCTTACTCACATTCACAGATCAGGATCACAAGCATCGTCTCCAATGAGACCATGTTCACAAAGCCAAAGTAGAAGCCAATTAGCACAATGGAAAAGAGCAGCATCTTTATTAGAAGTTTAATATAAGATTAGCAGCAATTGAAGTACGAACGGCGACCAAACATAAGAAAGTTAGACGAAAATGGCAGCGATCGAAGGCATTGATTGAAGTCTGTAACAACAGTGATTAGCACATTTAAAAGAAAGCAGCGATGGGAGTGGTTATATACACTAGAAGTAGCGACTATGAAAGCTGACTAAAATTGGTAGTGAATGGTCAGTGATTAGACAGCATTAAGGGAGTGATTAATAAATCAAGAAAACAGCAGCGATGAAGATGTCAATGAAGGTTTAATGAGAGCAACAAGTTTAGTGATTAATGACACAATTCTGTTTTTAAAGAAGTGATTTCTCAAAGAAAATACAGTTGTCAACTTCATAAAGAGGAGGACAATCAAATTAATTGTCGAATGTTCAATTGATTAGACAACAATCAGTGGTTACAAGGGAGTGTGAACTGTGTTAAGAAGTGTTCATAGTTTGTGATGTCCCCAATTTTAATAAAATTATTGTATTTGGGTCCCAATCGATTTAGTTTATCTCGGGCCCATTTTCTTTTGTTGGCGTAGGTGTAGTTGTCACCGTTGGCTCTTTTGTGCACTCTCGAGAGTTTTCCCGACGGGTATTTATGCTTGGCGTGTAGGTTAGTTTTGATATGTTGAGATTTATATTTGATTTATATTTGCGAATTCCTGTTGGGATTCTGTTGTTCGCCATTTCGGAGGTGAAAGACCCTCCCTATTTGGTTTTGTGCAATTTCGGTGGGATTCAACCCTCACCCTACTCTGCTTGTTCTACTTGTATCGGATCTGGCAAATCTAAGGCACCATCAATAAATTCAATAACATCTTTCTAGCAAACATCTATTGGCTTGTGAGTTGTTTTGTGTTCTCGAAAGACATATTTAATTATCTAAGAAGGAAGGAGGATACCACATTTACACCTCGAAGGCATCATAACCCCACCGTACGGCTCTGGCAGCTTCCTCTCAGTACACTCTCAGCCTCTCCGTACAGCTTCCTCACCGTACACTCTCAGCCTCTCCGTACAACCTCTCCATACAGCTTCCTCTCAGTACACTCTCAGCTTCTCCGTACAGCTTCCTCTCAGTACACTCTCAGCCTCTCAGTACAGCTTCCTCTCCGTACACTGTCAGCCTCTCCGTACAGCTTCCTCTCAGTAAACTCTCAGCCTCTCCATACAACTTCCTCTCCGTACAGCTTCCTCTCAGTACACTCTCAGCCTCGCCATACAGCTTCCTCTCATTACACTCGCAACCTCTCCGTACAGCTTCCTCTCTGTACACCCTCAGCCTCTCCGTACAACTTCCTCTCAATACACTCTCAACCTCTCCGTACCCTCTTAGCCTCTCTGTACAGTTTCCTCTCTGTACACTCTCAGCCTCTCCATACAGCTTCCTCTCAGTACACTCTCAGCCTCTTTGGCAGCTTCCTCTCCGTACACTCTCAGTACTAACTCAGCCTCTCCGTACGGCCTGAACTTGCACAGTTACGTCCTCTTGAAACATAGTCATCATTATCTCTCGAGGAAGGACTGCCAGAGGTTGGGAACATTACAGTGGTATCAGAGCTGGTGATCTTGCCAGCCTGTTGGGATGATTGAGAGATTTTGGGATTTGGATCACATTATGGCGCCCAATAGTGATGGACAGTGGTGGTTGAAGGTACTACAAAGGATTAGCAAAGAGCTCAACGAGGGTATTGATCTTCCATTAGATATATTGGAAGTATGTTTGTGTAAGGTTGACCAATTACCTTCAAGATTTATATAGAGGATCCTTTCTCCAATTAAGGATGCCCTAAGTCAACCCAGGCTTTTGAGACACCATGACAAAGAAATGAAGTTGGCAACTGCAGCATGTCTTAGTGAGATCTTGAGAATGTGGGCTCCTAGAGAACTGTATGATGACAACACCATGATAGAGATATTGCATTTGATCGTTGATAGCTTTCAAAGCCTTGATGACTTCAGTGGTGACCCTTTTGGCAGGAGATCTACAATATTGGAGAATTGTGCAAATGTCAAAGTAAGTAACCTCCTCTTAGATTTGGAGTTGCAAGACTTGATCCATGATATGTTTCATCACTTCTTGGTCACAATCAAGGAATGTCATGATAGTAAGGTTTCGGTTGCTATGGAGAGCCTTATGATTTCGTGCATTGAAGAGATGGATGAAATATCCCAACCTATTATATTTATGTTGTGGGTTGTTCGTAATCTTGAATGTGTTCCGTCTATGGCAGCGTGTAGATTGGTCAGTAATGTATTCCAACATTGTGAAGAAAAACTAATATCTCATTTGCACAAGTGGGAGAAAGTTGATGACGACGATAAAGGTGATGCTTTACACGAGGCCCTGTCTGTCACAGAGGCTCTATCCACAATCGAGACTCTGTCTGTTGCCAAAGCCTTCTTTGTTGCTGAGGCTGTGTCCATCGCCGACGCTGTGTTCGTCGTCGAGCCTCTATCTGCCGCTGAGGCTTTGTCCGTCGTCGAGGCTCTGTCCGCCGCCGAGACTATGTTCGTCGCTGGGGCCGTATCCGTCGCTGAGGATGTGTCTGCCGCCGAGGCTGTGGTCGTCGAGACCCTATTCACTGCCGAGATCGTCTTCAGGTCGAGGTTCCCTTCAAGCCGAGATTGCCTTCGGGCCGAGATTCCCTTCGAGCAGAGTTTTCCTTCTGATCGAGATTCCCTTCAAGCTAAGATTGCCTTCGGGTGGAGATTCCCTTCGAACCAATATTGCCTTCAGGTTGAGATTCCCTTTGGACCGAGTTTGCCTTCGGATCGAGATTTCCTTCGGGCCGAGTTTGCCTTCGGGTGGAGATCCCCTTCGGAACGAGATTGCCTTCAGGCCGAGATTCCCTTCGGGCTGAGTTTGCCTTCGGATCGAGATTGCCTTCGGGCCGAGATTGCCTTTGGGTGGAGATCCCCTTCAGACAAAGATTGCCTTCGGGCCGAGATTCCCTTCGGGCCGAGTTTGTCTTCGGATCGAGATTCCCTTTGGGCCGAGATTGCCTTCGGGTGGAGACCCCCTTCGAACCGAGATTGCCTTCAGGCTGAGATTCCCTTTGGGCCGAGTTTGCGTTCGGATCGAGATTCCCTTTGGGCTGAGATTTGCCTTTGGGTCGAGATCCCCTTCAGATCGAGATCCCCTTCAGGTCGAGATCCCCTTCGAGCTGAATTTGCCTTCGGATGGAGATTCCCTTCGGGTCGAGATTGCTTTCCGGACGTCTCGCAAAATTACTATTGTGAGGTTTTCACACCATCGCCCCAAAGAATTTGGGGACCCCCATTTTTTTTGAGCAAGCCTTGACAATTTTTCTAGATCCGGGTATTTGGGTGCCTTAGCGAATTTTTGGGCAATCTAGAGGTTTTGGAATAAGAATTTTACACCTTGGATGTTTTTAAAGTGCCTGGGGGGGTATTGCTTGTTTTCACCTTGTGCGAAACGTTGATTTTCCTAAATAGTCGATTTTGTCTCCAAGCCAAATGAAATTCGATGAGAAAATTTTATTTTAATATTTGGTGGGATAAAATTGCAAATTTTGGACTTGATTAAATTTTGAAAATTGATGAAATTGAATAACTTGAGATTTTCAAAATTTAATTGTGAAATTGGATATTTTTGGGAAAATCTTGTAAATTTTTTTGGTGGAGAAAAATGGAAATTAAAGAATAAATTTAAAGTTGCCAATTAGAGATAATAAATTGCAAAAATAAAAAAGGATAAAATTGCCAAATGGGAATTAAATTGCAAAATGATTTTTGGGTTGCAAAATAATAAAAAATTAATTTTGGTTGTCATGATTAAATGCATTAAAATCATATTTTTTGGGCTAAGTGTTTGTAATTTAGAAATTTAAATTGGGCCCCTTTGTGTGTTAAATTCAACGTATTTTAAGGCCTAGGAGGTGTGAAATTCAAGGCAAGTTATTGGGTCCACAATGGGGAGGGTTTAAAACTATATTGGAGGCCTAAATGACCTTTTTTCAAAATTTCAATTTTAGGGCCTATGATAATTTCGGATTTGGCTAATTTAAACCGATAATTTTGCACTAGGTTGACCCAATTTTAAATTAAAATAAAATCCCCTAGGGCTGGGCAATTTATTTCATTTAATTCATGTTTAATTTGGCAATTTTAATTTTTTGTTTTTCCCTCCTACAAAGTCGAAATCAACACTTTGTAATTATATTCCAAGAGCCTTGCTTTTTTGGAGGCAAAATTTGGTATATAAGGGGAGCTCTCCCCCACTTCATTTCACCATCTCATTCACTTCTCTCCTTTTCTCAAAGCAGAGCGAAAAAACAGTCCGAAAAAGCAGATCCGAAAAGCAAATTCGAAAATTGGAGAGTTTGATGAAGAGAAGAAGCTTGAGTTGAGGCAAATCAGATTTGTAATAGAAGAATTTATTGATAGAAGATTCATAGCAATCAGATTTTGAGAGTGAATTGGAGAAGGGGAGATTTTCTTGTGGAGATAGAAGATTTTGAAGATCAAGCCCAGCTAATTGCATAGACAAAGGATTCCTAGCCCTTGTTGGTGAGTGGCCTATCTTTTCCTCTCTCTTTAATTGCTTTCATTTCATTGGTGCTAGTTTAGGTGTTGAAAACTAATTTCAAGAGTAGAGTTAGGTATTTGGGTATTAAGTAGATTACTCGATTGTCTTGATTGGCTTTTTTCCCTCAAGTTCTCGCTTGCATTTCATCATTGCATTTCATCTTAGGCGAAGATTTGGAGTGATAAGTGTAGCCCATCTTAAGGTAACGGCGGGGAGTGATAAGTGTAGTATTCCACCCCTAGGCGAAGATTGGAGTGATAAGTGTAGTCCATTTTAAGGCAAAGGCGGGGAGTGATAAGTGTAGTTTGCATCATTGCATTGCATTTTTTTAGGGAGAAGATTGGAGTGATAAGTGTAGCCCATCTTAAGACAACGGCGGGGAGTGATAAGTGTAGTATTCCACCCCTAGGCGAAGATTGGAGTGACAAGTGTAGTTTCACCAGCATTGTAGAAAAGGCGGGGAGTGATAAGTGTTTAGGATGGCTGATGTTAATGCAAGCAAGCGACCCAAAAGAATTAATGCTGAAATAGGAGACAAGAAAGTCATGATACCCAATTCCAACTTCCGCTCAAAATTGAAATACGTTGGAGACACCAACATTGGTACCTTTGATATGATTCAATTAAGAGAGAGGTTGAGGGACAGCCAGTCACCTGTGGCAAAGAAGATCAATCAATATGGATTTGTGCAAGGAAGTGTTCAATCTACCCCAGCAGCAGACATGATACGACAGAATTGGTTACATCAAGTCATCAAGGCTCACAAAGTCAGATTGCAAATCAGAGTGCAGCGCCCTCATCGTGCTTCTCAGTCGAATTCCGGGCTCTACTAAAGGTACACAGTTTGATCCTTGGATGTTTTATTTTATTGAAGAGATTGAGAATGGTTAAGGAAAATTGATTGGATTAGGATCACTAGCATGAATTTAGAGTTGCAACTTAGATAGTGCAAAATCGGAAGCAAGTCTACATGGGGTCCTACTTCTTCAATTCGGGTGCAAGACTACTAGTGATGCTTTGCCAGTCGAACCAAATCTAATCTTGGGGAGATGCACTGCACCACTATGGTTGAGGCAAGTACTTATGTCAAAAGGGCAAGGTTGTGGCAGTTCGAACAGTTGAAGGCAGTCAAGGGTTAACCAAAAAGGAAGGCATTGATGAAAGCAGTTGATGAACTCAGTGATGGGTGGATTGTGGAACAATCAAGGAGATATGGTGAGGGCAGGTGCCCCAAAACCCAAGGTTATTGAAACAAAGATGCATGCATGCAGATCAAATCCAAATAGGAAGAGTTAAAATGGCAAAGTATTGAAGTAAGGAGGAAAGTGATTGAAAGGTTGAGGGAGGTCAAGTTTGATTTCAAGGCGGTGGCTAAGAGCAAGGCTCTTAAATTGCACAAAGTTCACATCCAGGCAAGCCACCAAGGTCAAGGCAAGATTACCCCAAGTGCATGGAGACCTCACCCTTTCGAGGTCAAGACATCAAGTACAAGCAAGTTCAAGTGGTGGTGAGAAAATTTCTAAGGACAAGCTCAAGCATCCAAGGCTTCATCTCATCTCAAAGATTAATGAACTTTATAAGACAAAGTTGATGAGGTGGCAATTTTATCTGCATGCAATCAAATCATGCCAAGTGTCCTATGTTCTCATTGGTTGACAGATTATTGTAATTTTCTCATTGGCCCACAAAGTTGGTGCCCTCATGTAATTGGTTGAAAGATGGTAACCCTAATTAGGGTTTGTAAGGTTTAATCTTGGCCCTTGATTTTGCCTCTTAATCTTGGCCACTCGTTGTAATTTTGAGCCTCTATATAAGGCCATTTGTACTCATTTGTAAAGAGAGTTATGTTGGAGAAATTGTTGCCAAAATAATATCAAAATTGTTCTCTATTCATTGTTGTGACTTGCATTGTGGGTATACATGATCATTTTGGTGTATTTGCATGGTTCTTCTCATCTCTCAAATTAAAGTAGGATTTCATTTCATGTTGTTAAAGTAAGAATAGAAGTAGATGATTAGTTGTAATGGTGATATTGGTGAATGTTTGATGAGGATCTTATACTAGGCCACTAGCATCTTGGCGGCTTGTCAAGGAGCCTTGTGTGGTAATCTAGTCAATTGCTCCCAAGTTCTACTTGCATTTCATCTTTCCGCTTGTACTTCAAGTTGGGTTGGAAGATAGGTGTTAGTGTGAAAATCCTAAGAGTTTCCCTTAGAATCATTGCACCAATGGAGGTAGCGCCACTGGCAAGTCTTCATTAGGTTGATCCCTGTCCATTTGCCAATCTTTCCATTCAGCAGTAGTGGTAGAAGTAATCAGTAACTCCGTAGTTGAAGTTGAGTAATTGAAGTTGAGAAATTGAAGTTTGATAATGTTTGGAGAGCAAAGCTGGAAGTGATATAAATTAAGAGATCCTTTAAGTATACATCACTCCCATTATCATCATAGTAAGAATTCAACATCTTTGAATGAACAACGTAAGCCCGCCGAAGTGATTACCAGCAAATCACATTTATATAACTGAGTTAGTATCCACAGGTGTAAGGAACCTTGGAGTATCCTTGTATACTTTTCAAGAGAGGGTTGAGTGTTTGGTACGCCGTATCAAGTATTCAATTGCTATATGTTATGTAGTGGTACAAAACTCACATCAACTTTAGTTGGCGCTAGAAGGAGGGCTGAGCAATGTTCATTCATGGACTATCAAAGAGAAACAATGAGCTTTCATGTTATATTTGAGATGTGAGATCTCAAATGTTTAAAAAAAAAATAAAAAAAATCAAAATCAAAAAATTAAAAAACAAAGGTTTCTCAATGGACAGACAGGTGGACGTTCTTCCCATTTGGTTTGATTTGAACAAGAGGTTACCTCCATGGGATTTGTCTCAACTTGCAACATCAGGAAAGTGTAGGATACATGGTACTACAGATCACGAGGAAATGAATTGTTTGGTGTTTCTCTTGAGAGTGGACTTGGCATTAAGAGGAAAATTTTCTTTTTCACAAATACATGAGCCTGTGGTCCTTGTCAATTCAGAGGATGATTTTCTTGATTTCAAAGAAGATATCAATAGGGAACCGAAAAACATATATGGAAGAAGTTCTTGGTGCAGTGTACATAGTCTCTCACATTCAGAATCTACTTGCCCATCTTGTCAAGACACTATTGACTTGGTCAAGTTTCAATTGGGTTGGTATGAGGAAATATCAGTGGGAGGTGGTAAGGATTTCTTTCAGCTTTTAAGTTGGACACCAAAGAATGAAGAGGGTGAGATACATCAGGATGATATGGTTGATTCTAACATTCAAGATAACCAAGTGGAGGAGCCTTCACACTTTACTCCTCAAGAGGAAGAAGTTGACAAAGAAATTAAGGAAGCAATTGAATTCATCCAAAAAAGAGGAAGCATGTCAGACAGAGATTCAGACTTTGAGGAGCTAGAAGATCATAACAAGTTTGAAGAGGTGATCCTTGGTGAACTTTCCCTCATGTTACAAGGTCAAATTCTTGAGGATGAGTTGGAAGAAGTCTCTAGCACCCTTCATGAAAGAAGCAATCAAGTGGACGAGTTAAACAAGGAATTGCAAATTACTACAAGTGAATCAAGATATGAGGAAAAGTTGGATAGAGCATTCCAAGACATCATTACCACCATATTATTTGGGGGGATGCTTAAGGATCTTACGAAAGAAATACAAAAGGAGTCATTGCCCAAAGCCTTTCAAGGTGATGAAGTTGTTGCAAGTGGCATGATTCACCATCAACTTCGACCTCCAGAAATTTTACCACTTGAAATGGAAGTTGATGGGAAACTCACAAAGATGTACGATGGTTCTCCTATCAGTCTTGAGGGTGCTATGTTTGGTGAGAGTCTATATAAAGAATTGCAAGATGTTCCTAAAGAGAGTTCAAATGGAAATTACATGCTAGATGGTGAAGCTCCTAATGGTAAGGATATGCAAGGATTGTTAAGTGGTGATCAAGTCACTCCCATGGAAAAGGAAAACAAAGAACAGTTTGGGTTGATGCTACAATTGGATATTGTGTTCGAGCAACTTGGAGAGGTGTTTGATGGGGAGAATATCAAGGAATCCTTGGTTTTTGAGGATACACTTGAGGAGATTTACAAGGATGCATGGTTCATGTTTCACGAGGACAAGCCCCCAAAGGCAGTTTTCCATGAGCTTGATTCCATGACTGATCCTGCCTTGGGTACCAACGAGTTTGTTGTTGATACCAGTGGGATGGTTCATCACCAGTTGCGGCCTCCTGAAGCTGTGGATGATCAATTGAGGTTTGAACAAGAGTTACCACATAAATCATACCAGGTTGTTTCTTTCCCTTCTCTTAAGGATGAAAGGTATAAACTTTTTTATTTTGATTATGGAAATTTTGGAAAAACAACTTGTATTTGGATTGATCATGGACCCTATGAGTTGCCTCAATTGTTGATTTTTCATGATAATTTTCTTGAGTTTGAATTTGAGGTGACAAATTTTTTTTCAGAGTACAAGGATGAGTTTGCGAAATTGAGAACTATCACCCAAGCCTTGTTGCTCTTGAACATTTTGAGAAACCGTGTTAGATCCAGTGTGTATATCAGTTTAGTCAGTGTTGCCCCTTTAGAGTCTTGTACATAGTTAAGGTAGGTTTGTCTTGGACCATTTGGTTCAGGAGAGTAGTTTAGTTTCCTTCCAGTTGTTAGTTTAGTTTGCTTTCAGTTGTTAGTTTAGTTTGCTTTCTATTCTTAGAGTAGAGTTTGTCTTGGACCACTTGGCCTGAGTGTTAGAGTAAGTTTCCCTTTCAGTCGGTTAGAGTAGTTTTTCTTTCAGTTGTTTAGTTTAGGTGTTTGAGGGAGCTCAGTGCTTAGTTTGCACCAAGTCACTTGACTTGGGATCTTTTTAGTTTCCCTTAGTTCTGAGAGCAGTTTTGGTTTTGGAGCTTTGCAGGTGCAAAGGGGGTCCATGTTATCACTCGTGGGCGAGGTGTGTAGATTTTCACTTTTGGTGTCAAGACCTAGAGTCCGTCTTGTTCATTTCTTGAATATATTTGACGAGGTTCGGAGATTTTAGGGTGTGCTTAGTCGTTGGTCTATGGTAGGACTTGTACTAAATTCGGGTCAGGCTCGATAGAGGCTCTTGAGTTACCTTTGACATGGTTACAACATTTTACTCACACTTAATTGCTCTGAGTTCTTGGTGTTTCAAAGTGAAGTTGGACTTAGTGAAAATCATACACTTGCTTCAGCGCCACTGTGGTCTTCCAAACCCTCCGCAGACTTCATTGCCTGCAAGCCAAACAAAAGATTGGTTGAAAAAGAAAAGAATTATCATGAAAAAATGAAAAGTGCAAAAAATGAGAAGCAGTATCAAAATGAGATTAAAAGATAAAATTGGCTATGAGGGTGTGCAATTATCTCTACCGGTGCTACTAAGTAGTCACTACAGGTAGAACTGTGATTGTGGTGCCACATCGATAACTCCGTCGGGGCTATGGACGCCTGACTGGCAGCGGGGCTCTATCCAAGATGCTTTTGGAGTAAGGATATTATAATAGCTAAGTCTAGTGGATCTGAGAGATTATCAAGTTCTTGTCGAGCGGGGAATGAATCATTTGCACACACGTGAGTAGCTTATGGTCAGGGTGCTTAGGTTCAACTTGAAAGTTCTTTCCCTTGTTGAGTGCTTGTCCTTAAGTGGATTTTCGGATAAATCATCCCAAGATTTTTGTTCTAAGATACTTTATTCTTGAAATGTTCAGGAACATTTCTTTGGGTTGATGCTAGATGTTGTGAGGTTTTCACACCATCGCCCCAAAGAATTTGGGGACCCCCATTTTTTTTGAGCAAGCCTTGACAATTTTTCTAGATCCGGGTATTTGGGTGCCTTAGCGAATTTTTGGGCAATCTAGAGGTTTTGGAATGAGAATTTTACACCTTGGATGTTTTTAAAGTGCCTGGGGGGGTATTGCTTGTTTTCACCTTGTGCGAAACGTTGATTTTCCTAAATAGTCGATTTTGTCTCCAAGCCAAATGAAATTCGATGAGAAAATTTTATTTTAATATTTGGCGGGATAAAATTGCAAATTTTGGACTTGATTAAATTTTGAAAATTGATGAAATTGAATAACTTGAGATTTTCAAAATTTAATTGTGAAATTGGATATTTTTGGGAAACTCTCGTAAATTTTTTTGGTGGAGAAAAATGGAAATTAAAGAATAAATTTAAAGTTGCCAATTAGAGATAATAAATTGCAAAAATAAAAAAGGATAAAATTGCCAAATGGAAATTAAATTGCAAAATGATTTTTGGGTTGCAAAATAATAAAAAATTAATTTTGGTTGTCATGATTAAATGCATTAAAATCATATTTTTTGGGCTAAGTGTTTGTAATTTAGAAATTTAAATTGGGCCCCTTTGTGTGTTAAATTCAACGTATTTTAAGGCCTAGGAGGTGTGAAATTCAAGGCAAGTTATTGGGTCCACAATGGGGAGGGTTTAAAACTATATTGGAGGCCTAAATAACCTTTTTTCAAAATTTCAATTTTAGGGCCTATGATAATTTCGGATTTGGCTAATTTAAACCGATAATTTTGCACTAGGTTGACCCAATTTTAAATTAAAATAAAATCCCCTAGGGCTGGGCAATTTATTTCATTTAATTCATGTTTAATTTGGCAATTTTAATTTTTTGTTTTTCCCTCCTACAAAGTCGAAATCAACACTTTGTAATTATATTCCAAGAGCCTTGCTTTTTTGGAGGCAAAATTTGGTATATAAGGGGAGCTCTCCCCCACTTCATTTCACCATCTCATTCACTTCTCTCCTTTTCTCAAAGCAGAGCGAAAAAGCAGTCCGAAAAAGCAGAGCGAAAAAGCAGTCCGAAAAAGCAGATCCGAAAAGCAAATTCGAAAATTGGAGAGTTTGATGAAGAGAAGAAGCTTGAGTTGAGGCAAATCAGATTTGTAATAGAAGAATTTATTGATAGAAGATTCATAGCAATCAGATTTTGAGAGTGAATTGGAGAAGGGGAGATTTTCTTGTGGAGATAGAAGATTTTGAAGATCAAGCCCAGCTAATTGCATAGACAAAGGATTCCTAGCCCTTGTTGGTGAGTGGCCTATCTTTTCCTCTCTCTTTAATTGCTTTCATTTCATTGGTGCTAGTTTAGGTGTTGAAAACTAATTTCAAGAGTAGAGTTAGGTATTTGGATATTAAGTAGATTACTCGATTGTCTTGATTGGCTTTTTTCCCTCAAGTTCTCGCTTGCATTTCATCATTGCATTTCATTTTAGGCGAAGATTTGGAGTGATAAGTGTAGCCCATCTTAAGGTAACGGCGGGGAGTGATAAGTGTAGTATTCCACCCCTAGGCGAAGATTGGAGTGATAAGTGTAGTCCATTTTAAGGCAAAGGCGGGGAGTGATAAGTGTAGTTTGCATCATTGCATTGCATTTTTTTAGGGAGAAGATTGGAGTGATAAGTGTAGCCCATCTTAAGGCAACGGCGGGGAGTGATAAGTGTAGTATTCCACCCCTAGGCAAAGATTGGAGTGACAAGTGTAGTTTCACCAGTATTGTAAAAAAGGCAGGGAGTGATAAGTGTTTAGGATGGCTGATGTTAATGCAAGCAAGCGACCCAAAAGAATTAATGCTGAAATAGGAGACAAGGAAGTCATGATACCCAATTCCAACTTCCGCTCAAAATTGAAATACGTTGGAGACACCAACATTGGTACCTTTGATATGATTCAATTAAGAGAGAGGTTGAGGGACAGCCAGTCACCTGTGGCAAAGAAGATCAATCAATATGGATTTGTGCAAGGAAGTATTCAATCTACCCCAGCAGCAGACATGATACGACAGAATTGGTTACATCAAGTCATCAAGGCTCACAAAGTCAGATTGCAAATCAGAGTGCAGCGCCCTCATCGTGCTTCTCAGTCGAATTCCGGGCTCTACTAAAGGTACACAGTTTGATCCTTGGATGTTTTATTTTATTGAAGAGATTGAGAATGGTTAAGGAAAATTGATTGGATTAGGATCACTAGCATGAATTTAGAGTTGCAACTTAGATAGTGCAAAATCGGAAGCAAGTCTACATGGGGTCCTACTTCTTCAATTCGAGTGCAAGACTACTAGTGATGCTTTGCCAGTCAAACCAAATCTAATCTTGGGGAGATGCACTGCACCACTATGGTTGAGGCAAGTACTTATGTCAAAAGGGCAAGGTTGTGGCAGTTCGAACAGTTGAAGGCAGTCAAGGGTTAACCAAAAAGGAAGGCATTGATGAAAGCAGTTGATGAACTCAGTGATGGGTGGATTGTGGAACAATCAAGGAGATATGGTGAGGGCAGGTGCCCCAAAACCCAAGGTTATTGAAACAAAGATGCATGCATGCAGATCAAATCCAAATAGGAAGAGTTAAAATGGCAAAGTATTGAAGTAAGGAGGAAAGTGATTGAAAGGTTGAGGGAGGTCAAGTTTGATTTCAAGGCGGTGGCTAAGAGCAAGGCTCTTAAATTGCACAAGGTTCACATCCAGGCAAGCCACCAAGGTCAAGGCAAGATTACCCCAAGTGCATGGAGACCTCACCCTTTCGAGGTCAAGACATCAAGTACAAGCAAGTTCAAGTGGTGGTGAGAAAATTTCTAAGGACAAGCTCAAGCATCCAAGGCTTCATCTCATCTCAAAGATTAATGAACTTTATAAGACAAAGTTGATGAGGTGGCAATTTTATCTGCATGCAATCAAATCATGCCAAGTGTCCTATGTTCTCATTGGTTGACAGATTATTGTAATTTTCTCATTGGCCCACAAAGTTGGTGCCCTCATGTAATTGGTTGAAAGATGGTAACCCTAATTAGGGTTTGTAAGGTTTAATCTTGGCCCTTGATTTTGCCTCTTAATCTTGGCCACTCGTAATTTTGAGCCTCTATATAAGGCCATTTGTACTCATTTGTAAAGAGAGTTATGTTGGAGAAATTGTTGCCAGAATACTATCAAAATTGTTCTCTATTCATTGTTGTGACTTGCATGGTGGATATACATGATCATTTTGGTGTATTTGCATGGTTCTTCTCATCTCTCAAATTAAAGTAGGATTTCATTTCATGTTGTTAAAGTAAGAATAGAAGTAGATGATTAGTTGTAATGGTGATGTTGGTGAATGTTTGATGAGGATCTTATACTAGGCCACTAGCATCTTGGCGGCTTGTCAAGGAGCCTTGTGTGGTAATCTAGTCAATTACTCCCAAGTTCTACTTGCATTTCATCTTTCCGCTTGTACTTCAAGTTGGGTTGGAAGATAGGTGTTAGTGTGAAAATCCTAAGAGTTTCCCTTAGAATCATTGCACCAATGGAGGTAGCGCCACTGGCAAGTCTTCATTAGGTTGATCCCTGTCCATTTGCCAATCTTTCCATTCAGCAGTAGTGGTAGAAGTAATCAGTAACTCCGTAGTTGAAGTTGAGTAATTGAAGTTGAGAAATTGAAGTTTGATAATGTTTGAAGAGCAAAGCTGGAAGTGATATAAATTAAGAGATCCTTTAAGTATACATCACTCCCATTATCATCATAGTAAGAATTCAACATCTTTGAATGAACAACGTAAGCCCGCCGAAGTGATTACCAGCAAATCACATTTATATAACTGAGTTAGTATCCACAGGTGTAAGGAACCTTGGAGTATCCTTGTATACTTTTCAAGAGAGGGTTGAGTGTTTGGTACGCCGTATCAAGTATTCAATTGCTATATGTTATGTAGTGGTACAAAACTCACATCAACAATTACCTCCGGGCAGAAATCACCTTCAGAACATTACAGTGTTGTCGGCATCAGCATCTGTGTCTGTGCCCATGCTGGAAGAGATTGTTGAACATGAGGGTGTGAAAGATTTCATGGGTTGGCATTGTTGGGATCTTGGTGAAGGGCATGGCAATAGTTATACCAGAGTGACACAGTTAAAGCTTGATGACGGTTTACTCGTCCCAACTAAATCCAACTATGTGCATATGGTACAATAGCAGCACAAACTTTTCAACAGATATTACTACCAACGTCCGCACTTGGCTTGGGATTTGAGCATTGATGAGTTTGATGTTTGGTTTCATTGGGATCTTGGTGACTCTGGGCATGGCAACAATTATATCAGAGTGGAGCAGCGGAAGCTTGATGGAGAGTTACTTTTCTTGCTTACTTCCAGGTGCATTCGCGTGGTCTTGTTGTGGCTTGAGGGTTCCAGTGGATACAGTTATCAGTGTCCTCGCTTAGTTTGGAATCCTAGAGTATTGATGATGGATTGCTTGAGGACAAGCAGTTTTTGGGCGGCGAGGATTTGTGATGTCCCCAATTTTAATAAAATTATTGTATTTGGGTCCCGATCGATTTAGTTTATCTCGGGCCCATTTTCTTTTGTTGGTGTAGGTGTAGTTGTCACCATCGACTCTTTTGTGCACTCTCGGGAGTTTTCCCAACGGGTATTTATGCTTGGCGTGTAACTTAGTTTTGATATGTTGAGATTTATATTTGATTTGTATTTGCGAATTCCTGTTGGTATTTTGCTGTTCGCCATTTCGGAGGTGAAAGATCCTCCCTTTTTGGTTTTGTGTAGTTTCGGTGAGATTCAACCCTCACCCTACTCTGCTTGTTCTACTTGTATCGGATCTGGCAAATCCGAGGCACCATCAATAAATTCAATAACATCTTTCTAGCAAACGTCTATTGGCTTGTGAGTTGTTCTGTGTTCTCGAAAGACATTTAATTATCTACGAAGGAAGGAGGATACCACATTTGCACCTCGAAGGCATCATAACCCCACCGTACAACTCTGGCAGCTTCCTCTCAGTACACTCTCAGCCTCTCCGTACAACTTCTTCTCAATACACTCTCAGCCTCTCCGTACAGCTTCCTCTCCGTACACTCTCAGCCTCTCAGTAGAGCTTCCTCTCCGTACACTGTCAGCCTCTTCGTACAACTTCCTCTCAATAAACTCTCAGCCTCTCCGTACAGCTTCCTCTCCGTACACTCTCAACCTCTTTGTACAGCTTCCTCTCAGTACACTCTCAGCCTCGCCGTACAACTTCCTCTCAGTACACTCGCAACCTCTCCGTACAACTTCCTCTTTGTACACCCTCAGCCTCTCCGTACAACTTCCTCTTAGTACACTCTCAGCCTCTCCATACCGTCTCAGCCTCTCCGTACAGTTTCCTCTCTGTACACTCTCAGCCTCTCCGTACAGCTTCCTCTCAGTACACTCTCAGCCTCTCTGGCAACTTCCTCTCCGTACACTCTCAGTACTAACTCAGCCTCTCCGTACGGCTTGAACTTGCACAGTTACGTCCTCTCAAAACATAGTCATCATTATCTCTCGGGGAGGGACCGCCAGAGGTTGGGAACATTACATAGTTGTTAATACAACAACTAAGTAATAAGGTAACAAAGGTGCAATCCAAGAAAGGTATTAATGTGATTTGTCATAAGAAGATTAAAACATATCTACTTCAAGTTATGCAATCTACTAACAAGCCACTATTATTATATGAAATAATGCATTTGTTAACAAACAGAAAAAGGTGCAATATAAGAGTTTTTGATTAGGGTAACAACAGGTTTTGAAGGGGCCTCGAAACCCTGTACAAGCAGATTTAGGTAGGAATCTGAAACCCGAACAAGATGAAACGCTGCTAAAAAGTAAACATTTTAAAACCAGCAGCCCAAAGACAGAAAACTACCAGCAACTAAAGATGAAGCATAAAAGCCCCCAGCTGCCAAGAAAACAGGCCTAAGCCTTACATCATTGAGTTATCTTGAGTTTTAAAACTCCCCAAAGAAGACCCAGGGTTTTGACATGGGACCCAGAACCAACAATACCAACATCAAAGAGCAACGTGGCCCTAAAGCCAACCTTAAACCCTAACCAAAAACACCCAGCATTCAGAATGGGCCCTTGAAAATTATCAGAATCCACTTGAAGGCTCCAACGAGCCACCAACAACAAACAAAACTAGAAAAATAAAAGAGGAAGGAAACCATGGAAACCCTCTTCCCCAACTATGAAAATAGACCTGAAACCCATCGAGCCCAAAGGATCACCTCCAGCTCTGAAGAGAAACTTCTCCACAGACCAAACCGCCCAAAAGACAAAAGATCTATCCCCTGTCAAATTCCAGCTTACCATCTGATGACTAAGAGATGGAAGAGAGCTCACTCCACCATCAGCAAACTCCTCCCAACAGCCACAGACCACCTCAATAGGATGAGCCTCCACCTCGACAGGATCTTCCACCTCAAAAGGAAGCAAAAGAGAAGAGAGCTTAGGCAGAGAGAGATTCCACCACTAGGAAGCCACGTGAGAAACACCCACCTCGATAGGGGAATACCCCGCCTCAATAGGGGAATACCCCGCCTCAATAGGGGTATTGCAAAGAGGAAAACGGACAAAGGGGGAACCATCCCTGCAAGAGAAACTTTCCGAATCCAGGGGATACGCAAAAACAAATGCTCTTCCCGCAACCAAGAGCACCAGACCTGCAAAAAAAATAGTTCTCTCCAAACCCACAAAGAAAGGTAGGGAAAACACCTCCGAACCCTAGGAAAACCACATTCCAGGAGACCCAGAACCACAAACATCACCCCAAGCAAGATCCAACATGAAAGAACAGGGGTTGACAATGCCGAGAGAGGCACGCCAGATCCCAACACTGAAGCAGCCAAACACAGTACCCCTCCCAGCAAGCAGCACAAAGGGTTTGAGCATACGGGGCACAACATGATCAAAGATCTTCCCAAAAAACACAAACAACATTTTGGGGGCCTCCGGGAACCCTTCCCCATCATATTCTTCATCGGCAGAGTCATCCTCTACACCATTTGCTGCAGACTTCTTCAGACACACCGAAACCCTTGGTTTCAATCCACTCCTACTTGCAATAGCTCTCCTACTCCTGCTCCCGCTCCCGCTCGCGTTCGCATTTGCCCTCCCGCTCGCGTTCGCCCTCCCGCCCATCGCCACACCTCTTAAAAAATGTTAAGAACTCTATACTCTGCAATGGGCAATACAAGAACTTTATGAACTTGTACGATCTGCATTAATAATAGTTGATAAATAATTCAAAAAGAAATGCAATAAAAAGAAGCTATTAGCTAAGGAGGAGATGTGTCTCCTCAAGTTTGAAAGGGTATGTCCCTTAGAAGAAAAGGATATATATAGAGAGAGATTGAACTTGAAGAATAGAGGGGTGTGTGGTAAATAAGAAGAAATCAGATAAAGTACCTTGACGCAGGCCAAGACCGGTGAGATCCCCAAAGGAGATGTTCGATCTTGCAGCAAGAGTCAACATAGCGGAAAACAACAAGAGATAACAAGATTTGTATCCAAATAACAGCTTTATTAATCAGAATTTCTTCATACATGCCGGGCTATAAGGCCTTCCTAGTTACGGCCACATACAAAGAAACTCAAACCAAACCTCCTCAAACCCTCAGGTTATCAAATATCATCAAGATCTTCCCTTAGCTACTTCTAGCTATCTAGGGCTATCAAACCTTCTCATCCCTCTAATTACAACCGCAACCCTACATTTATACTAAGCCACCAACAAGTCGGCCTAACAAACAATTACATATCTCAAGACAAACATAAGAAACCAAGTCGGCCTAGATCCCAAATAAATACAACATTTAATTATTTCAACAGGCGCGATCCAACCACCACGTTGGCCACACATATAAGAACATCAAACAATGCACCATAAGCAACCGCAACACGTGAATCTTCACCACAAGCCAAATCTCGCCATCTTGATCGTTAGAATAGGTACCCAAAATAGGACCAGACCCAAATGGGAACACTGATCACCAATAAGATCATGAGGACGCACAATCCAAGGTATAGATCCACACAAGTCCCAATAATCATGGTCCACGATTGCACACGCTAAAACCCAACGATCACAAACCACAATCCTCAACAATCAATTGGTGAACAAGCTGAACCGGTGACATGAAGAACAACAACGAAGCTCAAGAGAAACAAAAGGATCTCACAAACCACACCACCTCAAGAGGTGCGATTGTAGACACAACTTCCACGAACACAAAGGACAAAACCCTCTTCACCGCTCCAGCCCAAGATCCACACAGATCGACCGATCCCAAAATCTCAGAAAACTGCCTGGAACAAGAAATTGCATCTCAAACTCAATCACATAATCTATCATAACTCCAGCACGGTAACTCCAAACAAGTTGCGATTATAGGAAATGCCTCCAAATGATCCCAAGAACATCATATCACGACCGCGACCATAGAAGATCCAAAGAACTCAACTGAAACAACAATCACCCAACCGGTGACTAAGAACAGAAAACAAACACAAAACTAGCAACAAAGCTCCACCAGTAAACAAAATGTTTTTGGATGATGCAAGATTGCCAAGGACCGAAGATGCTTCTGCATCATACTTGCACCAATATTGCAGACTTGTGGAGAGTCATTCATAGCAGAATGGAAGAAGGATTAATTGCAGTGTTTGAAAGAAGTAATTGCGGTTATTCATGTTCAGATTATAGGAAATTTGTTCAAGACAATATATCAGATCTGTAGAGCAGAATTATTGTAGATCGTGGATCCATCATCTGTCAATTAAAAAATAGTACAAGGATCGAATTTTGACTGAGGGATTGGAATCTCTTAACATATTCAGATCAGCATAAGATTTACATCTTCAGATCGATCTAATAAGAATTGCAGATTCAGAAGATATATGATAAGCAACAATTACATATTTATTGAATACCGTGGCTCTAAATCAAGATAAGTTCATCTTCTGAATTATATTTAGAATGTACATTATAATGAAATGTCTTTTCTTTTTATAAGATTATATTTATAAATATATTGCAATTCTCATCTTTAGTTGGAATTACTGTTTCAGGATTAAATTAAGATAGATCTCAAAGAGGAACATTACATCCATACTCCCTTTGGGAAGAATATCTTGGATATCTAATTATCAATATACAGCAATAATCTACATTTTAAATAGAACATTTTAGCAAATATCAGATGTGATATATTTATTCTAATTGTAGTATAAATATGTGTATATAAATATTGCTAATAACTAAAGGTTAATTTTTTACCTATCCAAATTGTATGGGCTTTAGATAAATTAAAATAAAAGAATAAATGAATGTAAGATCTGCCTAAAGAGGCTGGAATTTATTGTCAAATGCATTCTATGGGATGATGTAATGTGCTCCAAACTCTAATAAATTAAAACAAAAGTTAAAACAAAAAGACACAACTTTAGTGGGTGACTGAGAAGAAAGGTGCATGATTGAATGATCCTAGGAAATAATTAAAATAGAAAAGGACATTCGTGACTATTATTATTAAGAAAAATGTTTGATACTTAAGGGAGATGGTTTTCTTGTTAGATAGCTTGGAATGTGTGGGTTTCCCTGTGAATTGTTATTTGAGTAATTTCAGAGAGATAGGCATGGTCCAAACTAGATTTCAGCAAGTGAGCTTCTGCCAAAATTTCAATCTGTGCTATTCCACAAATGACTTGTATGACAAATTTGAGATGATTTAGTTAACAATTGTTGATGCAGAATCTCACAAGACAGTGACAATGAGGCTATCAACTAGTGAGAATTCTTTGATGGGCTGGTAAGAACTCTTAGGGTAATTTTTTACTCAAGACTTGGGGGTACTATTTTAAGTTTGCAAGGAGGCTAGCTAGATGCTAGTTGCATTCTTGTTTTACAATTTACAAAAGAGTGACTACATCTTGGCCATGTGGCAAGTACAGTACTAGTGTTCACTGTGCTCCTTTCTCTGGCTGATGGTTTGGGGGAAAGGTGTTGTCATTGTGCTCCCTGTCCTTATGGGACCAAAGGAGTAGGTGGAATGTGCTCTTTGGTCTTGTGCTTTGGAATAAGAGAGGTGATTTTCTCAACTTGTTGGCATTTGTGGATTTTTCAAGGAACTATCTCACTGATGTTTTCTGTTAGTCCTTTCTTAAGACTTCTAAGAGTGAGTACATCTTGTGCGGGTGGTAGGTAGAGTATTGTTGTTTGTTGCACTCCTCTGCTTTGTGGGGTTAAATTATTGGTTGTTGTGCTCTTCTATCAAATTCTAACCAGCACATTTTCATTATGCTCCTCTACAAAGAAAGGTGTTGTTATCACACTTTGTTCGTAAAAGCCTTAAACAAAAAACTTAGTTGCGGCAATGAATTTGTTGGAAGAGTTGTACTGGGAGATCTTTGGTTTCTTATTATTGCTTTGGAGCTAAGTTGCCCGTTCAGATACAGGTTCAAGGAATTGGTTTCCCAGTACGACAAAATTTTGAAATGGTGTTTGGTTCGTTTGGGTTTGTTAGTACACAAACATGTAATTTTTTTAATATGTATATGTATGCGTATGCGTATGTATGCATATATATATGGACGCAGCCTAGAAGCATGAATTAAGATTAGAATGATACATAGTATCATATAAAAAATAAAACAACCATAAACTTTTAATCATAGCATCACGGTCATACCATCATAGCATTATATACTTCAAATTTGATATCAAAATATTAAAATATAAAAACTAATATTACTTTCAAAATATATAAACTAGTATTATTCAATATTCTACAACCACTAAATTATTTGTCTAGACAATTATTTTTCTAAATTAGATCAATAAAAACATACTTCAATAAATAAGTGCAGTACATACCTCAAAAAGGTATCTGTGAACAAATTTTATATATATTGTTGTTTTAAAGATAGAGGAGCTAGTATTATTGAATATTACTCAATATCTGATATCATAGTATCAGATATCTCAACCCATATTAAGCTATATCATAGTATCTTTGTAATGTCACTCAATATCTGATATCATACTATTAAGATATCATAGTATCAGATATCAGATATCAAGTAATACTCGATATCAGATGAATGGGTTGAAGGTATTCTTGTAAGGTAGTATTCAGTGATCATACAACTCTACAAAAACAACTTGTTTTCTGCACTTTTCCACCACAGTTTTCTGTCATTCCACCCAAGTATGCTCAGGTTCATCATGGGTTTGTCTTGGAAAAACCAATCTGCGTGGGAGCAAACCTTGGATGGACGCAAAGTTGAACTAGACCAGGTCTGGTACCTGGTGCAAACCTAACCTGTACCAAGCCCTGAGACTAGAAAACTCAGTAACTTAGCCGTGGAAGAGTCAAATTTGCTTGGCCTATTTTGTCCTCTTTGGTCTTTGATTGCTTAGAATGAACCTCTTTTGCTCCCAGAAGACCCATAAATGAGGAATATGTTTGAAGAGGAAGGACTCAAAGTTTAGTTTGAGAAGTATGGGTTTTCTTGGTGGCTCCCTCCATTGTGTTGTGCCATCAAAGTGTTAATGTATCTTGTTGGGTGGATATTTTGCAACTGACAGTTTTGGGAAAAAAATCTAGTCACAAAATAGGAATACCAACCACAGCGTGTGAGACAATGTCTCTCCTACCTTAAAGGGAAGGCTCCCCCTTCTCGCCATTCCTTGGATCAACTCAAGGTAAGCAAGAAGTTAAGAGATTATCAAATAGGGTGTTACAAATATTCCTTCTTATCTTTCAAGAAGGAATCCACTTACCCGAAGAACGAGTAATGGGCAAAGCTTTAATCTCTAAACTACACTTCTATCTAAAAGCTAGAAACAGTGATATCTATAAACCAACACCAACTCACAGGCTGATTGAAAAGCATACCGGCTTGTCTCTATGACCTATTTATCTATTCTATAGGAAACACCTCTACCATTGGGGCACATAGACTTCCAGAAGTAGAGATTTTCTAACTATACTAACAGTGCATGAAAATAAGACGGTAATATAACCTATAGTCACAGCTTCTAGTTTTATATTACCACAATCACTCCCAGTCACATCTTCGGCTCTGATTGTTTCTGATTTTCAATTTTCTCTTAACAAAACACAAGAATCACATAAACAAAAAGACAGTAAAACCAAATTGCAGTCACAGCTTCCAATTTAATTCACCACAATTGCACTCAGTCACAGCTTCAGCTCCAATTGTTTCTTTCTATTTATTTTTCTCCAAAATGGTACTACACAATCACAAGTTTGGCAGAGCTCTCTTGCATAAGATGGTTTTTACAATGAGAGAAGCATTCCTTTTATAGGAAAAGAAATGAGAAAAATGAGGAAAAAGTGGGAGCAAATCAACCACTTTGACCTAGTCTAACTAGGTGAGAAGAATTATTGGATTACATGTCATAAGGACATGTAATCGAATTTACATGTAATTGCATTGCATGCAATTCATTTTCTCCAATCTACAAAGCATAAAAACTAAAGAAGAAAGATGAAGAAAGGAGAATTAATCCTTGAAATTATCAAGGAAAGCCTTCTATTTGGCAATACAATCATGAATAAGAGGAAGATCTGAAATCTTCATGGTCTCTGAAATAGCTTTAATTCTGATTGCACCCGTATGTGCTGAGTTCACAATTTTGTAATCATTTCCTCTTCAGTGACTCTTCAACGAAGAGTTTATCAGCTCTGGTAAGAACCTTGCATCTTATTTGTCTGAGATTTCTAATGATGTCCACTTCTACTGCTTGATAGCTCTCCAGATCCCCTTGTAGCTTTGCCAAAAGCTTTTCCATTCCCTGGACTTTGTCGATTCTTTTTAAGAAATCGATCATGTCAACATACCCAATCTCTGTATCTCAGATTTGATCAAAAGTTGATGAAACAAGTAAGGTTGTGGTATGAACCAGCTCTTTGTCATATTTTTCCTTTGACTTTTGATGGTGCTGACATATCCTGTGCTGCAACATGGAAATTCCAAAGGGTAGATACATCATCTGAGGAGATTAGATCCATGAAAGGGTTAAGCTTTGGTTTGCAATGATAGATCTATGAAGAACAAGGTATTCGGAGTATTGATTAGATACTCATAGAACACACATGTTGGCTGGAAATGAAATGGATGGCACATGCATATGGACAAATAGGAGCAAAACCGGACTTGTGAAGATGGATTACATGTGGGGATTTGTTTGTGTGGCCAAGAATGCAAGTTGGAAGTACATGGAAATATGTAAATGATAATTTTGGTATTTAAAGAGTGACCTTTTACCAAAAACGGACTCTTGGAGGGTGATTACATGTAATGGAGAAAGACATGTTTTCACATGTAATAGACTTGGAAAATGCAATTACATGTGTTGGTGAATGAAGAATGAATTAGCATGGATGGATGCACTTGCATTCTTTGAGGAAATGATTTCAACTTTCTTCAAAAACAAACAACAAACAAGCAAGCAAACAAGAAAGAAAAATGCAAAACATACCTCTTGCTATTGACTCAAACATGTCAAAAATTTGAAACCTATCTTCTCATGCAATTTTGTTTTTGAGTGTAGAGTGATTTTATGCATTGACAAAATGAAGATTTTAACTTATTTAAATACAAAAATGCATAATAAATTGGCTGCATTTGAACAAATGGAAACAAATGAGCCATAAAATGCAACATTGTAGGAAAATAAGAGAAAAATCAAAGCAAATCAAAGACATACTTGGAGCTCAATGAGCCAAAAATGGAAGAAAGAGAAGTTGCAATGACTTTGTCTTCTCCAAAAACGGATTCTAAAGATGTATTTGCATCCAACAACTCAACAATCTTTGACCATTTCCAAGTTACCAAGAATGTTCTCAATATGCAACAACAAACTTTGCATTTGATCAAAAAGAAGTTTGCAAAACCCCTTCCAATCAATCTTGCTGGGCGTTTTTGATAGAAATGCATTCAAATGATGCCCTTGCACAAATCATTTTGGGCCGAGAATGCAAAAAAATCTGCTCTTGGACGAAGAACACATGCATTTGGAAGTAAAACAGACTCTTGGGATGCAAATGCATGAGTTATTTTGCATAGAAATGCTTCTTTGAGTAAAAACACAGCCTCTAGATGCATTTGCATACAAAGTTTGTGAGTATTTTGAACATGAATGGAGACCTCCAGCCAAAACGCACCTCTAAAGATGCAATGACATATGTTATTTTGGCATGCATTTGACTTAAATAACCCTTCCAAGCAAAAATGGGTTCTACACAAGCATATGCATGTCACGCTTTTAGCATGAGATCATGCCCTAAGTCAAAAGCGCACTCTCCAAGTGCAATAACATATGTTATTTTTGGATGCCTTTGACTTGGATATGCAAAAAGGAGTCTAGGAAGGCATTTGCATATGTTATTTTGCATGTTTTTTATCTTGAAAAGACATTCCCAGCAAAAACACACTCTTAGAGTGCATGTGCATGTGAAGTTTTGCATGTTTTTGACAACCTTAATGCATTTCCAGCCAAAACGCACTCTACACATGCATATGCATGTCACGTTTTTGACATAAAAATCACTTCTCAAGCAAAAACGGGTTCTTGAGATGCTTTTGCATGTTTTATGTTTGAATGCATTTGACATATGTTATTTTTAGATAAAAACACTTACAATGCAACTCCCAGCCAAAACGGACTCTTGAGAGGCACTTGACTTTCTTAATACATTTCCAGCCAAAACGCACTCTATACATGCATATGCATGTCACGTTTTTGGCATAAAAATAACTTCTCAAGCAAAAATGGGTTCTTGAGATGTATTTGCATGTTTTATTTTGAATGCAGTTGGAAGAAAATGTCCTTTACATGCAAAACACACTCTAGAAGTGCCATTACATGTGTTTCAAAAACTTGCATTTACATGTTTTAAAACTCAGCTTGTCTTTCACAAGCAAATCTCACTCTAGAGATGTAAATGCATGTTTTATTTTTTGACTTCAAACACTTAAAAGCATCCCAAGTATAAAACGCACTCTCTAGAGGCATTTGCATGTAAAGTGAAAGACATGTTGAAGACATTTACATGTGAAATGGACTCTTGGAGAGGCATTACATATATGCAAAAGCATATTTTAAACAAGTTTACCCTTTTTACATGCAAAGCTCACTCTCTAGATGCATATGCATGTTTTATTATTTACTTTACATGCAAAATGGACTCTCTAGATGCATTTACATGTAATGTAGGAGATTGTTGACATGTTGCTATACACAACTTAAGTGATTAATTAAGCACATGTCTATTTAAAATGTTGAATGTAATATCACTTAAAAGGTAATATTAACTTATATGTTATTAAAAACATAAAGTAAAACTCAACATTTAAATAAAACAATAAAGTAATATAGTCACTTAAGTGAAAAATTAAAAAAGCAACTCAACTTAAAAATATATCATAAAGTGCACTTTAATCACTTAAGTTATAAATTCAAGTGATAAAGTAACTTAAAAACATAACATAACATAAAGTGATTTTATGTTATATTTTCAAAAAGTGCAACCTAACTATAGAAAATAATATTTATTTTTTTAAATATGTAGTTGAGCTTGGAGAGTCCACTTTTTGGGCACTTAAATGACCATATCTTTTGATTGAAAGGTCCGATTAACCCCTATGATAGATCCAATCGAAGGGAAAACTGAAAGCAAGAGATTGGACGAAACACAAAAAACCAAAAGCAATTAAAAACACACCAAAGGACACCGAAGGATTCAAAAATAAAGTATAGGAAGACAAATTAAAAAACGAAAAAGACTTGACGAAAACCTTAAGCATAAGGATTCACTAATCAAATTGAGATCAATTGATCGATCATTATCGGCTAATTAAATAGTGAATCAACATAGAGAAACACGAAACTAAGTTCAAAAGTTTCATACTGTTACCTACATTTTGTGATGAAAAAATGCAGGACAACATATCTATAGTTGTTCTAATTTTTAAATATGCACCAAACCAAAAGCCCATGCCAATCAGCAAACTTGCTTGTTTGTTTGGTGGATTTGATAAGTCAGAGAACGAGTATGGCATTCACAGGACTCCAGACTGGTCTGAGATTCTTTTCGACCATGTGTTAATGATGTATTTTGTTTTATTGAGTAGTTACAATGAACAAAATTTTGTTTGGGTTCTCTGTTTTTTGGTGCTTTGTTGAATCTTTTGGTGTATTATGAGAAAACTAGAAGTAACTAAGGGTGGCTATTAAAATAAGGTTTTTCACAATCTACTTTGGCTGATAAACTAGCAGGTTTGTTGGTTGATCAGTCACTAGAGAGACTCGCTCAACATGTTTTATAAAAGATGGGCTAGAGTCTCCATATGTGTACTTTGTCTAAAGAGATTAGAAACAATTGACCACTTATTTTTTGTATGGTCATATGGCAATGAAATAGTGTTTGATTTGACATTAGTTGCCCAAGAATTTGGAATGGTAAGTAGATGCTAACAAGTGAGAGATGTTTGATTATACCCGGAGGGAAGGGGAAGTTTTGAAATGTGCGGAGATGGGAGAGGGAGCGGGTCTGGGTTGAGGGTTTTTGAGGACATTGGCGAGGTAGGGGAGGCCTCAGATTTTGAGGACGACGATGACTATGGCTTTTGGACACCCATTTTTGTTGTGGTTTGCTTCGCCATCATCCCTTGGGGCTTGTGGGTTCTATGGCCAGCCATTTCGAAGTTTCCTTTGGTGCATTTTGCGGTGTCTTTTTGTGTGGAGGGGAGTTGTGTGATCTCTAGCTTTGCTTTGGATGTGCTTGCGCTGAAAGGCACTACAGAGCGTTGGTTTGTTCTCTGTTGGAGCTGTCAAAGGGGCTTGGAGCAGGAGTGGGTTGTTTGGGTTTGGAGATGGGCCTGGGTTGGCTGCAAGTTGGATCCCCTGTTTGTTGGCATCTTTGCATCCTCGAGGATTGATGTGGTGCTTGTGGACAACTTTGATGCTTTCTTCTTGTTGCCAGCTTCTCTTTTCCTGAAGTTGGTGGTTCTCTTCTCTCTCTTGTAGCTTCCTTTAGGTGCTTCAGATCCCCTTTTGTCGTTTCTCTAGGAGGTTTTTTTTGCCTCTTGCTCGCTGATGGTAGGGCTATTGTTCCTCCCTAGATCGAGAGATCCTTTTTTTTGTTGTGGAGGTTTTGGGAGGCTTGGTATTAGAGCTGTGTGCCTTGAGGACTTGGGGGCTTGTAGGTTTGGGCTCTTCGGTTATGGCCCATGTCCTTTTCTCTGGCTTTCTTGGGCGGCTCTTTCTCGTGGGTTTTGTTCGGTTTCTTCTCTTCGCCCAACTCTTTCAAGTTGTTTATCTTTGGTGGGTTATACTTTTCGACTGGGCTCTTCCCCATATAGCTCTCAATGGGGAGGTGCCAACCCCTATTGAGGTAGGGTTTCTTCCTATGGTTATTTGGTGGTCGCGGCTTACTATGCTCCTTCTCTCTTCTTTCTCATCTCCTATTGAGGTGGAGGCACATCCTATGGAGGTGAACTATTGTTGGTGGAAAGAGGTGTTTAGTGGTTGTGTGTGGTCTCTTCTCTCTTTTGGCTGTATAGCTATTTCTTGGTTTTGGGTTGGGATTTGTTTTTTAGTTGTCCTTATCTCAGCAGTTCCTACTGAGGTGGGCTCTTGTCCTATGGAGGTGGAGAGGAGTATTGCTGGTGGGATGTGGATTAGCTGGTGGCTTGTCCTTACTTTTAGCTTCTTGCTGGTTTTGGGAGCCTTGTTTATGGTTGTGGGAGCCAAGACAAAACCATATTGCAGGTTTGGGGAGCCTTTCAAAACCCCGTGATGGTTTTGGGATCCATGCTAAAACCCACTATGTTTCAGCTGGTTCTTCAATGTGCATTTTGTTGAGGCTGATTGTAATGGTTGTGGGAGCCAAGTCAAAACCCACTGTGGTTTGGGGAGCCTTTCAAAACCCCACAGTTTCAGCTCGTCTTTTGATGATCAATCTCTTGCTGCTGTTTGTAATTATGGTTTTTGGAGCCATGAAAAAACCCAATATTATGGGTTGACCATTGGGGTGTCCCTCAAAACCCCACGATCTGCCTGCTTGGGAGGTTAGCTCTTTGATGTGAGGCTTCGGCCTTGTGTTCTAATTTCTGGGCAATTGGTGCATTGCTGGATTTTATTTATTTTTTGCTCACTGTCTGCTGGTTTCGGGCTTTTGGTTAGCAATGTGTTATCATTTGCAGCATTTCATCTTAGTGGGGTTCCAGATCCCCATCAAAATCTGCTTGTAAAGGGTTTCGGGGCCCCTTCAAAACTTGTTTTTCTTCTAATAAAAAACAAGTGAAAGATTATACCCAATTTAAGAGAGCAATATCACTTTTTTGGTCTCTGATACTATTTCTTGTCCACTGGGTACTTTGGTTTGAAAGATAAAATTATAAATATAATATTCAGAAATATCCAAGGCCTCTTTAATGTTCTTTGAAACTATGGTCTACTGTGAAGAAAAAAACTGACATTGCTTACATGATATCAATGAAAATGTAACATGTACAAAGGAAGACACATTTCTACAAACATGGTATTCCCATACAACTAGAGAACTCAAAATCATTGTATAGTACATTTCAAGTTGGCAACACTCATGGCTATCTCATGGCAAAATTTTGAATACAATTAATTAAATAGATTCAAGAGCTAAAGATATCAGTAAATCATAATGGAGATGTATAACCTATGTGTGCAATTGATTTAGGGAATTACTTTTTTCGAAAATTGCACAGTGGGTATAACATGACTAGATTACCTAGTCGAGTGACTTGTCAAACAAACCATGATAAAAGAAAACTCAAAACCAACCATACAACTCTATGTCAATATAACTAAATCAGTAATCTCTTGGATATTCTAAAATCTTGTCTAATTAGGTCAAGGATTAATTCCAAGTATATTATCTGTTAATCTCATATACACATCAAAAAATGCCAACCAAGTGGCTCATACATTGGGAACCACAAGAATATATCAGGAAAACAGCTGCATATATTGGAGTGTGCCACCAACTTATTGACACTTTGTCATTTCATGCTACATGAGAAAGTTATAAAACAGGGATCTGTTGACTTGGTGGTCAGCACCTCCTTTGGGGTTACCATGGATCTGGGTAAATCTGGTGTTTGTGACGTTCGTTGATAGTTCGAGCTTTTGGCGCAACGGCAAACATTCCAACAGTTGGTATCAGAGCCTTGGGTCACGGGTTCGAATCCCAAGAGGTCTCCTTTATTCCGTTGGTGCGGAACCCTTGGTTGGTGCTGAGGGGGAGAGAGTCTCCTTCATTCCGTTGGTGCGGAACCCTCAGTCGGTGCTGAGGGGGAGATTGTTGACTTGGTGGTCAGCACCTCCTTTGGGGTTACCATGGATCTGGGTAAATCTGGTGTTTGTGACGTTCGTTGATAGTTCGAGCTTTTGGCGCAACGACAAACATTCCAACAGGATCTGTAGATACTGAATACTAATGAAAATTACCAAGTATGTCCAGCCCAAGTTAACAGTCAGGGTCTAAAAGGACAAGGGATTTTTTTTTATAACAGTCATGGTCTAAAAGGATGAGGGATTTGATTATATAATAGTCAAGGTCTAAAAGGACAAGGGATTTGATTTTATCCAATCATGTCTTTTGGAAACATCTCAAAGATCACATGAATTCAGGCTTAAGCTGTAATTGCACGAGGAACATTTGGTTTTTCATTAAATGTTCTCGCTGAGCTCAACAATTTATATATATCTGCTCTATTCATTTAACATATGCTATATCATGAAAAAATAGATGGTAATTTAAAGGATCACCACTGCCATTGCTTAACTACTGCAGTAGCAAGGTAACATGTGCTGAAAGGAATTTGTATTGCAGTTCCTGAAAATTACTGCCATGATTCAACAGAATGATTGATACCCAGTTCAGGAGTTTCCATAATGCCGCTTCCATTTGAATCAAATGCTTACTATAGAAAATTAATTGGAGAATATTATCTCTTCTATCTATATCGGCAAGGCCTATTTTGTCAATGAATTTTTAATCATGGTTCTAAACATTATTTGTATTTTCTTTTTTCCCTTGTTGGGAATAGATTTATCTTTAACATATTGTGTTGAACTAGAAATCAATAAAATGAACAAAGCCCACTCCACTTAAATTAATTTTTTTCATCTTCAACTTTTCATAAAATTTACTTTTATCTTTAGATTAACTGATGTGGTGATTTCTTATACAGGATAGAGAAGCAGGAGATGATCCAGACATTAAAGATGTTCTGAAAGCATGTTGCACTTCTTGAAATACATGGGAAATGTATTAGGTGTATATGATGGCATTATAAGGGAGCTCTCTCTCTCTTTCTCTCTCTCTCTCTCACACACACACACACACACACTCCCCTCCTGCCACGCCCTACTTTCTACTATGAACATTTGGACACACATAATGGCCATTGAAAAAACCATCTGTTGACATGATGATGCATAAATTACAAGGTGACTTGCAGAAATTGTCTACTGATTTTGCATTGCATATCAAATTAATTTTGATGGACAATATTTTTTTTATGAAGTTAAAATTTTATTACCTGGAAACACATAATACTTGCAGTTGTCAATTGTAAAAATAATTATCACGTGCCTTGGGCTTGAATAATGCAACTGTGATTCTTTGTTTTTATGTCTAAGCTATTTCCAATTATTTGGTGAATTTGATGTACACTACATTTTTATTTCTAACATATTTCCAAGCATTTCGAAAATTTGAACTTGTAACTGGGTTTTATGGACTGTATTATGCCTCCATGTTTATTATCAAATGTAATTGAAATATGACTACACAACAATATAGAAAGGAAATAAGAAAGAAGCATTCTAATTGAAAACTTGAATACTTGGGTGAGATTTTGATCTCAGTTATCAACAAATCTTGTATCAATCCTTGATAGATGCTATATAATGTTTAACATCGCCCTCTCCTTCAAGACGTTAAACTTTAACAAACTTTGCAAAATCTACTCTGCCTAAATATTATGGATCATGATGTTGAAAACAGATAATGTTTCATTTAACACAGTGTATCGGAAGATTAAACTAAAAATTCAATTATAGTTGTGCTAACATTGTGTTTAAAGCAAGTTCATTTACTGCCTATCTCCAAACTAGCTCATAAGCATTGTGCTCTCTTCACCCAATAGTTAAGGAGAGGGCATTATTAGAAACTGATAAAAGTCCTTGTAATCTTGGAGTGGTGCACCTTAGGTTTATCAATGCAAATACTTATGCTAGTGAATACCTTATGTATGATATCAATTGTGACAAGTTGTCATAATTGTAAGGGAAAATAGAAATAAAGTAACAAATAAAGCCTCCATTAAATTTTGTACAATGCTGCACACAAATCTGCTTGTAATGACGATGTTTTAAAAATGTGGCCATCACAAATTATATTTTTTTGCAATTCTTAATGTTTTTGATTAATGCAAAAACAGGTTTTGAAGGGACCCCGAAACCCTATACAATCAAGAGGAAAGATAAAGCATAAAGAGCCCAAAAACTAAAGCATTTCTGGGGAATCAGCAGACCAGAACAAACATAAGATGTAGCAATTACAGTCCATCAAAACAAAAACTGCTGACCAACCAGCAGAAAAACCAACTACCAACAAGTTATCAGAAAAACACAACAGGAAATACCAGCAGAAACAAGACAAAACAAAGCAACACCACCAGCAACTAAGCAAGATTTTTAAAGGACTCATCTATTTCTTCTTCCAGAGAAGACATCTTCTGGACATAAGCTTTCAGGTCCATGAGTTCCTTAGACACAGTGTTCACTTTCTTCGTAAGGCTCGCTCTAGTACGTTTCCCAGGACCAGCACTCTGACCAGCAGCATTCTCGACCTCCTGCTCTACGTTGATGTAATGTCCCCTATCTGGACCTCGGATATTTGGGACTGATTTCTTAATTCAATCATAAAGACTTATTTTGACTTACACACAATTGTTTAGTTTGTCACAAATGAGAGTATAGTATAGTAGCAATCAAGACATGGTATCTTATTTTGATGTTGTGTGAGAATGGTCTCGTGAAGAATTCTGTTATATTCTTATAAACTACTGCAGGACATATATTATCTCTAATTAATAATGTTAATTATATAGAACCATACACTCATGCCAGTATCTTGACAACGAATGGTTCAAATATGTATGTCTCCCATATATATGGAAAGGATTAGTGACAATTTCTTAATCTGATGGTTATCCAAATAGGTAATGCTTTACACAAATTCTATTCCAGAATTGGATATATGGCTTAGTTGAATATTGCATATTTGCACGAGTCCAACATCCGATCTCTGAAATTTTTGCTAGTTTGCTATGAATATCTTGATTGCTTCTTGACAATCCAATTTAGTGTGCTGGTCTGATGACAAAAATCCAAATGGTGAGAGAGAGAGAGAGTATTTCCTCTGTAGTGAAATGAAGGAAATCTGAACATTGGGCAATAAGTCTGGATGATATATAGCAGATTCAATATTGGATATGTGAATAAGAAGAAAATGCTCCATTATCTCTTTGAATGAGTACAAACTCCCATATATGTATCTTTGTACCATTGGCGGTTGCGGCCATTGGTATTAGGTGTTGACTTGTCTTCATCCTGTCCTTAGTCGATAACGCTGCTACTAATTCCATAAACAAATCGCATCCCTTTATTATCTAAATTGGTATTTGACTGGTGGTTGCTTAGTTGTCGTTGGGCTTATCATAATACCAATGGATTAATTGACGCTGCCTTCTGAGAGTTCCACCCATGATGGCATAGACAATTGCCGTTACCTATATCTATACCTTCCTCCGTCGACCTGCATAGGAGTCGCTTACTACACCTCGACCCTTATATTAAGTCGATACAATCTTTAATAATTTCCCCAAATTTACTTGTAATTGTATTATATGATATTATAATATAATTATAATATTATATCATCATTACTATTTACATTATAATTTATTATTATGCATTATTATAATATTATTACTTATCTTTCTATCTATACTTTTATTATATATTATTATTATTTTATATTTATGTATTAAAATATTATTATCTACTAATAATATAATTATATTATTTATCTATTTTAATATTATTATTTATTTATTGAATTCTCATTCTTAATGTTTAATTATTATTTATTATTAAATCTTATCTCAAAACGAGGACATCATAGTTGATGATAGCCTTCTCTTGATAGGAACTTTCCAACATGGCATATAGGGTTGTATACACTTAAAAATGACTTCATTAATTAATTAAATATTTATTATTTAATTAATATTGACTTGATAAATTAATTAAATATTTATTATTTAATTAATAATTATTTCTTCTATTTATTAAATAGATTATTCAATTTATTTAGTAAATTCACTATAGTCTATTTCTCTATTCTAAGTCTTCTAATTAATCTTATTAAAGTGATTTAATTAAATATACAATCACCTAAATATGACTAAGTCCCCTAGTCCACCTAACCTACCTAGTCATTTGACACATCACTTTGGCTAAAATAAATAATTATTATTAATTATTTATTGATAATTATCCTCACACACACATGTCCTATTCTTAAGAGCTATGTGGCCTCATAGAACTTGGTCTCATGACCACATGTCTTCTCTTAAACCAAGTCAAGGGATATTCCCTATTCCTAAGGGGCTTCTCAAGCCTCTACGGGTCAAAAGTGACTCATGGGACACTTGTGCCAAGAGTCCTCACGAGGAAAAAGTCCTTCCCTCTTCCTCTTTTTGGTCTCTGTGAAACACTTGATATGTGTCTTTCCCTTCCTCCTTGTTCTCCTCCATGTCAATGTGAGAGGAACATCACACCTATTCTTCCTCTCACATTCCAACTACATCCCTCTTTCTCTCAACTCCTTCAACCAAGTCAATCCTAGCCCTAGGATCTTCCACTTTTCATTCTCCACCATAGGATTGTGCCACCTAGGCTTAGATCCTCCAAAACTCTATAAAAGGAGCCTCATTTCCCCTTTGTGAGCTAATAGTGAATAGTGAATAGGCAATCAAGAATTCAAGCATTCAAGCAATCAAGCATTCTAAGAGCATTTCAAGAGCATTCAAACATAATCAGTCATTTTCATATCACTTGCATCTCATTCACCATATTTGCATAATTAAGCTTTAGTTTTGCATACATTCGTCATCAATCTCCACACTTTGGTGTCATCTTGGGCAAGAGGCTTCATTTGGAAATCTAAGAGCTCAACATCCTCAAGAAATCAAGGCTAGGAAGGCAATGGAGACAAGCTACATGGTAGTTGAAGGTAAAACCTTGTTTTAGCTTCATTTTTAGTGTATTTTTCATTGTTGTTTGCTAATTAGTTTGATTTGTTAATCTTAGAATAGTTAATTTATCATTTAGAGTAGTTAGACATCTAATTTGCATACAAGGGCTTTGACATTGTCCACAAACACCTTCATGCTATCATGACTGTGCTGAAGGACTTTCTTTAAACTAGAATTAGTACTATCAACTTTGGAATTCAGCTCCTTCATCTTATCTTCTAGCATAGTCTTCATTTTATTTTTAGCAGTGACACAGTCCAACACCATTCTCTTTTCCTCAGCAGTCCATATGTTGTCACCCACATGCTTAACATTATCCTTATTATTATCAATGCTCTGCTGAAGAAGCTCGAATTTAGCTGAGAGGGCCCGATAATTGAAATTAAGACTTTTAATCTCATGGAAAGTCCATTTGTCCATATAGAAAGAGTAAATAGACCTAGCTTTGGCGGTCTATAGCACACCTTTGGTAAATTCTCTTCTATCATTGAAATCCTCCAGATTCAGTTGAACAAAAGCCTCCTTAACAACTTTATCCTCCTTAAGCGGCTCATCTTTTGAACCAACTTCAGAATTTAGCGACTCATAAAGGGGATATCAGCATGTCATGGTTAATTGAATCCTCATAATGTACAAGAACCGACATTTTCCTAGGGTTTGTTTTCTATTTTCTTTTCCTTTCATCCTCAAGTTGAGAAATAGCTTTATTCTCCTCTTGCACCTCCTTGGAATTTTCTTCAACAATGTCAGTAAGCATGATTTCCTCTTCTGCACTAGGAAGGGAGAGCTCTCCTCATTATGGTTAAGGCTATCACCTTCTTCCTCAAACTCCGAAATATCCATCCCCTCCCCTCCCTTATACTTGTTAGCACTCTTCCTACTAGTAGAGGGAGTCTTCATATCTTTTCCCTCATCCTTTATTTCGCCACCCTCCTCTTCAACATTGTCTTTTTTTGGCTCCTTAGCAACAAGGGAGATATCAACAGGGATATCTTCATCATCATTGTCCTCTATTTCCATGCCTTTCTCTTTTTCTCTTTATCAAGTTTCTTAGCTGGACATTTCGGCTCACTTTTATGTTTTTCTGCAGAGGGCGGAGAGTGCAAATTGGAGCTACCCTCATTCGACTCAACCATGTTCCATTATCCTTTTTCCTCCTTAGCCTCAATGGTTTTTTGCATAGCCTCAAGGACTTTATCTTTGCATTACTCATAAATGAGATATATGAGCCCGTCATGGCGCACTAACTTGTTAGGTTTTTTTCGGTTCTCTTTGACACTATTATTTAAAGAAGTGAGAAGAAAAAATGGAAATGACACCATAGCTTTGTGCCTAAAATGATTTAAGAACACAAAATGGTAACTATGGACTCTAGTAAAGCGTCCATCCATTGTAAAATGCTCCATAATAACCCTAAGGATTTTCCCCCAAATGGGTTTGATTTGCTCAGCATCATAGAAACCTAGTGCAAGAGCACTCTCATAAAACTAAGAGTATTTGACACTCTTTTGGATCCTTTGATGGTCCTAGTAGTCTATAGGACATATTAGAAATAAAGGTTTACAATTGAACCCTATTTGTAAGACCTAGTTCCAAGATTGGCATTAATAAGCCCTTGGTCAACTATTGATCAATAGGTGTCCCAAACCTTAGCATAGGTTATTTTCTTAGGATTTCATGTTTGAAATGTTTGGATCCCTGTTGGATCATTAGATTTAGGTCTGGACCAAGTTTGGTCACCTAGGATGGAAAGATGCTTAAAAAGTTGTAATCAACCCCCCCAATGACTATATGGTTTAAAAATCTATTTGTAACCATTGGGGGAGGCCTTCATAAGCCCTACCAGGTGGGTTGAAGGCATAATGATGTAATTTGGCATTAAGAATCAATAAAAACATAACCATTTCTCTACAAATCCCAAGGACAGTTGAATAGTATGAACTAGTACGGACATAAGGGCATGAAATTCTGAAGTCAAAAGTTTTTCCGATGAATCTTCTTCCATTTGCAATTGGTCTCATGTATTGATCAATCGTAGTTTGAGAGTTATTAAGCTTTTAGTCTCACTACCTAGATTGTAGGCCTAAAACCAGGGTTTCAATTGATATTGAGTGTTCTACTAGATTCCACGATGGGAATTTGATGCCCCTTGGTGGAATTCAAGCTTTGTTTATGTACTTTAAGAATATGCAGGTTAGGAGTGGTAACTTGCAAGGAGATGGATTTGCCATGATACCCTAGGTGTACATCTCTATGTGTGCACCCTCAAGCGATTGAGTACAGTCATCATAATTGTTGATTGGGGATTCACCAAGACCTCTAATTCAGGATATAAGGTCCTTATGTATGCCCTTACATGTTCCCATCATTGGTTTGGGCAAGTGTTCAAGGGAAATAGCACTTGTAGTGCAATTGCAGACCTAATTAGGCCTAATTGCCTTGCCTAGATTAGGTACTTTCCTACTTTCCTTTCAGTTTCACATCTTGGTGCTTGGATATGATCCCTTAGGCCCAAAAGAGTATTTGAATCTCCAATTTTTTCAGTATGTTGTGTGGGATTGTTTTGATTTAGGATCAAAATCACTTCTAGGAAGGGTAACAAGCCTAAACTTGGGTTTGTGAAGCAACTATGTTGTATGGGTTGCTAGTGAGTGAAAGAACCATTGGAACTAATAGAAGAGGACCTAAATAGGCCAGAGCCTTGAGTATAGGTCACCCTTGGTCCTGTGAGACATTTCATGGGGATTGTTCATAAATTGGGTTAGAGTGCTTCATAGCCAATCTTGGTTATTGGTATTTGGGACTTGGTGAAACCTAGTGAGTAGGTTTCCCTTGGGGTTTTGGGATTGTGATAACCTTATTCCTTGTCCTTGCTACACTTGTGATAGGTGTAGGGCACTTTTCCTTATAATTTGGGTGTATAAGGGTACATTCCCTTATCTTTGTTCATTGTTTGAAGCTTCTTGCTGCCCACTTTGCATAAAGTGGTATCAGAGCTATGTCTGGTCCTGAGGATGAAGAGATCCCTGCAAGGGTTACAAATAGTGAACTAGAAAAGATGGTGAGTTAACAAAGGGCAGCAAATACAACCCTAACCAAGAGGCTCCAAGAACTTGAGAAGAAGTTAGATAAGGATAAAGAGGAGTCTGGTAATGAAGAAGGGAGTGAAGAGGAGGAAGACACCCCTGTATAGAACATCCCTACAGACCAAAGACCCTTCATAGATGCCTTAAAGTCCATGGGGAAAAGGACCATGGAAGAGAAGATTGACTTACCAATTTTTAGTGATAAGATGAATGCAGATTTGGCCTTGGATTGGATAGAGGCCTTGACAACCTTCTTTGAATGTGAGGACATCCTTGAGAAACAGAGGGTGAAGATGGCAAGATCCAAGTTGAAGGAAGCAACCCTAACTTGGTGGAACTTCATCGAAACAGAGAGAGTGAAGAATGGGAGAAGTATAATCAATTCATGGAACAAAATGATAGCCCTAATCAAGGAAACATATGTGCCTGAAGATTATGGGGTACAACTCCATAGGAGGAAGAAAAGCTTAAAGCAGAAAGACATGGATGTAGGCTCATACACCGAGGAGTTCCTAAAACTATGTATGAAGACAAATGTGGCAGAAGATGAAGAAGAAAAGCTAGCAAGGTATATGAATGGTCTTAAGGTATCCATTCAAGAGGAACTTAGCCTACATTGCCCTACCATAGTAAACAAGTGCTATCAAATGGCACTCAAGGTAGAGAAGTAGAAGAGAAAATAGGAGATTGGCAAGGGAAATAGTAATGATAGTGGGAAGAACTTTAGAGGGAGAGGAAGCTCTTGGAATAGAGGATAGAATAGTGGCAACAGAAGCAAGACCCTGACCAAGGAGACAAAGAAAACAATGATTCAAACTTCAAAGTAAACTATAGAGGAAGGAGACCCTTCAATAGAGGGAGAACAAACACATGAAAAGGAAATGGACCCCTAAAGTGTTACTACTGCAATCAGTTGGGACACCATGCAGGAAGGTGCCTTGAGAAGAGGAACAATAACAATCAAGGTGAAAGAAGAGCACAACTCATTCAAGAGGACAAACAAGAAGACAATGCAGATGCAAGAGACTTAGAACCAAAGGAAGGAGTATGTTTGATGATGAGACAAGTCTTTCTTCAAGTACCACAAAGCCAAGAACCTCCACAAAGGAAAAACCTCTTCAGGACAAAAATCAAATGCCATGGAAAGATATGTAACTTGCTCATAGATTCTGGTTCAACTGAAAACTTGGTATCTAGTGAAATGGTTCAAAAACTAAATCTTCCTAAGAAGCCACATCCTTTCCCCTACCATGTCTCTTGGCTAACAAAGGGTCAACAAACCTTAGTAACTGAATAAGCATGGATAGAATTTTCAATTGCAGACTTTAAAGATAAAGTTCTTTGTGATGTTGTTGAAATGGATGCCTCCCACATTCTTCTAGGTAGGCAAAGAAAGATGCCCCTGTTTGACAATAAAACAGAGAAAGAACCTACTATCATCATCATGGGAGAAAAATAAATGTTGAAAGTGTTGAAGGAACCTAAAACTGAAGCCGTTTTCCTAATCTCCAAACCCAAGGATAGTATAAGGTCTGATAAGGAGGATCCTATACCAGATGAAGTCAAGGAATTGCTTGGAAAATACATTGATGTCACTGCTAGTGACTTGCCCACAAGCCTCCCTCCCTTAAGAGATATCAGTCACCAAATTGACTTAATACCTGGTTCATCCCTACCTAACAAGGCCCCATACAAGATGACACCATCTCAGAATGCAGAGATTGCAAGGCAAGTCAGTGAATTATTGGAGAAGGGACTAATTCAGAAAAGTCTCAGTCCATGTGTTGTCCCATCAGTCTTAGCCCCTAAAAAGGATGGCAAATGGAGATTGTGTACTGACAATAGAGCCCTAAACAAAATTACAATAAGATACAGTTTCCCCATCCCAAGAATGGAAGATCTACTTGACCAATTAGGCATTGTTGGTTACTTTACAAAAATTGATTTAAAATCAAGCTATCATCAAATCAAGATAAAGCCAGGAGATGAATGGAAGACAACATTTAAGACAATTGAAGGTTTGTTTGAGTGGCTTGTTATGCCATTTGGCTTGAGCAATGCTCCAAGTACATTCATGAGGCTCATGAATGAGATTTTCGTTGATTTTATTGGCAAGTTTGTAGTCATATATTTGGATGACATTCTAATTTACAGTCATAGCAAAGAGGAACATCTTGTTCATGTTGAGCAGGTCTTAAGGAGACTCTATCAGCACAAGTTAGTGATTAACTTGGAAAAGTCTATGTTCATGAAGAAGGAACTTATCTTCCTAGGATTTGTCATCTCCCAAGGCACTCTCAAAATGGATCCAGAGAAGGTTGCAACAATCATCAACTGGCCTACACCAAAGAACCAAGGTGAAGAAAGAAGTTTTCATGGTTTAGCAACTTTTTATAGGAAGTTTATTAAGAATTTTAGCCATGTGTGTGCTCCTATGTTGGACACAATAAAAGGTGGTAAAAAGACTAAATTTTTATGGACTAAAGAGGCTAATGATGCCTTCCAATACCTCAAGAATAGAGTTTCTCAATATCCAATCCTAACTCTTCCCGACTTCAACAAAGTGTTTGTGGTGGAGATAGATGCAAGCAACTTGGCCATAGGTGTTGTTTTAAGTCAAGGTAAAGCTGTGGCATTTTTCTCAAAAAAGTTAAATGATGCTAAGAAAAGATATTCTACTTATGATTTAGAGTTGTATGCCATGGTCCAAGAACTTAAGAAATGGAGGCATTACTTGCTTCACAAGGAGTTTATAGTCTTCACTGATAACCATGCATTGAATTTTCTTAATACTCAAGATAAACTAGGGGTGAAACACATAAAGTGGATGGAAAAATTACAGGCTTACACCTTCAATATAAACCACAAAAAGGGAGTGGCCAATAAAGTGGTTGATGCTCTTAGTAGGAGAGTTGGATTGATTTAAGAAATTCAGTTTCAAAGTGTAGGAATTGACTCACTAAAGCACTTATATGTAGGAGATCCAAATTTTGGAGAAGCCTTTGAGGTATGCACCAACTTAATAGGGAGATACCACACTAACTTTTGTGAATTTATGATTCAAAATGGTCTTTTGTTTAAGGGGGCTCAGTTGTGCATCCCCAAGTGTTCCATGAGAACAAATATCATCAAAGAGAAGCACTATGGTGGCTTAGGGGGTCATTTTGGGATAGATAAAACCACTGATTTAGTGAAAAGAAGTTATTTTTGGCCAAGAATGGGGAATGAAGTCAAGAAATTTGTAGAATCTTGTACTATTGTCCAACAAGTAAAATGGGTATCCACTAACCAAGGACTATACCAACCCCTACCAATTCCCTCTAGGCCATGGGAGTCAATCTCCATGGATTTTGTAATGGGTTTGCCAAGAACAAAATAGGGTCATGACAACATTTTTGTCATTGTGGATAGGTTTAGTAAGAAGGTACATTTTGTACCTTGTAAAAATACTAATGATGCCTCTCATATTGCTCATCTCTTCTTTAAATAGGTAGTGAGAATACATGGTCTTCCTAAGACTATAGTTTCAGACAGAGATGTAAATTTTTAGTGCCATTTTTGGAGGACTTTGCATAAGAAACTAGGCACAAACCTGACTTATAGTTCAGCATACCACCCACAAATAGATGGGCAAATGGAGGTGGTAAATAGGTCTCTTGGAAATCTTTTAAGATGCCTAACAAAACATTACAGTCAAAGTTGGGACATGATACTTCCCCAAGCAGAATTTGCATTCAATGATTCATTGAATAGGTCCACTGGTAAGACCCCTTTTCAAATAGTGTATGGCCTTCATCCTAAAGGTCCTTTGGATTTGGTAGACTTACCCCATGACTTTAGAGTTAGTGCACAAGGACAAGAGCTGGAAGAACTCATCACCAAGGTACAAGTAGAGGTAAAACAATCATTGCAGTAGTCCACCATGAAGTACAAAGAGCAGGCTGACAAGAGAAGAAGAGAAGTTCACTTCAACATAGGATACAAAGTATGGGCATATCTTAAGAAGGAGATATTGCCAAAGGAAAAGTACTCAAAGTTACATATGAAGAAAGTTGGACCATGCACCATCCTCAACAAGATGGGTGAAAATGCCTATGAAATCTCTCTTCCCCCTACCTTACTGATTTCTCCTATATTTAATGTTGCAAATCTCACCCCTTACAAATGTATTGCAGATGTTTCTAATGTGCAGGGTTCACATGATGAAGAGGATGGAGACTATGTTACAAATCTTCCACAAAGAAAACCAATGGAGTTAGAAGAAATCCTTGAAATCAAAGTGCTCAAGCAAACAATGAAGCAAAAGTACATGCAGTACCTGGTTAAGTGGAAAGGACTTCCAAACATTGATGCAACTTGGATGACAAAGGAACAAATTAAGCAACATGGAACCACCATTGATCAGTTAACCTCAAGTAGGAACTTGAGTTCTAAACTTCAAGGGGATTATGGTGCAGGAGCACCCTCATAAAACTAAGAGTCTTTGACACTCTTTTGGATCCTTTGATGGTCCTAGTAGTCTATAGGACATATTAGAAATAAAGGTTTACAATTGGACCCTATTTGTAAGACCTAGTTCCAAGATTGGCATTGATAAGCCCTTGGTCAACTATTGGTCAACAGGTGTCCCAAACCTTAGCATAGGTTATTTTCTTAGGATTTCATGTTTGAAATGTTTGGATCCATGTTGGATTATTAGATTTAGGTCTGGACCAAGTTTGGTCACCTAGGATGGAAAAGATGCTTAAAAAGTTGTAAAAGTTGCTATGCAACTTTGACAACTTTTGCTAAAAGTTGTAATCAACCCCCCCAATGACTATATGGTTTAAAAACCTATTTTTAACTGTTGGGGGAGGCCTTCATAAGCCCTACCAGGTGGGTGGAAGGCATAATGATGTAATTTGGCATTAAGAATCAATAAAAACATAACCATTTCTCTGCAAATCTTGATGGCAGTTGAATAGTACAGACTGGTATGGACACAAGGGCATGAAATTCTGAAGCCAAAAGTTTTTCTGGTGAATCTTCTTCCATTTTTAATTAGTGTCATGTATTGATCAATCCTAGTTTGAGAGTTATTAAGCTTTTAGTCTCACTGCCTAAATTGTAGGCCTAAAACCAGGGTTTCAATTAATATTGAGTGTTCTACTCGATTCCATGATGGGAATCTAATGCCCCTTGGTGGAATTCAAGATTTTTTTTATGTAATTTAAGAATATGCAGGTTAGGAGTGGTAACTTGCAAGGAGATGGATTTTCCATGATGCCCTAGGTGTACATCTCTATGTGTGCACCCTCAAGCAACTAAGTACAGTCATCATAATTATTGATTGGGGATTCACCAAGACCTCTAATTCAAGATATAAGATCCTTATGTATGCCCTCACATGTTCCCATCATTGGTTTGGGCAGGTGTTCAAGGGAAATAGCACTTGTAGTGAAATTGCAGATCTAATTAGGCCTAATTGCCTTGCCTAGATTAGGTACTTTCCTACTTTCCTTTCAGTTTCACATCTTGGTGCTTGGATATGATCCATTAGGTCCAAAAGGGTATCTGAATCTCCAATTTTTTTAGTATGTTGTGTGGGAGTGTTTTGATTTATGATCAAAATCACTTCTAGGAAGGGCTACAAGCCTAAACTTGGGTTTGTGAAGCAACTATATTGTATGGGTTGCTAGTGAGTGAAAGAACCATTGGAACTAATAGAAGATGACCTAAATAGGCCAGAGCCTTGAGTATAGGTCACCCCTAGTCCTGTGAGACATTTAATGGGGATTGTTCATAAATTGGGTTAGAGTGCTTCATAGCCAATCTTGGTTATTGGTATTTGGGACTTGGTGAAACCTAGTGAGTAGGTTTCCCTTGGGGTTTTGGGATTGTGATAACCTTATTCCTTGTCCTTGCTACACTTGTGATAGGTGTAGGGCACTTTTCCTTATAATTTGGGTGTATAAGGGTACATTCCCTTATCTTTGTTCATTGTTTAATTTGAAGCTTTTTGCTGCCCGCTTTGCATCAAAACCACATTGAATCTTCACTAAAAACTCCCTTTCCCCATTAGCTTTAGGAAAAATCTTAGAAGCCCTATTTGAGACCTTCCTTTCTTTGAAAAAATTCATACTAGTGAGTGGAAGACTCGTGATAACCATGCCATTATTCCATCCTTCTGCGAAGCTTTTGGTGATGTCCTTATCGAACCCATGCAACTTCTCCAAATAGGTTGTAACCCCTCCCTTCCTGAGTTTCTGCCACACCTTATCTTCCTTCTTCCACTCACAGTTAACATACTATTTCCTCTTCAATTCACCTCCCATGTTGAAAGTTGTAGAATCTAAGCTCAAAAATCACTTATTGTAATTAGCAACTGAGAACCAAATGTTGCATATAACCCACAATATGTGTGTGGTATTATACTTGTTAATTATTTTTCATCCCTCCGGATGATCACACAATCTTCTTTTGTGATTGAGAGAGCTATGTTTCTTTTCCATCATTACTTACGATCACACCAACTTTGTTATTTGTCTTGTCATATATAATGAGGTTTAATATTTCCTCATTAACTCCATTTTCACTTTTCCCTTTAATGATTTCATTAATTTGGACACCATGATTTTCCAACCCATCTACCACCTTGTTTGTTTCACGGTAGGCATGATATAAATAAAATTTATCAGAACTTTGAGTTATGCCTTTAATTTCCTCAATTATATGTTTTATAGTCCATGAAGCTTTTGTTGGAGATTTGCAAGCAAGCCAGTGCTGACTGTATGTTTGTCATTGATGACAACATATGGTAAGTAGCATGTGAGGAAGACTTATGCAGTAAGCTTTGAGTATATGTAGCATGGACATGTTATCAACATGATATCATGGACGTAGAGGTTAATTGTTAGAACAGACAGTTATGTAGCAGCTTGTGTCAGCAGTGTTCCTGACATAGTCACAGGCAGTGTTCTATGAGTGATTGTTTGTACAGTCATCATGGAGCCTTGCGCCCTTGGATATGTGATGAAGACATGTTAGTGATGTTACAATCATGGACGTAGAGTCTGATGATCATAGAAGTGAAGTTATGTAGTCACTATTCACTAGTAGTAGTTTCTTGTGTTTATTCAGAAGAGACGACAGAGATTATATTGGTACATGAGTTGCACCTATTATTATGGTATGCACCCTTGGATTAGTGATTGGAGAAGAGTTAACAATGTTCGGTTAAGAGCACATGTAATTTTTCTTGAGGAGAAAGAACCAATTAATTTGGTAGAGTCGACAGTGTGTAGCGTGCGTCTACATTTATTAATATTGGATAGGTCCCAAATTGTGTTGCGTGCTTAGTAGAGCCAACAAAATTATTATTGGGGTATATTATGGTTTCTCTAATATGATATCAAGGTGGTTCTAACATGCTGGCTTGATTATATCATTTAGAGGAAAGATATTTATAAGCAGTCATTTGTGATTGCTAAGACATGGTTCAGAGTTGATTGTGAAGAGTAGAGCAGAGTGTGTGAAGTGTTGAGCCATCAGCAAAAGGTCTATGTGACCAAGTGAAGAGTGTGTGCTATACATTGGAATTGATCCAGATAGCAGGTCAAAGCGCAGTTCACCAAGATCCAGATATAGTGTGTATATGTTATTTAGAAGGTTATAGCCTTCACTCCTTTGAGTAGTGTGCTCTCAGATAGTGCATCCTCACCCCTAACAGGGTTAATTGTAAGAGACTCCTAACAGGATCTGACCCTTGACCAGGTCACTGTACTAAATACATTGTGAAGCAACTCCTAACAAGGTTAAGGATCTTCTAACAAGGATCATAAAACACTAGTACAAATTATTAGTGGGTGTCAATTCCAACCGGGGTTTTTACCTATTTGGGTTTCCCTGTAACCAAAATATTGGTGTTGTGTTCAAGTTATTTTTTAGTGTGTTTATGCTTTATGTTTAAGTATACTTAATTGAATAAAGAATTGAAACTTGTAGATAACTGATTCACCCCCCCCCTTCTCAATTATCTCTTGGGACTATTCCTAACAATTGGTATCAGAGCCAAGTGCCTCAGAGAGAAAGTTTAACAGCTTGAGGTTGATCAACTGACATTCTTTAGAAAAGACGGTCCTAAGTTTGATGGAGAGAATTATCTTGATTGGAAGAACAAGATGATGACACATTTGCAGTGCATTGCCTTTGAAGTTTTTGAAGTGGTTCTCAAATAAGTTCAGATCCCCTCTCTAGCAGATCTTGCAAAAGATGATGCTACTAGCAAGAAGAATGATTTGTTCCATCAGAATGCAATAGAAAAAGAAGCCCTTATCAACGCCGTATCTGATAGTGAGTTTTCATAGATAAAGAAAGTAGACACTGCCTACAAGATATGGAAGCACCTAGAAGACATGTTTGAAGGAGATAAACAAGAAAAAGATGTGCATAGAAAAACTTGAAAGAAAAGATACAATGCATTAGAGATGTTACCTGAAGAAAACATCAGAGCTTACAACCAAAGGATTAATGAAGCGGTTGCAGGAATCAGGAACAATGGTGGAGAGATCTCGGAAGAAGACATTATGGATAAGTTGATGACTTCTCTCAGAACAGAGTATGAAAGAAAGATCAACATCCTTGATGAGACCATGCAGCTTACATCAAATTTCAAAAGAGAAAGCTTGATCAACAAAATTTCAGCTTTTGAGATTTCAAGATTAAAGACAGAACCTAAAAGTGAGACAACCTTCAAAGCATCAGCCCATGGTAAGAAATCTACAAACACTTCTAGTAATTTTGATGATGATGATGAAGAGAAAACACTAGATGATTTTATTGCTATGATTACTAAAAGAGAAAAAAAAGGAAAAGGGAAATATGAAGGTCAATTGCCATTTAAATTCTTTTCATGTAACAAGATTGGTCACTTTACATCTAAGTGTCCTACAAGAGCTAAAAAGTTCAAAAATGATTACAAGCCTAAGTATTCAAAGGAATGTTACTATGCTAGAGATGGAGTATCAGATGATGATTCAGCTGAAGATGAAATTGGTTTCATTGCTATCATAGAGAAAATGAATAATGAAATAAACCATGAAGATGAGAAAAAGGAAGAAAAGTTAGCATTGATTTCACAAGCAGACATAAGGATAGATTGGATCATAGATAGTGGTTGTTCACATCACATGATAGGTGATAAAGATAGGTTTGTTCATCTAGACAAATATAATGGTGGCATGGTTAGATTTGGAGATAACACACCTAAACCTATCATTGGTAGAGGTGCTATCACATAGGATAGAAAGAACAACACTGATAATGTTCTCTATGTAGATGGTTTGAAGCATAACCTTCTTAGTGTTGGATAGTTACTTGAAAAAGGTTACCAGCTGGATTTCAAAGACAACAAGTGCATCATTAACAACAAAGATGGTGTTATGATTGCATCACGGTCAAAGACTAAAGGTAATGTTTTTCAACTTAATTCAGAAGCAAGTTTTTTTGTTGCTAAAGTTGATGACAGTTGGCTATGGCATAAAAGACTATGTCATATCAATTTTGATAACATAGTAAAGATAAGTAATGTAAAGGCAGTTAGAGACCTACCTAGCATAGCAAAGCCAGTTGATACTATATGCAGGGAATGTGTAATGGGAAAGTATGTGAGGAATTCATTCAGGGGCAAGCATAATTCACTAGAGAACAATTTGGATCTGATTCATATAGACCTATGTGGACCAACTCAAACAAGATCATACTATGGTGAAAGGTATTTCATTTTGTTTGTTGATGATTATACCAGAATGATGTGGGTTGCGCTCTTGAAAGATAAGTCAAAAGCATTTGAGAAATTCAAAATATTCAAAGCTAAGGTTGAGAATGAATCTAGACTAAAGATAAAATGTCTAAGATCGGATGGAGGAGGAGAATTCAACTCTGATAGATTATATGAGTACTGCGAAGAACATGACATAAAGAGACATTTGAGTGCACCTAGAACTCCTCAGCAGAATGGGATTGCAGAGAGAAGGAATAGGATCATCCTTGATACAGCGCGCACCATCATGATTGAAGGAAAAGTTGCACACACCTATTGGAGAGATGCAGTCAATACACCAGTCTATAAAATCAATAGAATACAATTGAGGCCTAGCACGGACAAGACACCTTATGAGATATGGTTTGGCAATGTTCCCACAATGAAATAGTTCAGAATCTTTGGAAGCAAGTGCTACATCAAGAGGGATGAAGTAGTAGGCAAGTTTGATGCAAGAAGTGATGAAGGTATTTTCCTTGGTTACTCTACTAAAAGAAAAGCTTATAGATGTTTTAATTTAAGATTGAAGAAGATCATTGAAAGTGCTCATGTTAAGATTGATGAAAAGTTTGTGGTTCAAGAAAGATATCATGATTATTCACCTATGATTGAAGAAGAACCCAAACCTTCCACTAGTGAGACAGTTGTTGAAAAGATGTTTGATAGTATTGATGTGTTATTCAACAACCCTGAAACAAGTGAAGAAGAAACTCCAAAGGTAGATGAGACAGTATCACCTAAAGTTCCAAAGTTTACATCTAGATACCATTCTAAGGATGACATCATTGGAGATCAGAGCGGAAAAGTCACAACAAGATCAAAAGCAAAGAGTTATGTAAACAATGAGGTGGTATGTTTACTATCTCAGATTGAACCTTTAAGTGTTGAAGATGCATGCAATGATTTAGATTGGCATGATGCTATGAAAGAACTATATTAGATTATCAAGAATGATACTTGGGAACTGGTTCCAAGACCTAGTGATAAGAATGTAATTAGAACAAAATGGATATTCAGAAACAAGATGAATGAAGATGGTACAATAGTAAGAAATAAAGCAAGGTTAGTATGTAAGGGATATGCGTAGAGAGAAGGCATTGATTATTAAGACACATTTGTACCTGTGAGTAGATTAGAAGCTATTAAGTTGTTTCTAGCTTATGCAGAAGTCAAAATTTTTAAAGTCTATCAGGTGGATGTCAAGTCAGCATTCTTGAATGGAGAGTTAAAAGAAGAAGTATATATTGAGCAGCTAGAAGGATTCACCCTATTATGGTATGCAGATTAAAGAAGGCCCTCTATGGACTTAAGCAAGCCCCTAGAGATTGGTATGAGAGACTTGATGGATATCTAACCAAAATTGGATTCAAGAAAGGAGCAACAGATTGTAATCTATTCATAAGAGAGACACCTGAAGGACTACTACTTGTAGCTATATTTTTTGATGACATTATCTTTGGAGGTAATGACAAACTTAGTGCTGAATTTGCTAAGGAGATGCAGAGTGAATTTGATATGAGCATGATTGGACCTATCAAATACTTTTTAGAATTAAATGTGCAGAAGATAGAAAAAGGTATTTTCATTAATCAGTCCAAGTATGTGAAAGAAATATTAAAAAAAATCAAGATGGATGATTGCAAGCTAGTAGGGACACCTATGATAACTGGATGCAAGCTTACAAAAGAAGATGACTCACCAACATTAGATATAACATTATACAAATCTATGATTGGTAAACTCGTATATCTTACTCAAACTAGACCAAACATTTCTAATGCAGTTGGCATAGTTGGAATATTTGCAGTAGAGCCTAAACAAAGTCACCTCATGGTAGTAAAGAGAATATTCAGATACTTGCATGGCACTATAGATTATGGTCTATGGTATCCTAACTCAGAGAATGTTGAGCTTCATGTTTATACAGATCTTGATTGGGCAGGATGCATTGATGATAGAAAGAGTACATTAGGTGGAGCAATGTTTCTTGGTGACAGACTTGTCACTTGGACAAGAAAGAAGTAAAATTGTATTTCTCAGTCAACAGCAGAAGCGGAGTATGTTGCAACAGCCCTGAATTGTTCTACAATTGTTTGGATCAAGCAGATGATAAAGGACTTTGGTATTCAGATTAATTATCCTATTGCTATTCATTGTGATAATACTAGCACTATCAACATGCCAAAGAATCATGTGATGCATGCAAAGACAAAGCACATAGAGATTAAGTATCACTTCCTAAAGAGAAAGTGGAAGAGAAAGAAGTCAAGTTGGACTATGTAAGCACAAAGGAATAGCTAGCAGATATATTCACAAAACCTTTGCCAAAGGATACTTTTGAGTATCTCAAGAAGAAGCTGGGAGTAATTCCCTTCCTTGATTCTGCTTAGAAGAAATAAGAAATAGCATCAGTCCCCAGAGACTCATGGATGGTTGACTACTCTACTTCAGGAGTAGTACTGGTGCTTAAAATGATTGGCACCCTTTGCCATTGATGTCAAAGGGGGAGTAATATATAGTCATGAAAAATAGAATTAAAGGAGTAATATACTAAGGGGGAGTAGTATTCAGTCATGGAAGCAGTTCAGTTGAGAAAATGGAGAATGTTGAAGAATATTACAGCAGATGGAGGACTCATCCTTGGGGGAGTTTTGATGAGGAAATAAAAAATGTTATAAAAGAATTGCTCATTTGGATTGGTGGTGTTTTTCATTCCATATGTTTCCATCAATGCCAAAGGGGGAGATTGTTGGAGATTTGCTAGCAAGCCAGTGTTGACTGTATGTTTGTCATTGATGACAACATATGGTAAGTAGCATGCGAGGAAGAATTATGTAGTAAGATTTGAGTATATGTAGCATGGACATGTTATCAGCATGATATCATGGACGCACAAGTTAATTGTTAGAACAGATAGTTATGTAGCAGCTTGTGTCAGCAGTGTTCCTGACAGAGTCACAGGCAGTGTTCTATGAGTGATTGTCCGTACAGTCATCATGGAGCCTTGCACCCTTGGATATGTGATGAAGACATGTTAGTGATGTTACAATCATGGATGTAGAGTCTGATGATCAGTAGAAGTGAAGTTATGCAATTGCTATTCACCAGTAGTAGTTTCCTATGTTTATTCAGAAGAGCTGACAGAGATTATATTGGTACATGAGTTGCGCCTATCATTACGGTATGCGCCCTTGAATTAGTGATTGGATAAGAGTTAACAATGTTTGGTTAAGAGCGCATGATGTAATTCATCTTGAGGAGAAAGCTTCAGTTAATTTGGTAGAGCCGATAGTGTGTAGCGTGTGTCTACATTTATTAATATTGGACAGGTCCTAGATTGTGTTGCGTGCTTAGTAGAGCTGATAGAATTATTATTGGGGTATGTTATAGTTTCTCTAATATGATATCAAGGTGGTTCTAATAGGCTAACTTGATTATATCATTTAGAGGAAAGATATTTATAGGCAGTCATTTGTCATTGCTAAGACATGGTTCAGAGTTTATTGTGAAGAGCAGAGCAGAGTGTGTGAAGTGTTGAGCCATCAATAGAAGGTCTATGTGACCAAGTGAAGAGTTTGTGCTATACATTCGAACTAATCTAGATAGCAGGTTAAAGCATAGTTCACCAAGATCTAGATATAGTGTGTATTTGTTATTCAGAAGGTTGTAGCCTTCACCCCTTTGAGCAGTGTGCTCTTGGATAGTGCATCCTCACCCCTAACAGGGTTAATTGTAAAAGACTCCTAATAGGGTCTGACCCTTGACCAGGTCACTATACTAAATACATTGTAAAGAAACTCCTAACAGGGTTAAGGATCTTCTAACAAGGATCATAAAATAATAGTACAAATTATTAGTGGGTGTCAATTCCCGCTGAGGTTTTTACCTATTTGAATTTCCCTGTAACCAAAATATTGGTGTTGTGTTCAAGTGTTCTTTCAGTGTATTTATGTTTTATGTTTAAGTATACTTAATTGGATAAAGAATTGAAACTTGTAGATAACTAATTCACCCCCCCCCTCCCTCCTCTTAGTTATCTCTTGGGACTATTCCTACCAGCTTTATGTTCACCTTTTATATGTTTAATAATATTGTTTGAGTCAACTTCCAGCCAGACTTTCTTACAACAAAGATCTTTAGCCAAAGATAGAGTGTGAAGGGCACCCATATCTTCAACCACATGATTTGATTGAAGACCCAACGGAGAGGCAATAGCCCCAATATCGTTACCATGTTCATTCTTGACAATACCACCACATTCAGTAGGGCTAGGATTCCCTATAGTAGCTCTGTCAAAGTTAACTTTGACCCAGCCTTGAGGGGGAGAAGTCCAAAATAGGCCTTCCCTCTTCTTCTCCTTTTCACTTATCAGATCAGCAATGTTCCCATTTTTAATCAACATGAAATCCTCATCAGAAGAAACCAGTGAAGGAGAAACCTTGATATCATGCAAGAGATTCTCATTCAGAGCTTTAAAAAAATTTTCTCCAACCACACGAGGAGGTGATGTATTATCTTTGAATATCCTACTCTTGTGTTCCTTCTAGATATTCCATATCATATGGGGTGTTGCTAAAGACAACATAATCTTGACAACCTTGTGAGAAACCAGATAGTTCCATTGAAGAAAAAAATCCCACAAAGAACTAGGAAGAGTTCAATAGATATTCCATCTTTGGAAGATATTAGCTCAAACTTCAAAGGAATAGGAACAATGATGAAGAATATGGGAGGCAATCTCAACATATTCAGGACAAAGATAGCATCTATTAGGAAGAAAAAGGCCTCTTTTACACTAATTCTCAGTACTAAGGACCTTATTTTTTAGAAAGAGCCAATAAAAAATATTGATCTTAGGGATGATGGATTTCATCCACGATCTAGCCCAGAAGGGTCGATCACAATCATTATATAAAATAGAGAAAGCATAAAAAATAGAGTACCTTCCATTGGAATTATAGGCCCAAACATGAGAGTCAATAGAGTCGGTCCTAATGAACCAAGCCTAAAGAGCCACATTGATAGGTCCAAGAGCGGGATCCACATCTGCAAGGTTAACCCAAGATTGATTCTTCTAATTTTCTCTAACCATGATCCCGTAAGAGAATTTTTGGATGTCTACTAAATGGTTGAAAGCTAAAAAATCCAACAAAGGTTTTTCCAACAACCAACAACTAGCAATCATCCCAAAATTTAATTTTACTACCATCACCCAATTTTCATCTCCTTCCCTGTGAAGCAAAATCTTTAGCCTTTTGGATACTATTTGAAATGTGGGAACCATTAATGGATAGATGAGTCAAGAAAAAGTTCTCCAAAGTAGGGACAACATAAAGTTATTTACTCAATATCAAATTCCATTCCTTCTCCTCCCCATAGAGACACTGGATTTGTTTTTCCAACAACACTTTATTGACCATTCTTATTGTCCTAATCCCAAGGCCTCCATACTTCTTAGGCTTGCAAACATTATCCCAGGCCACCAAGGACAGGCAAGATTTTTCTTCCACCCCTGACCAAATAAACCTCTTTTGAATTCTTTCAATAGTCTCAACAAATTCCTATTAAACTTGTCAATTAAGGAATTCCAGAAAGAATTTGAAGGTTTTGTGTCCAAAGGAAGAATCAAATAAGATGAAGGAAGGGTTGCAATGTTACATCCCAGAATGGAAGAAATCTTGCTTTGTCTTTTATTCAAAGTGTTAATGAAGAAGAGGGAGCTTTTGTTTCAATTAACAAGTTGCCAGTAGCTTTAGTGTAGGTGTTCAACACTTCATGTTTCTTGCTTCTTTAATTGTTGATGTACCCATCATAATGGTATCATCACCAAATTGTTCATGAGAGCAAGTGAGATTAGCTGAAGATGGTTTAAGACCTTAGATCTTCCCATCTAAGACAAATTTATTAACATATCTCCCTAAAATTTCATCCATGATAGAAAAGAGTATAGGAGAGATGGGATCTCCCTGTTGGAGGCCTCTAGAAGGTTTGAAGAAGTTAGAGGAGGCCCCATTCCCAATAACACTAGAAGTGGGGCCTATGATAAATTGCAAAATTAGGTGCACCACCCGCTCTCCACATCCAAAATTTTTTAGAACCATACACAAGAAATCCCAATCCACTTGATCATAGGCTTTAGAAAATCCAACTTCATTAAGAAACCATTCTTATTAGAATTTTCAAGAGAATGGATGTTCTCATGAACCAAGATGATGGATTCAAGAATCTATCTGCTAGGGACAAAACCATTTTACTATGGAGAAATAATAGAGGGAGAAGCGATAAGATTCTAGAGGTAAGGACCTTAGAAAAAATATTATAAAAATAATTTCATAAACAAATGGGTCTAAAGAAATCCATAGTGTCTGCTCCTAGCTTTTTAGGAATAAGGACTAGGAAGGTGGCATTAATTTTCTTCAGGAGAGATTTGGATCCAAAAAAATCCTTAACTGCATTTGAGATATCTTTTTGAACAATATGCCAAAAATTTTGTAAGAACATGGGGAATCCATCTAGGCCTGGGGACTTCTCCCCTTCAAAAGAGAAAAAAACCTCTTTAATTTTTTTTAGGGAAGGAATGGATGCCATAAAATTATTTTGAGAATCATCCAACATAGAAGAGATAGCCGATGTAAGAACATCTTGGTCAACTAAACTCAGATCTAGATCAGAAGAGAGAAGGTTGGAGAAGTACCTGGCCATTTCAAATCTAATATCATCTTCTTTATCAATTCTACCTTTTTTAGATTGAATGAGTAATTTGGTTAGCAACCCTATGTTTTTGAGCATTCAAATATGGAAAAATATGGTATTCTTATCTCCAACATTCAACCAGAGAGCACGAGATCTCCACCTCCAAAAGACCTCTTCTTTGGATATAATATCATGATATTTAACTAAAATTTCATTCTCTCTAGCCATCAACTCAGTAGAATATCCATCCATCTATATTTGGTCTTGGACCTCTTTGAGTTCTAATTGAGTTATCAATTTTGAAGAAAAAATATCTCCAAAGATGTCTTTATTCCATTTTCTAACCTTGTCCTTAATATATCTCAATTTTTTGGCAACTCTAAACATTGCAGTTCCATTACTTTTATATTCCACCATTATTTAATTCTATTCTCTAAATCTAGATGATACAACCACATTTTTTCAAATTTCAACGCAAATTTTCTCTTTCTATAAAAGGGATCAACAACAAAAGAGATATGGAAGTGATTTGAATCAATCCTAGACAAAGTGGTTAAAGAATAGGAGTATCTAGCAAGTCAGTCATGAGAAATAAGGGCTCTATCTAGCCGAACCTGAATAAGATCATTACCAAGTCTCCTATTGGACCAAGTATAGTTTATACCTTGCAAGTCAACATCCATAAAGGCTTGTTGCCTGATAAAATCCATTAAGTCCAATTTACCTTCCATCTGAGAAAGAGAGCCTCTGTAATTTTCATTGTCCTTTAGGGGAGTGTTGAAATCACCCATGATTAGCCCATCTCAGATCCTCAAATAACTTCCTGCTACCAACTATTCTTTTCCATAATTTTTCCCTACCAGACCTAGTATTGGGCACATATATGTTTGATACAACCCAAGAAAAATCATCTCTAAGATGGTGAAATTTGATTGCAACCATGTTGTCTTCAACAAACAAAAGATCCCCTTAGATAAAATTTTGGTTCCAAAAGATAGCAGGACCACCTGAGGCCCCATTTGAGCTACAACCAACTACACCACAAGTTTTGAAAACTTTAATTCTTTCCACTTTTTCCTTAGTCATCTTAGTTTCCTGAATAAGGATAATATCCGGTTTATGGTCTCTACATTTCTCAAAACATCCTTCTTATGTGGCTCATTAAGCCCTCTAATATTCCAAGATATGATCTTCACTTTTTAGTAGGTGAGAAAACTTTTGGGATGGTCAGTTGCCTATCATCCGCAATATTCTTATTACTTTCTTGTTCTCTTAGATACTTCAATGATCTCCTCCCCTGGGTCTGCTTCGGAGTCCCCACATCAGCTTTCATTCTTCTAGTTACAACTCTGCTCTGAGAGGAAGACATTGTGTTCTGGCCTTCACCCTTTTTGGCAGAGTTTTGGCTCTCTCCATTTTTCTTCTTTTTGTGACCACCCTTTGTCTAAGAATCATCTTCCAGTTCATCCAAGTGTTTATCCTGGTCCATCAGCTCATCTCCCTAGAAAAGACTAGAATTAGGGGTTTTTGGGATTTTTGAGAAATCACCCTCTTGGGATCTATTTTTTAAGAAAATTTGAGAAAGTCCTCTCTCCAGAATGTTACATCCTTGTGCATCTTCAAAAGTCTTCTGGGCCTGAGATCCCCCTTCTTCCTTATAAGAATCTTCAACTTGGGAAATAGTAACAAAATTAATTTCAATTTTCTTGGGTTATCCCACACTCTCAATCTCCCCTTCTTCAAATGGTTGTTCATGGGCATTCTCTAATCCTATTGTTCTCTCTTCCTAATCATTCTTCTTGGGTTCCAACCTATTTTCTGGCACCTTAATACTGGCATTAGAATTGTCCATCCCCTTAGCTTCATTTTGGTTATTGGGTTCTTTCCCTTCCTACATTGTAGGTTGATTAGGAGCTTTAAGAGTCTCAACATTATCCCCTCCAGCCTTCTGAATCTCAGCATTATCCTCTCCTTCTTTAAGGTTGTTTTCCTTCCAAACATTTTTTTGTTCTCTTTTCTGCTTTTGAGTATTTTATTTCTTTTCCTTTTGGGTCCTTTGGGGCATTTTTTTCCTAGTGCCATGTCTTATTGCAGACAAAGAAAGCAAATGGAAAGGATTCAAACTCCAGAGGTTGCGGCCATTTTCCAAGTTTTGAAACTATGTTTATGGTTTGAGAAAGCTTTGAGAACTAGTGAATATTCACACATCCTACCATAAACCAATCTAGTTCTCACCACCGTCATTGGGTTGATTGACAACAGATCCCCAAAAGAGCCATCCAGACCCTTAAAAACATCCTCATTCCAATATTCCAATGGGAGACCAGGAATCCTCACCCAGACTGACACCGAAATGAAGAAAGAGTCATTTAGGTCCAAGTTAGATGACCATTTCTAGAGAGCCAAGGATGATTTTCCAAACATCCAAGAGCCCCCACAAAGAGAATTAGAGAGGTCCTCTTCATTAGAAAAATTGAATGAAAAGAAACCCTTTGGCATCGCTACAATATCAACCTGGCCTTTAAGCTACCATTTTATCTTAATGAATACCCTAACAACATCTATATTTGGTCTCAGACCCATAAATTTTCTAACCAAAGTCAAAGCCATAACATATATAGAGTGATCAATCAAAGGGTCAGGAAAAAAAATTGCATACTCACCCTTTGAGGAATCCAAAATGTTGTCAATCTTTGAAAATGAAGATTTACCAGCCGGTCTCACCCCAAAGAGAGAAGACCACTTCCTTTTCCCTAGCTAGACTTTTTCTTTGCTTTCCCAGATCTTTAGGTCTTTGCAAATCTTGTCCAAAGAGGGGCCTCTAGAACCCCCAAGGTCAATGGGAAGCTCACCACCTTGTGGGTCCCCATTGTCTATATCTTTCTCTTTGTCCACGCCCTTGGTTGACTTCTCTCCTTTTTGTCCATTTTGTTGCAGAGAGACCAACAGTCTATCCACATTAGTTGTAGAACCTGTTGGAATCCCACCAATACCATTGTTCCCACCCTTGTTGGAATTCTGGCTAACATTTGCCATCATGCCACACCTTTAGATATTGTTGCCTTTTCAATTCTTAATGTTGTATGTCCATTTTTTTTATAAATACTAGCCATTTCTATTAATATAAGTTAAAATACACTATTTAAAAAAAAGGGGAATACAAGATTAACTCTCACCTTCATTTCAATTTCATGTCTGTTGGCCAACTTGTACAAGCATTCATGGTGGTTAAACCGTACAATCCCAAAAGTCTAAGCAGCTCTTTATATCTCTTACCATTTAATTTAATATATTTACAAAATATAAATTTGATTTTTTTTGTGAGTTTGTAAGTAGTCATAACATCTCTTGTTCTTTGGGAGACTCATCATCTATGATAATTTCTAGTTTAATTAAAAATTTGATTGAATGAATGAAAGCCTTTAATAACATCCACAAGGCCAAACAACATATGGGACCTACAAATAGCTAGCAAACAAAAACAAACAAGCAAAGCCCAAAATAGATTGCTCCTACCAACTAAATATATTTCTCCTTCTACAACTTGGATCTTTCGTTGTGTATCTTGGTTAGGAAATTAATAACCCTTATACTCTTTTCTTCTCCAAACAACTTACTTAAGGTGTTAATGTTTAGCGTATCAATGCAATTGATCTGAATATCCTTGTAGGCTAGGCACTCTATGATGTAATGTCATTCTGACTCCACCACTTCTTGAGTGCAATAACATCATCTTTTGTATGCCCACTCTTCTTTAGATATTATTCATCTTTCAGTTTCACATCTAAGCTAGTGCAAACTAGCTATTATATGAGAAATTAACATTTTTGCTTTCCATTTTTTTTCATTCACATGTAGTTTTTTTGAGCATGTTCATGTGTGGGATTAAAATGTTTGATGTAGTACTCATTTCTTCTCCCAAGATGCCCAATCCACATACTCTCCTTGAATTTTCCTTGAACATACTTTTTTATTTCCCCATTGATGTTTGGGCACTCACTTATTGTAATATCACACTTCTTAAAAGTGTCCAATTGCATGCTTACTTAGCACCCATTTTAGTGTGTTCTCATTCTTCCATGCATCATAAGACTTTAACATGCATTTAATTAATAAATATTTAAATATTTATCCTCTCTTAACTTAATTTACATGTAGACCCTTAATTTAATGTGTACCCCCTTTAATTATTTCATTCATTTATCATCTCTTGCATGCATAGGCCCTATTCCATTATGGGTAGCATTTTGTACTACTTATGACTTCAAACCTTGATTTTGTGCATGTTTTGGGTATGCCCATATTTAAATTGACTTTCAATTTAGATTTAAGCCCTAATTCGTTGGAATAGGTGTCCCATTAGGTATGGGGCGAGAATATAGATCGCCTCATGCCTTAGGTGGTGCCTTGTTCCCCACAAAAGTGGCCAAATTTGAATTGGAGAAAGGTTATTTAAATTTAGTGGGATATTCAAAACCCCATCTGCCTCTATGTTTTGTGCCTCAAAATGGCTTGGTGAGGCATAAATAAAAAGCTACCTCCCTCATTTTTTGATCCATATGAAAGTTTTATAATCACAAGAAAGCATTCCAAGAGCATTCAACCAATCAAAAAATTCAAGCATTCGCGACATTTTCACCCATCTTGTGGAAAACTAAAATAATCATTATGCAAGCATGTCTTTTGTGATGTTCTTTTAGACCACTAAAATTTCATGCTATTGCATCAATGCTTTTGATCTCATTCAGCACAATTGCATCATTCAAGCTATAAGACATCTTATACTCATATTCAAGCCTCTATTGCTAACAACACAATTCCATTTTCAAGCATTTACATTTCAATTTCAAGGTTAATTCCTATACAGGGGGTTGACTGAGGAAAACCCTTTTCTCCCAACATTTTCCCTATTTTTTGTGTGAAAGTGATAGGTGGCATAGTTGTAGAAAAGGATACAAGAAGATATGACTGAGTTATAGGTGGTAGAAGTTTTATCAAAAATTGGTAGTCTAAGGCATCTCTCAGGACCTCAGGTGGGTCTAGTCACCTCATACCCTCCAAATCACCCCATTTATACCATTCTAGATGAAAATTTGGATCATAGGTTAGTCGCTCTTTTATATTTCTAGATTTGGTATCAAAATTAGGTTTGCAGTCTGCCATTTTTCTGCGTACACATTATTCCTTTTTTCCTCTCATATTTTCCCTAGATCTTACACTCTACACTCCTTTTGGTATTTTCCTATTTTCATAGTCATCTTTCAACTCTACAACGAATGAAATCATTGCATCCACTTAGCGCTTAAGTCTCCTTGGGCCTAGTGGATCACATTCCATCCAATGTATGAAAGCATTAGATGTGAGCTTCCTACTTTGACCATTCATTGTAGTGAACACCCCCTTAAACCTATTGTCTTTCATTATATTTTGGTGAGCCTGACTCTTCTTACATACTTATAAATTTTAGTTTTAGATCTAATTTTTGCATGATATTATCAAATTTAGATGCATTCATATAATTGCATTGGTAAAAAGGACATAAAAATTGCACATTTTTATCTCTTATTTCATGCTTTTAGAGAACAAGTTCATTCTTTCATTGCATTTTCATGTTTCAAAATAATAAAAATATAGAAAATATTCCTTTTCATACATTTTTGTGTTTTTCATTAGATTATCTTATTTCATTGCAAGTTTCACTTTTCTTAGATTAGAAAAAAGTCAGATTTCTTTTTACAATACTTTACCACCTTTGATGATCCATTTAGTACCTATGACTTTGATATGCTTTATCCTACTTGTTATAACATGTTAAAGGATACTTTGATGCAAGATGATACTCTTAGGATACAATGGTATAAGCTATATGACAACCCTTTTTATGAACCTTCCAACAATTCCTGTCCCAAGGTTTTTCTCCCTCATAAGGACATATTGGTGAAAGAAAATATTTTTAAAACTTCTCACAATGATCTCTCTTTTAGATGAAACATTGAGGAATGATGTTGACTCTTTTTTTAATATGTACCTCTCACATGAGATAAATAGGGTGAAAGTAGACAATATTGTGGTAAAAGAGATCAATATGCTTAACAAATCCTTGGATGATACTTTATCTTCTTTACATGACCTTCCCTCTAGAGATGAAGCATTAACGAGTTATCTTTGTCCCTCTCCTAAAGTTTTCCATGGAGATACCTTAGAAGAAGAGGATGACATCTTTAATGTTATCCCTTTTACAAATTAATCCTTTGAGAACAAAGATCATAATCAAGTCAATACCATTCATATGCAATCTCAATCTCCTCCTTCAATTCTTTCTCCAATACAAAAATGCACCACCAAATCTTCAAGAGGATAATTGGGGATCATTAGGCTTCACACCCAACTTCCATAGAAAAAATAAAATCCCTAAATTTGTGATAAAAACCCTTTACTTTAACACATGTATAGATATTTCTTGGGCCTCTTTAAATTTCAATCCAATCTAACCTAAGAGTGAAGATTCCTACTAAAATTTTAAATTCTAAGCTTAATGATTACAATGGACATAGTCTAGGACATGCCCAACTTACATTACACTTTTCCAAATAAGGTTTAGGTTCCCAACCTCCCCTTTGTTCAATCAATCTATATATTCTTCTCCTAATTTCTTATCACAACAAGAGTTTTTTTTTAGCTTTTCAAAGCCAATTCAATTACGCTTCCTTTGAAAAACAAACAAAAAATACTAGACAAAAGTAAGAAGATCCTTCCATTTTTGTGTCATCAAATTCGTGGTCATAAATATAATGAATGCCATTATTTGCATGTAAATTTTAAAAATTCATTGACTGTAGTGTAGTTCTATTAGATATTTCTTGCATATATGTGTTGCCATTAATGTTTATTCATTGATGCCAACATATTTCTTTATTCTTGACAGTTTCCTAGTTTGTTCAGTTAAGAGTTTTGGCTCGGTATGGATAGTGTATTCCAGATCAGTTGTTGTGAAGCACTAGAGGTGTTGAATAATGTGTGTACTTGATATTGTTTAAGTTGCAGAGGTTCTCTTTATGAATTGAGAAAGTTATGGTTGATTTATCACAAGACATTTTTATGGTTATTTCAGTGGAGATAGTGTTGTAGTTTTTGGATTGGTGAGGATTAGTTAGGCAATATTTTTTGTTGTTAACCTAGTGGTGAGTTAAGTACATGGATGTGTTCTTAGTTTAGACATTTCATGATTTGGATGCTGGAAAGCTATTCATCTTGAGTAACAGAGGTTGATGATTAGTGTTCCTAATGAACAATACAGAGACAATTATAAATTCTGAGACAAAGATGTTTGTGTTGTTGTTATGGTAATTCATGTTTCTTGTTGATGTTTCTAAATCATGTTCTATTCATGTTGTGGATTGCATTGGGTTGTGTGATCAGATTCAATGATTTATCTTTGTCATGTTGATTTTTTTGGCCAACTTGATGGATATTGTGTTGTGAAGATTTGTGGAGTGATCTATGGATCGTAGCGTGTTCATGGATGAAGGATTGGGTCCTAGCTATGTCTTTGCCAACATGTATTGGATCACATTGAGGATTTTGTATTGCTCTATAATATTTTTAAATGAGGTCCATAGCCAATCTTGTTGTAATGTATTACTGTAATGTATTTAAAGATGTAATATTTTCTATTGAGAGAGAGAGAGAAGGAGATGTTGGATGGAATAATATATCAATGGATATGCGAAGAGGTATGAGTGGAATCTAAAATAAAGTTAGAACAAAGTTGTACTTTATTGGATTTGTATTGGCATGTCAGAGATGTTATTATTTAGTTCATAATTTAGTAGATTGTTGACCACAGTGGATTGTAGTCCGCCTTGGGTTGTTGCCTTTGTAATATTAGGGTTGTTACCCTCAATTATATTTGGGTAGTAAGCCTAAATGCATGTGCATTCCCCTATTGTACCTTTAAAAATATTATATGTGCTAGTACATCATCTAGTGGCTTTGACCCCCACTTTGGTTTTTCCCTTAACTGGCTTTCCATGCAAAAAAATATGATGTTGTGTGTTCTTGTGTTTATGGTTCAATTCTTAAATATTCACATTAAATAAAAAAGTAAGCATTGTTCAGTTTTGGTTTTGACAAAAATGTTTTGGACACAACTAATTCAATCCCCCCCCCTTTTAGTTGTGTGTGTTTCCTTATTTATATTAATTGGTATAAGAGCTAGATCCTCTTTTTGAAGCTTAATCACTTGAGGTGATCTGGGATGGCAGCCTTTAAGAAGGAGAGTCTAATATTTGATGGAACCAACTATGCTATATGGAAGGGAAGAATGATTATACACCTGAGATGCATTAGAGAAGAGTATTGGATGATTACAAAGAAAGATTACCAGCCTCCTGCAGATTTGGCCATTGCTACTACTGATGAGAAGACAAAATTTGGATATAACATGAGAGACAAGGAAGCCTTGTTAAGTTCCTTATCAGATGTCGAATATACAAATGTCATGGATTTGGAGACCTACATGAGATATGGATAAAATTGGAATCATTACATGAAGGAGATTCTCTTGTGAAGAAATCAAAGTTCCAGAGCATGAAAGGAAAGCTAAAAGTCTTGAGGATGAGAGAAGATGAAAACATTCAAGCCTATGTTCAGAAAGTGACCAAACTTGTTTGTGGAATCAGAAGTGCTGGTGGAACAATGGATGAGGATGATATAGTTTCTAAAATTATGAGATCCTTGCCTCTTTCTTATGATAAAAAAGTTGTTTCAATTAATGAAATCAAGAGTGTTTCTAAAGTGACAAGGGATTCACTGGTTGGTAAGTTATCTATTTTTTAAATGACTAGTTTTTGTGATAATCTTCCTAAGTACGAATCTGCATTTAAAGCTACTATTTCTATGGATAAGACAAAGTATGAGTATGGAGAAAGTTACTCTAAGATATGATCTAGATATACAAAGGAATGGGAAGAGATTGAAGAAGAGGAAAGAAAGATGGAAGCCCCAATAGAAAAAAGAGTACCCAAGGGTGCAGTTAGTATGAAGGGAAGTTACATTTTGAATTATTTTTTCTTGCAATGAGATTGGCCATTTTTCTTCTAGATGTCTTGAGAGACTAATGAAGCATAAGGTTAGAAATTTTCAGCCTAAGTATCACAAAAAAAGTTATCTAGCTACTACTAATGGTGCGACTAATGATGAATCTTAAAAGAGTGAAGATGAAATTATCTTTATTTCTATTAAAGATGAGAATCCTACCTTCTTGAATGAGGAAAAAGCTCTAGTTGCACATGTTGAAATAATATATGAATGGGTAATAGATAGTGGTTGTTCACATCATATGACTAGAGATAAGAACAAATTTGTGAAATTGGAAAGGTATGATGGTGGTGTTGTCAGATTCAGTGACAATACTCCTTGTTTTATCAGAGGAAGAGGTTCAATTACACTAGATGGTAAGAATGATACTAATGATGTCTTATATGTTGATAGTTTGAAACATAATCTTTTAAGTGTTGGATAGCTTTTTATTAAATGATACATGTTGGAATTCAAGGATGGAAAGTGTACAATCAAAGGAAGCTCTAAAAATGTAATTGCATCAAGTACCAAGACTAGAGATAATATTTTTCATTTGAATAGAACTGAGAATAAATGTTTGATTGCCAGAATTGATGACAGTTGGTTATGGCATAAGAGACTCTATCATGTAAACTTTGATAACATTGTGAAGATAAGTGCTACACATATATTAAGAGATCTACATAGATTGTTGAAGCTTGATAATGTGGTGTGCAAGGAATGTTAGTTGGGAAAGCTAACAAGATCTACTTTTAAAAGAAAGAGATTCTTCAAATGGATTATTAGATTTGGTGCATACATACTTATGTGGTCCTAATAGAACTAGGATTTTTAATGGTGATAAATATTTCATACTATTCATCGATGATTATTCATGGATGACACAGGTTACATCTTTTAAGGAAAAATATGAAGCTTTTGACAAATTCAAGATCTTTAGAGCTATGGTTGAGACTAAAACATGATTGAAGATGAAATGTTTGAGATCAGATAGAGGTGGAGAGTTTACTTCAAAATAATTTAATGCATACTATGAAGAGAATGGAATAAGAAGATAGATGTCATCTCTCTGAACCCCTCAACAAAATGGAATTGTAGAGTGAAGAAACATATCTATTCTTACACTGCAAGAACTATGATGATGGAGAAATGTATATGTACTAGAGAGAAGCTGTGAGTACTACAATCTACACTTTGAACCAAGTTTAGATAAAGAATGGTACATAAGACCCTTTATGAACTTTGGTAAGGTCATGTTCCCATAGTGAAGTATTTTAGATTTTTTGGAAGCAAATGCTATATCAAGAGAGATGAAGATTTAGGAAATTTTTATCCTAGGTGTGATGAAGGTATCATTCTTGGTTATTATACAAAGAGAAAATATTATAAACATTTTAACAATTGATTGAGAAAGATAGTTGAAATTGATAATGTGAAAGTTAATGAAAATTATCAGAAAACAAGTCAATTTATGTAGTTATGAATTAGATGATGAAGAAGAAAATAAGATTGTACAAGTATAGAACCAAAATCAGAATCAGAATCAAAATGGATCGACAAAATAGGATGGGAAAGTTCTAAATGAGGAAGATGTGGAAACACAAGAGTCTGCTACAAAAGAAAAATTGAAGACTCCAGGGTATGTAAGGTTGAATCACTCAGAAAATCAGATTATTGATGATAGAGATCAAGGTATCATGACTAGAGGAAAACATGCTAGAATTAGAGATAAAATTTGCCTGATTTCTAAATTTAAACCTAAAGAAGTTGATGAAGCTTGCAAAGATGAAAGTTGGGTTAAGGCAATGTGAAAATAATTGGAATAGATTGAAAAAAACAAAACGTGGATCTTAGTTCCCGGACCGAAGGTCAAGAATGTGAGTGGAACAAAATGGTTTTTTAGGAACAAAATAAATGAAGATGGTGAAGTGGTAAGGAACAAAGCCAGATTGGTTTTCAAAGGATATTTACAAATGGAAGGCACGGAATTTGAGGAGACCTTTGCTCCTATTGCAAGAATTGAAGCTGTTAGAATATTTCTTTCATATTCTACTTAAAAATATTTCAAGGTATATCAGATGGATGTTAAGTCTACATTCTTGAATGGGGAGTTCGAAGAGGAAGTCTACATTGAACAGTCTGATGGTTTTCCTTTGACTGATCAAGGTGACATGGCTTTTCTTTTGAAGAAAGAATTGTATGAAAGGTTAGATAAATATTTGATGAAACTTGGTTTTAGTAAAGGATCTACTGATAATAATTTGTATTTCAAAATTGACCATGACAATATCTTGATTGTTGAAGTATTTGTGGATGATACCATTTTTGGTGGAAATGACAAGTTGAGTAAAGACTTTGTTGATAAGATGCAAAATGAATTTGAGATGTCAATGATACATGAGATGAAATTATTTCTTGTTCTTCAAATTACTCAATCAGAAAAAGGGATTTTCATATCATGGTCTAAGTATGTGAAGGGCTTGTTAAAGAGATTTGGAATGGATGATTCCAAACATGTTGGAACCCCTATGGTTACTAGTTTCAAGGTAACAAAGAATGATGATTCCCCTCTTGCTAATCTTGAAAGGTATAGATCAATGATTAGTGGGTTTCTATACTTGACTCAGACTAGACCATACATAACGAATGATGTTTGCATTATTGCGAGATTTCAAGAAGAACCAAAGGAATTACATGTTGCTACTATTGAGAGGATTTTTAGATACTTGAAAGGGATAGTGGACTATGGCCTATGGTATCCTAAGGATCAACATTATGTGTCTATATTGGTAATGTGGATGACAAAAAATTTACTACATGTGGAGAATTCTTCTTGGAGAAGAAGTTAGTCTCTTGGTCTAGTAAGAAAAAAACTTGTATATCTCAATCTACTGCTAAAGTTGAGTATGTTGTTGCTGCTAAAAAATGTAATTAGGTAGTCTAGATGAAGCAAGTGCTAGAACATGTCAGAATAAGTTTTAGTGAGTCTATTGTTATTTATTGTGACAATTCAATTGCTATCAATATTTCAAAGAACCCTGAGTTGTATTAAAAAACAAAGCATATAACTATAAAGTATCATTTCTTGAAGGATAAGGTGAATGAAAAGGAAGTCAGATAGGACTATGTGTCTACAAAAGAATATATTGAAGACACCTTCACAAAGCCCTTGCCAAAGGATACTTTTGAGTATCTCTGAGGTTACCTTAGGATGATAGTTTCTCTTGATTAGAGCTAGAGGTGAATGGATTTGCATCAGTCCAATGCTTATACAAAGATTATCTTTCATTCTGGATTAGTGCTTTTCAGATTAGTTCAATTTGAGCTCAATCAGTTGTACAACCGGCCTCGAGGGTATCCCCAACGCGGTAAGTACCCAATTTTATTTTATTTTTGCTTCATTTATGTCTATTTTTGCACATTTTCAATGTTTTTTGAATATTTTTGTATGAAACTTTGAAGTTTCACATGACTTTACTGAGAAGTGTCATATGACACTTTGCATAACCTTGAAGTCTCACATGCCCTTTTTATCATGTATTGCATGAGAAATACCCACTTGTCCTATGATATGGTGTGAAATATCACACTATGCTAGAGTGTCGTACCTATATATTATGAAGCATCATACGAAGAAAAAAGTTAACTATTGAAATATTGTTTTCCATTTTTTGAGTTTTTGACTACTTAGTGACTTGACTGGGAGTACTTGGATCTGTTGTTGATGCTTTTTTGATGCTTTTAGTTGCTTTATGACATATCTATGATGTATTCTAATTTTTTTTTACTTGTGTTTACAGTGTCAATTTCTAGATTTGGCTATCAAGGCACCTCACCCAGTAGGTCTGCGCTTAGTTTCCCGATTATCTATTGATGAGAGAGGAACTTTAGAGTCTATGGGCCTTTGTGATCTATTGTAGATGCCCCATATTTGGGAAAACCATTGATTTCTGACCACACCCACTGAAAGATTCCACTTAGAGAATAATACCTTCCACCTTCCCACTAGAGAGGTTACAGTGACACTAGAGGATGTCTATCACATTCTTTGCATTCCCTGTCATGGAGAGCCAGTAAGTATCCTTGATAATTATAGATTCTTGATTCAGACATACTTACGTTCACTATTACTAATTTTGATACTGATACTGAAATTTGTTCTTGTAGATATAGTTTAATCAGTCGCCTGTAGATGGGATCACTTCTATGTAGACCATTTTTTGGAGATTTCACCATCCTGGACTGCACCATCCTCTGGGAGAAGATGATGGAAAGCTATAGTGAGGAGTACCTTATGGATTTCATACTTTTTTCACTAATCAGATACATCCTAGGTGTTGATAGGAGTCAGAGAGGCTTCTAGTGTGGCTGGGGAAGATTGGTTATCGATCTATTATCTTGTCTGAGAAGGATGACATTGGGGACCCTCTCTCCTAGTAGACATGTATCGTGAGCTTCATGATATAGTCTACAGGGAGGGGAAGATTTGGTCGGCAAGGGCCATCTTAGCATAGGTATGGGTGTGGGAGTACATCATCATGATCTACCTTGCCAATATTATTATTATCTAATGATTACAACCTGATTATAATCCACAATCCCTTACAACTCAATACTGCCGCAAGAAGCTGCTATAACATACATCATAAAGAAATCCCTATCCCTAAGCTATTTTATACAATTTTATTTTTCCGCTTTAGGGTTAAAACATGTCATCCCAAAATTAGCCAATAAATGTTCCCCGAACCCCAACGAGGGTGGGGGGAAAAATGTATAGTACTTCCCTGATCAATCACCACAATATAAAATGCCTGAGGGTATAGCCCAGACAGAGGGGGTGACCCTATATATATGTATTCAATTTTTATTTAGTAGACCCATGTAAGGGACACTCCATATTGGTGAAAAAATTTGGACAATCTTCATTCTATTGTATGGAATCCATATATTGAGTGTGAGAAGTGGGAAGAGGCTAGGGATAAGCTATCTTATATGTTTTACAGTCGGCCACTGTTGGGAAAACACTCTGGTATAGTTGAGATATTTGTGATCAGAAAAGTGTGGCATCAATTTGGTAGGGTATAGGGCATCAGTACTGAGACTACCGATTATGATCGATACAGGGCGGAGGAGGACCTTGGAAGGGGTCCTATGTTGATATATGACATATGTTTACATGATATGAAGAAGCTACAAATAGTAGTACTTGACCTTCTCCCCAAGCTCACAGATGCAGGGGCCACCTCAGACTATAAGAGGTGGATTCAAGAGCATTTGTATCCCATATTTATAGTGTCAACATACTTGAGATCTAGAGATAGAGGGGACGAAGATGATGAGGGTGGTGATGGGGATGGTCGAGGGAGTAGAGGAGGAGGAGACAACACTAGTGGGTCCATGAGTGATGCCCCTTCTAGAATCCAACCATCCAGATCTAGGTCTTGGGGTATAGTAGTGTCTATGGATATGGATGAGCTTGACAAGCGTTTAGTGAGGAGGCCATGGGTAGACCAAGGGAGAAGGGAAAATGACAGACCTGCAACATAGCCAAAGCATAGGGCACCTATCGATGATGAGCTAGCACAGAGGGTTACTATTTTGGAGGTAGAGTTACAGTAGGCACGGATTACCATATCCATGAGAGACTAGCATCAACTTGATGATAGACCCCAGATCCAAGAGCGCAGGCAGGAGAGAGACCAGGTGCGACAAGAGGCACATTGAAATGGGGGCAGAGTGGCCTACTATTATACATCCTACATAGCCATGGTACCTATGAGTCAGAGAGTGCCATAATAGTTGTAGCATGCAGGTAGATTAGAGGGTGAGGTACATGCACCAGGTAGGGCCTAGGATCCTCCACTAGCTCCACCTGCTTTAGAGGGTGGAAGCTAATTGTAGATTGTATTAGGGCTCCATTTGATATTTTTTACTCAAGATTTTGATCTCATTATTTTACTCAGACATGATCCATTTTTTATATATATGGTACCTATTTTTGTTGATATATTGCATACTTGTCTCATTTCCTTTATACTCATGGATGTATCTTTACTTTCTACACATGTATCTTATGATATTGATTGTATACTCATGCCTTCTACTTAACTATTTTAAAATGTGATGCTCTCATAGTTGTAGATTCCTTATGCTCTGATATATATATATATATATATATATATATATATATATATATATATATATATATATATATATATATATATATATATATATATATATATATGTTATGCACTTTATGATTTAAAACATAATCCTTTGAGTAGATTAGATATGATGATATGATTAATCCCTTGTGATGATGGGAAAGGGAAAAAGAGTGAAAGATCAAGGAGATGAAAAAGACATGGTCGAGATAGAAGAAGAAGATACGCGATCGAGCGTAGTTGACTAACTATCCAATAATGATGAAGGATACTCCCTCCAAACTCAAAATCCAAACTAATAATGCACCTAAGAAATGAAAGCTACCATGAAAATACAAAGTATGATTTGCAAGGGTTAATAGGTCCTTATTCTTATCATCAAGCCTTATTGAGGGACATCACAAGATCATACAACTGCCACTACTGCAAACACAACTATGAAGATATGAATATGATCTATATCAGATAGAATGTTGGAAATACATGTAATCATCAAAACATAAGTGTTGAGATGAACTGAACACGGTTTCCAAGTTAATGTTGCAAGATTATACCAGTATCGAAGCATAAGTGCCAAGATAACCATGAGTACGGTCTTACCTAAGAAAACATAATGTAATAGTCAAGGATATAGCTCTAAATCTCTTGAGTGTCCAAGAGATCAAAGAAAGAGACCCCTAGGATCATTAAAGTGATACCCATAGGCATAAATCAAAGAAAATATGCCCCATGCCCCCTATCCTCTAGTCGTAACATCATGGAGAGACTAAGGAGGGAACACTCAGTGAAAATCATTAGTCAAACAACACATAAAGAGAATAAGTCATATCATGTATCATTCGTTTCAATTTAAGTGTGGTGTAAAAAAGAAAAGAGAATCACTGACTCGCTAGGACTTATGCATGTAAGTGAGAAATATCGCACAATCGTAGATTGTGAACAAAACATAGACTTAAGATAGCATATTTGATAAGTGTTAAGAAACACTCGATGTCAAAGGTAGTATTGAGAAGCACTGTTTAGGGTGTGTCGCTAAAAGGCACCATCGTACATCAAAGGAGAGTACAGTTCATGCCCCCTAGCCCAAGACAAAGGCCAATTCCAGACCAAGGAGATAAAAAATGGGAGTCGAGAAGGGTTTAGAGTGCAAAGTGATAAGATGATATATGTAAGCGCATGGGTCTCAAGTAGCTCTTGTTTCCAGGTTTTCACCACTTGGGAAGATTATTTATTTTTTCTACCAAGGCACCTATTTCCAGGTTTTCACCAACGCGTGATCTTTTCTTTTTTTGATTTTTTTCTTTTTTTAATTGATACATCAAAGTGCCTATTTTCCATGTTTTCACTAAGATGATCATTTTTTCAAGACATTTTACAATTTTTGGAATTTTTTTAGGAGATTTTAAGATATTTACAAATCTCCTGTAGCATCATGCTTAGAACTTCTTCAGATGAAGCATGTTGATAGGTTTAGAGAGTTGTTTTCCCTCAAGTGTAGAAATTTGATAAGCACGGGATCCGAAAGTAGCAGTAACTATGTAGGGACCTAGTTAGTTTGGTTCAAATTTTCCTTTCTGTGCTCTATTTTGTTGATTCTTGGGATTTTCTCTTAAGATGAGATCTCCAACCTAAAACTCTCTAGAATGAACCTTTTTATTATAGTTCTATGACATCCCTTTCTGATATACTCTCATGTGATGAAACACAACTCTTCTACGCTCATCTATAATTTCTAACTCTTGTATACACATGATTTTGTTGTCATCATCAGTGATAAGGCCTCTTAATGAAATTCCTAGGGAAGGTATCTCAACTTCAAGAGGTTAAACAAATTCATATCTATAGACAAGTGCAAAGGGTAGGTCCATTAGGTGTAATAAATGCTAGTTTTGTAGGCCCAAAGTGTAGGATTAATCTATAAGTTCCAATCTCTTCCTATCTTATTCACTTTCCTATGTAATATTTTCAATAGTGTTTTGTTATAGGCTTCAGCTGGGCGGTTACCTTGAGGGTAGTAGATTGAGGACCAATGTCTTTTGATCTTGAATTTCTTACATAACTATTTGAGATCCTTATTTTTGAATTGTCCTCCATTATCAGTAATAATGGAGGAAGGTATGTCGTAGCGATAGATGATGTGATTAAGGATGAAAAAGGACACTTGTTTTCCTATAGCAACTGAAAGAGGAACAACCTCAAACCATTTTATGAAGTATTCTATTATAATGATAATGAATTTGTGTCCACTAGATGATTTATGATGTATTTGACCTACCAAATCAAAATCCCATTGCTGAAAAGACCAATGTGTAACAAAGGGAATAAGTTTCCTTCCTGGAACATGAATCAAATTCCCATGTATCTGACACTTCTTACAAGACTTAGCATAGCGTACAACATCTATCTACATAGTAGGCCAATAATAATCAACCGTAAGTATTTTTTGAGCTAGCGCAAGACCAATAGAGTGAGACCCACATATGCCATCATGGACTTCAGCTAACGCACATTTAGACTAATTGTTCTCTAGACAACTATGAAGCATTCCATCTAAACCCTTCTTAAACAAGTCACCAGAGATAATGGTATAACATGAGGCATTGCGAATGAGTTGTCATTTCTCATTGTGATTTAAGTTGTCAAGAATGATTTGGTCACATAGGTAGGAGTAGATTTTGGCATAGAGAGAGGATTCATGACCAATTATAGTGTAGATCACATGGTTTTCAAGGGAGTCATAGGCAAGATAATGTAGTTCTTACACAAAAAATTGAAATCTAGATTCATGTTCTTCCAATTGTAAGATAAAATCCAAGGTGGCCATAGCATCAGCCACCCTATTTTCAACCCTAGGAATCTAGTGAAATGTGACAAAAGAGAAGTAGCTCTTGAGAGTATCAATCATCTTCTTGTAAGGGATCAATTTATCATATTTTTTTATAGTCATTATTAGTCTGATTGATGACAAGTTGGGAGTCTCCAAAGATATGTAGCTTAGCAATCCTCCATTCAATAGCCAGCTTGATTCTAGTTGTCAAAGCTACTGGAAATATAAATGGGAAGGTAATACTGAGAGGGGGGGGGGGTGAATCAGATATCGCCTACTTTAACCTTTTATACTGATAAAACTTTATGCATGACATAAACAAAACTTGATCATTCTAAGTAACTTAACATGTTAAGAAGCATACATGAAATCACTCATAACACAATAATTTTGGTAACCCAGAAACCCTTGAAAGGTAAAACTGGGTTGGGGATGACACCCACAAATCTTCACTACTGTAGTAATAAGTTTTTCCTGTTAAGGCTTACAAAATGTGATCAATTCATGATCTACCCTGCGAAAGGTTTGCTTTGTTAAAAGATAAAAGACTTATACAGTCTACCTTGCTAAAGGATTTAAAACTTACATCAAAGTAAGCACTCGGTAAAGAGATTACATAAAGTTTGTAAAGACTACTCGGTTAAGAGATTTACCCTGATACACTAATTAAAATGTCTCAGTACCTGATCTTTCAGTTTGCACTTATATGCAGATTACAGATCTCCTATTTACTGTATGTTAGTGATCTCTTCTATTTGATCTTTTTTTATTTTTTCCTTTCACTGCTTAGCTCAGTCACTAAACTCTATCTGAATACTTAACTATTCTAAATATGCCTTTCTGTTCATTCTCTCATACTCATAGTATTCATTCGATCTCAATATCTCTTTTTCTCTATCTGATTCTCCTCTCTTTTTTTAGGGTTTAGATCTTGACCTTATATAATAACCAAAACATCTTAACGATTCAAGATCTACTATTTAGATTTATTCCTATTGCCGCTTAAGCTATATAATTTTCTGATTGGCTCTAGGTATTACATAGGGATCAATGATTACAAGATGAATGCGTAATTACCTCAACAAACAAAATACAAAACACCACTATCACCAAAAATGGTTTACCTCGATCATTGTGCCATTCCAAACTTATATGTCATTCCTGACTAACTCGGAAAATGTTATTCCTAGTACTCGGTATTCACTGTACTCAACATTTGTTAAACTCTTTGTTGCTCGGTAATCATTGCATATGTAACTTGGCAAAAACTATACTTGGCATAATACAAACATGTAGTGACCATGACTTTACTTGGTAGTACTACTGCTCAGTAAGTATTCAATACATAACTCCACCTTTACAAAATGACTCAGTCGCAGTGATGACTAACCATCATTGCCTAGATATATGACTAAGTGTGAAGCACTAATGGTCAACAAAACTATAGAGATCTACAGTCTCTCCCTTTGACATTAGTGGCAAAAACACTTTGTCATGACATTTGTACTTACAATTACAAAAGTATGTTGTACTAGCCTAATACTCCCCCTGAGATATATATACATTCAAAATTTTTTTACCTATCCTTAATCATGTCATGATGATTCCCCCTTGTTTTTGACATGATGATCTCTTCATTAGTAGGGAGTTCCCCAAATTTCTCCAAAAATGGTTTATGCAGCACCATGACCATGTGTAGTGCAGTTTCCCAAGCTATTGTAGCAATATTTAGAACTTCTATCTGCACTTCTAGCTGGGCAGCTAGACTGACTAGGCTCTCGGCTATCGACAAATTTGGATTTCTCTGAGTTAATTCCTTAGCCTTGACTAAATTTCTTTGTATGGCCTCTAGATGAGGTGTCAAAATAGTTTGCATAGAAAGTAGTTGAGATCAAATCTTGCCATCATTAGCCACCAACTCGGCTAACTTACCTTGGGTATGCAGGATTTTGGCATAATGTTCGGCACTAGTGTCTGCATCCAAGCTTAGAGACTAACTGGTAGCCTTAAGTTCTTATTTTAGTGTGTCAACCAGTCATTGATTCTCATCAGTGAATAGTTCAACATTACAGAATTCGGCTAACAAAGACTGTCCATTCACAACTACTTCTTCGGTCTCATTTACCAAAGTAGATAGCTCAACCTATTTCACTGCTATCTTGGCAGATACTTTCTCTAGCATTTTGGTCTCAAACTTTCATTCTGACCACTCAAATAACTTATCACTTGCACTACTAGCATCATTATTTTCTTTTTGAACAATGTGTACAAGCTGTTCTAATATGGGGCAGAACTATTTACATCTAATAATACATAAACTTCATTAAATATATCTTTTATTTCATATAGGACCTGTTTCTACTAATGTTCCCTTTGGAGTTCTACTTGCCTGCTTTTCCTTGTCAGCAAATCCTTCAATATCTACATTTTCTCATAAGATAGGTTATCGGTATCCCATTTAGGAATAACAATGACCTCATCAATTGTTACCTCACTTTTCTCCTATTGTGTTCTCAGTGGGGTGATTCCACTTGACATCTCTACAAGAGCTTGTATTTCCTCTTGCTCCTTAGGCTCTCGCACCTTAATAGATTTACCTTTTATATCTATTTCTCCTTTACCCTTATCCTTGGCATGAGGACTAACATCTTTTCCATCTAACTTATCTCCTTTTTCTTCTTTTTTGTTATCTTCCATAGGAGGACTTTGGATTTTTCCTTCAAGATTGTATTCTTTGTCCTCTTCCTCAACAAATGTAGATTTAGTTACTGGTACCAACTTTATGGGTTCCTCGGTAAGGCTTGTACCGACTAACTTGCCAATAGTTACAGCTTCAGGTATGGGAGGACTCATATCAATAGATTGTGTGCCATTAATTGTTGGATAATCCTTGACTTGTAAAAGTACTATGTTACTACCTAGCAAGGATATATCATTTTCTTTCTCGATCTTTAAATCAGCCTCAGTCAAAATTGAATTCTTGACGAGGCTCTCCTCGGTTATGTCAACACTGTGAACCTCTGATTTGTCCTAATCTTCCACTTCCTTAGGAGTTCCAGTCTCCATTTTTTTTTGTTTTCTTTTAGGTTCAACAAATTTTGAAGTACTAGCACCCTTTTCTTCATCCTTGTCACACAACAATCCAAACACTATTTTCCATATTTTGACACTTTCTTGTACAACATCCTCAACCTTGTGTTGAAGAATTAGATAAGCTCTAAGTTTGGGATCAAACTTAGCTCTGTATTGTTCAATTATCTATTTGATGTTGGCAGGGGTGAGACTAGACTCAACTTGTGCTAAAGTGCTCTCCCTTATTTCCTTTTCAGTTTGCAAAGCATATTCCCATTTCTATGCAACCCTATTGCTTAATTCCTTGGGAATTCTATTTTCTATTTGAATTGGCAGCATCTTGAAAGTGCACAACATTTCAAGAATAACATCTTCCACTTTTTCTTTGTCTCCAATGCTCATGTTCCCAAATTTTAATCCTTTCAACTCATCTACTGTTGCAGAGCTAGTAATATTATAACATATTTCATCAATATTGAGTTGAGTATCCTATTGTGTAACCTTCCTCTTTACTTCTTCATCATCATCTTGTTCTAAAACAAGTTTCCTTCTAGGCCTCTTTATAACCTTATTCGGCACTACCTTAGGTAGTGTGAGTTTTCGCTTAACAGATGCAAGTGGCATCTTAGGAGTCTTAGCAGCAGCTCTCCTTGTTCTAGGCCCAAGTACTGGTGTCGATGACACTTTAGGTTTTAAAATTCTTTTCTTAGCCGGGGGCTCGGCAATCACTAGTTTCTTTTCTTTCTCTTCTTCTTTTTCACTATTACTAGTTTCACTCGATTCATCTTCTCCCAATCCTTGGGTCAACTCCAGTGGTGCATCCTGTTCAAATTCTTTGACATATTTTTCCAAATTCTTCACTATCTTCTTTCTTTTCCTCTCTGTGGTGGCAGCCATTGATCCTAAAGAGATCTTGGATTTAGCTTCATCAAAGGTTCTAAAGTAAGGTGCTTTACTATCAATTTCTTCAGCTAAGAGGGTTGTAATATCAGCAGTAGCTTGATCTATATTTAGTTCATAGGGTAATGGCATTAACCATGAAACCATAGGTAGGACTGCTTGTGCATAAGTAAAATCTGTATCTACTAGAAAACATATATCCTTACTGTATTTTTCAATCAAAGACACAAGGATTCTAGTCCTCTTTCTCATCTTCTTCTTAAACTCAACAAAATAGTTTTCCTTTATTCCATTAAAGTTATCTCCAATCTGACTTACAAATTCATTGATTTGAACAGTGATGGGTCTCCTCTTATCCCATATAACACCTCCATGTGTAGGAAAACACTTCTTTACATAAAAGAACAAACATATCAGTAAGGAACCAAACTTACACATAGAATTCTTCACAGTCTGGATGGAGTTCAAATTCTCAGCAAGTTGAGTCAGCTGGAGCTCAGCAAGGTCATATGTGTGCCCTTTCTTGATTATCTTCCATGCCTGGTCCACTGCCATACAAGGGACGCTGTCCAACTGACTAGATTGATAAAACTTGTGTGACATGACTCTAACAACAAAGTCAATTTTCAGATCAATTATGGTGGAAATTTTCATTCCTCATTTTTTCTAAACTGCCTGGGTGTTGGCTTGAATATCTTCCTTACTTGCACATTTCATCGTTCTTTTCCCATCAATTGTAGGGTATCTAGTGACTTGATGTATCATCTCCTTTGTAATCTTTACTGGTCCATCTTCCAGCCATAAATGCATGTCATGTACTCGACTCAAAACAATCTTTATCCATTCCACTTTAAAATTTTGCAGGAAATCTAGGGCATGCACTAACCCTTGATATGCAATAACCTTATGTTCTGGCTTTAGCACTCCGTTGACACATAGTCTATCATAAGCTTCCCTGATCTCGTAATCACTGATTTCTCCAATTTAACACATGTAGCAAGACCTAATGTCATTCATTATTAACACATTCTCTGGAATGGAAGATAGGGCTCCATTTAAATCTCCTTTGATCACACTCTTTGACATTGCCTTGAATACCTTCAGCTTGCATACTTCATTTCTTACTAATTGCACATTAAAAAATTCCATCCCTTATTTCTTGATTGATGCAAATGATGATGATGCCATTCTAAACAATAGTTTCTGAAAATAAATATTTACTCAGTAAAATACCTTTCTCATTAATAACCTGTAGATAGATTTTGCCGACGGCACGCTGAGAAAATTCAGAATTGCCTTTCTTAAACTGGTTGCACAAACTTTGAATCACTCTCTAAAATCTCAAATAGCATGGTGAAATGAAATTAATGACAACTTTCCACTTTATAGAATCCAAAAAGTAGAATTAGGGCCTCATAAATGCTCCGTACAAGTTTTGGTGGAATACAGCTGTCTTAGCAAACTCATGTTAACTTTGGTTAATCACAAGCTTAGTCGATATAATCATTATGATACAGCTTGGTGTATATAGCATTTTGGTCGTAATAGGTGCTTGGCATATATTGATAACTCGGTCAAGACACTGATGCTCGACATCAAAAATGAAATTCCCTATTTTGCTCAGCTATGTCCTAATGCATCTTTATCTATGCAGATATGGACTTTTGCTCAATTCTATGTTAGGAACTGATGAAAAATAAAACTTTGCAAGACTCAGTTCCAAACATACCTTCCATGATTAGTTAGAAGAAGTGTGGTCACCTGATCCATCGGATTGGATGACCGTAGATGTGCTAGCTTTGCTTGTGGTTTCTTCTTCTTTCTTCTTCCATGTCTTGTCCATCTGATTCTTCAATTTCTCATGGATATCTTCATTCTGGTTCTTATCATTGTTCGACATGGGTGATCTACAATCTTTCTTTAGGTGACCGACCTTATTACATTTGTAACAGACCATGCTTCCATTCATCCAACTTTTAGACTTGCCTCTAAAATGAGTCTTAATGCAATTTTCTCCAATGTGTCCATATTTACCACAATAGTGGCAATTATACCAAGTGTTGTAATCCCAATTATATGAGTTATGCTTCGTGATTGGCTTAGTTTGTTCATTTGATGACCACCTGGGTCTAGATCTACATTCAAATGCTTTGTGCCCATATTTTTGACAGTTGAAACAAATTTCTTGAAATTTAGGTGAGGTGGATGAATTGTTAGCCTTAGATCTACATTCATGTGCTCAATGTCCATGTTTCTTGCAGTTAAAACAATATCCATTAAACTTAGGTTTAGGATCAGACTTACCATGTTTGCTTCTACATATGTTGGCTATATGTCCTGGCTTTCCACAGTGATGACATGTGGGCTTGGTGTTCTTTGGTTTAACAATCTTTTGTTCTCCTTTCTTTGATGAGTCTCATTCTTCAGTAGATGATGAATGTTCATTCAGTCCAAGTCCATCTCTATCACCAGATCTTTTAGGTGATCTCAACAGCTCTTCAAAATACTTTGTAGCTTCATTGGGTTTGTTCATCCTTTCATTGATGTCTTTTTCAGTTCTCAATTCATGTACCAGCTGATCATTTTCAGACCTTAGTTGATTGATTTCCATATCTTTCCTACCCAATTCTTGATTAGTCAGCAGTAGTTGATTTACCATATCTAGTTGATTATTAGTCAACCTTTGCATGTTTCTTGTTCTTTCATCTAGCCTTATTGCAATTTGTCTTTTATCTTCTTCAGCCATTGCCTTATCAACTTCAACTTTATTTTTCTGTTCCACTACTTCACAAAGGCTGATAGATTGAATTTCCTGTTCTCTCTTTAGAGTTCTGATATCATCATTTAGTATGGTATTTTTCTCCAATAGTTCTTTTATAGCTTTATCACTTTCTGTAGAGTTACCATTATCAAATAGTCCAGATATGTCTTCTTCATTGTACTATGGCTCATTTTGTTAAAAAGAAATTTCTCTTCTTTTTCTCAAAGATTTCTTCAATTCCCCTCTGGCTACTTCCAATTTTTGTAATGCCAGTTGTACATCAATCTTTTGATTCTCAATGATCTTCCCTATTTTATAAGCTTCCATCTTAAGATCTTTTTCTTCAAGTGGTTAGACTTTCTTATAAGAAACCTTGTAGCTCTAATACCAATTGTTGGAAATATAAATGGGAAGGTAATACTGAGAGGGGGAGGTGATCCAGATATCACCTACTTTAACCTTTTATACTGATAAAACTTTATGCATGACATAAACAAAACTTGATCATTCTAAGTAACTTAACATGTTAAGCAACATACATGAAATCACTCATAACACAATAATTTTGGTAACCCAAAAACCCTTGAAAGGTAAAACTAGGGTGGGGATTGCACCCAAAAATCTTCACTACTGCAGTAATAAGTTTTTCCTGTTAAGGCTTACAAAATATGATCAATTCATGATCTACCCTGTGAAAGGTCGGCTTTGTTAAAAGCTAAAAGACTTATACAGTCTACCTTGCTAAAGGATTTACAACTTACAACAAAGTAAGCACTTGGTAAAGAGATTACATAAAGTCTGTTAAGACTACTTGGTTAAGAGATTTACCCTGATACATTGATTAAAATGTCTCAGTACCTGATCTTTCAGTTTGTACTTATATGCAGATTACAGATCTCCTATTTACTGTATGTTAGTGATCTCTTCTATCTAATCTTTCTTGATTCTATCCTTTCACTGCTTAGCTCAATCACTGAACTCTATCTGAATACTTAACTATTTTGAATATGCCTTTCTATTCATTCTCTCATACTCATAGTATTCATTTGATCTCAATATCTCTTTTTCTCTATCTGTTTCTCCTCTCTTTATCAAGATCTACTGTTCAGATTTATTCCTATTACCACTTAAGCTATACAATTTTCTGATTGGCTCTAGGTATTACATAGGGATCAATGATTACAAGATGAATGCGTAATTACCTCAACAAACAAAATACAAAACACCACTATGACCAAAAATGGTTTACCTCGATCATTGTGCCATTCCAAACTTATATGTCATTCCTGACTAACTCAGCAAATGTTATTCATGGTACTCAGTATTCACTATACTTGGCATTTCTTAAACTCTCTATCGTTGGGTAATCATTGCATATGTAACTCGAAAAAAACTATACTTGACATAATACAAACATGTAGTGACCATGACTTTACTCGGCAGTACTACTGCTTGATAAGTATTCAATACATAACTTGGCCTTTACAAAATGACTCGGTTGTAGTGATGACTGACCATCATTGCCTAGAGATATGACTAAGTGTGAAGCACTAATGGTCAACAAAACTATAGAGATCTACAAAAGCCTCATGCTCTACTATGTTGTTTGTGCAAGGAAACAACAATTTTTATGACTTTGGGATAGTATATCCATGAGGTGTGATAAAAAAAATTCTAGCTCCATCACCATTCTATGTGTAAGATCTATCAAAGAACATTTTCTAGGTGCGCTCAGTGACATACATAATGGATGCATTAAGAAAGTAAATATGCATAGGAGTATCATCTGGTAGAGGAAATTTAGCAAGTTAATCAACATTTCTTATCCTTTTATAGCTTTACGATTGACGTACTCAATGTCAAATTTAGAAAGAATCATCATCCACTTAGCCAGTTGACCAGTAAGAGTAGCTTTACCTAGAAAATATTTTACATGATCAATTTTTTCTATGAGCTCTATAGTATGTGCCAACATGTAATGTTTGAGTTTTTGAGACGCAAACACCATAGAAAGAAAATATTTCTCAATTTTATTGTAATTTATCTCATAGGCTACCAATGTTCTATTGATATAGTATATATCTCTTTCTTTCCCATGTTCATCTTGTTGTGCTAGTAATGCCCCCAAGGATGTAGTTGTAGTTGGGATATACAAAATAAGGGGTTTCCCTGGGATAGGAGGCATTAAGATTGGAGGTTTAGCCAAGTATTCCTTAATCTATTGAAGACTCTTTTCACATTCTTCATTCCATGTACATGTAGCTCCTTTGTGTGGATTTTTATTAAAAGGTTGAGCTATATCATCAAGCTAAGATATGAACCTCCTAATAGACTGAAGACATCCTTTCAGACTCCTTAGTTGACTTATGTTCTTGAGAGGTGGAATCTCCATTATATCTTGGACCTTCTTGGGGTCAACCTCAATTACTTTTGCTGAAATGATATATCTGAGTAATTTTCCTAAGGTGATGCTAAAAGAACACTTCTTGGGATTCAATATGAATGAAATTGTTCCATCCTATCAAATATCAAGCTCAAATATTCAATATGTGTATTTCTCTTTTTAGACTTAGCCAAGGTATCATCCACATAATCTTCCATATTTGTATGCATCATGTCATGAAATATTATAATCATAGCTCTTTGGTAGGTGGGTCCTGCATTTTTAAGCCCAAATGACTTGACATTCCAGCAAAAGGTTCCCCATGCACATGTGAAGGTATTCTTTTCTTGATCTTCAGGAGCTATCTTGATCTGATTATATCCCGAGAAACCATCCATAAGAGAGTATATTTCATAACCCGCAGTCATGTCCACTATCATGTCTATATTTGGGAGTGGAAAGTTATCCTTTGGGTATGATTTATTAAGATCTCATAAATCTATACATACATGAATGGAATTTCATGCTTAGAAATAGGTACAATAGTTGAAATCCATTCAGCATATTCAATAGCCCTTATGAATCCAACACTCAAGAGTTTTTCCAATTATACTTTGACTAAGAGAGCTACATGTAGATACATTTTTCATAGCTTTTGTTTTACTGGCTTGATACCAAGAGCTATAGATATATGATACATAATAATATTAGTGGCAAGCCCTAGCATGTCTGAATATGTCCAAGAAAAATTTATGTTTTTTTCTCTGAAGAATTCAGTGAATTGTTTTTTTTCATCTACTGACAAAGATTGAGCTAAGGTGTTTCAGTTGTTCCTAGATTTATAGCTTGTGTTGTCTCTATTAAGACTGAAGATCTTTCCTGGAAGTAACTGGGTAGGCTACCAAGTACTTCATCTTCAGGTGCCTCAAAGATATTTTCACCCTCAGATACGTCTTTTGTTTTTACTTTTTTTTCGGCTATAACACTGCCACAAAGTGGTTTTCACCATCAAAACACCCATTCTTTTTTTTTCTTTTTTTTTTTGTGACTAAGGTACTTGATATTTGTCTCAATCATATTTGTTACTAGTTTCATACTGGAAGAAACCACAGGTTCAATGGCATTAAGGTAAGAGGCAATTTCATAGTCATTCTGAAAGGAAGGTAATGTAGGTTGTTGGTTTTGTTGTGACCAATCGATAAGGTTGAGATACATGAGTGGGAGGGAAGGGTTCCAAAGTATTGATATGTGGGGAATCATCTCCAGGTGTAATGCCCCAAAAAATGGGCTATAAGTTCATTAACCTCCTATATCGACACATTGAATGAAATCAACATCAAAGTCCTCACCTAAGGCACATCGACACATCATCGAATCCTAATTGATTATCCTAAATTCTGCATCAGGGAATATTCTTAGTAATATTCGTAATCATCTTAATTATCTTTAATTTAATGATTATTTGGCAATAAATCCTATTTGTCCTAAAGTTTGATTAATTGAATATTCTAAATATTTAATTAATTAGATTTAATACTGCCACTTAATTATTTAATTGAATTTAATTATATTTATTCCTAATTATTATTATTTAAATTTGATAATAAATCAAAATTCCTATCATTAATTGATTAAATTCTTATTTAATTAATTTAAGCAAATTGTCATATTTAATGATATTAATTGGAATAAAAGTTTGATTTAATAATTGACTAACCCATAAATCAATTGTTTTATTTTTTAAAAATCAGTTAAGTTGAGGATAAATCACTTGATTTATTTATTTAATTCATAATTACTTATGCACATCCAAAAAGTAGTTAAACTATAAATCATAAAATCAATTCAAGTTGTTTTAAAAATAAGCTCAACTCTCTTTTGAGTTAAAAGTTGATCTCAACTTTTGATTTAAATCAAAAAGTTGTTTTTCCATGATTTATTATGAGTTAACTATCTTTAATTCCTTGTTGACTCAAAAATCAACTAAGTGATTTATGACTTTTTCCATGCACCTCCAAAGCCCTGGATTTCTATAAAACCAAGACTCAGCTCTTCAATCTCATATCTCAGAATTTTGCAAACTTATGCTAACGAATTGGTATCTGAAGAATTGAAGCTTCCTTTGTGAATCAACAACTTTTGTGAGATTATTCATATTTAGCATATCATTGTTAGATTAATTGTATTGCATATTAGTTTTTCATCTAGAATAGATTTCATATCAGATTTCTCATATTATTGCATAGAAAATCCAAAAAAATAGATTAATTTGCATCTAATTCATATCTAAATTTTGCATTCAAATCCTTCATTTAGGTGTCATCAAGGTCATTGATCTCGGTCCAATTTGATAATACATACTCGCATCTACTAGAAGGCAATAAATCACTTGGTTAGTTTAGTTTTCATTTCATTGCACGATTTCAATTTTAACTAACCTCTAATGTTTTACTAAAGTGTTGTGTCTACAGCTAGGTACAAAATTCACACACACATTTTTGGTGCCCATCGTGGGGCTCTAAAATGGGTTTCCATTCAATTTCTATCAATTTCTATCTTCTTGTCATTTTCTGTTCCAAGCTGTGATTTTTAATTTCTGTACGTACAATTTTCGTATGAGTTTTGTCAAAAATTCATATTAGAGGATACCCACTGTCATACGACAGTTTATTTGATCGACGATCATACCGCCAGAATCACATTGTCATTTGGAGGCTCTATTGTTGTATGGTCTGATAACCATTGTCGTACAAAATTTTGGACTGTCGTTCGGGAGGTGACCTACAGTCGTATGAGTTTTAGTGCTAGGTTTTGATTGTCGTTTCACCTTTTTGGGTAGTTTTCTAGATTTGTTTTCCTAATTTGGACTAACAGCTAACATTAACGATTGAAATTTGTTGTTTCTGATTGATTTCTGCTAATTTTGATTGGGAAAAAGTGTACGAATTGCTAAAAATAGGTAAAAATATACTAAGCACGTTGCGAGGAATTTAGGTAATCTATTTTAGTTGATAATGTTTCAATTTGGATTAAAAAGAACTCTTGCATGTCAAGCTTGTGTGACCTTTATTGCTTTCATATCACATATTTCATTTTGGGCTATAAAAATGAACATAGATTTGCTTTCGACATCTTTGTTACACATAGTAAATAGGCCCTATGAACACTATTTGTGGTTCTTGAGAGAGTGGGTTTCAAGTGAAAATCTTCTCAACAAAGGAACCCTTGTAGGTAGGGAGGTTACTGAGAGAGTCTCACGTTCTACTAGATTTGTGCGTCTTCGGCTTCTGATTTATACATTCTCTCTTCGGAGAGGTTGATAGATCATGAGTGAATGACATCATAGATCTTTGTGAGATAATCTTGGTCTTAGTGTGTCAAATTAATCTATCTATTTTGTTTGGGTTAACAGTGAAAGGGCTAGAGGATTATGCTCTACTCCCTTTTTGGGTAGTACCAAAAACTTGAATCCTTGAATCTGGAACCAGTCTCCATGTGGTATATTTTTTGAGTCACCTTTAGAGAGGGTTAACTATAGTGGACATTCCCTTAATTGGGTCAACCACATTCATGGAACCTCAAGCGGTAATAGCCATTTTCACCGTGGTAGTGACAACCGCTATATAAATGTCCTTGTGGAAGAAATCTCCACAGGTGTGGTCTCTTGTTGGGTTGTCAGATCTCCCTAGCAGATCCTAAAGATTAAGTTATTGGACTGTGTCAAAACCCTGGTGTGCTTGGATTGTAGTTCACCCTCTTGAGATCATAAAAGTTGTAGAGTCAGACCATTACTAAAAACCCTAGTGAGGCCAAATTTTCATTTTTCTAGGAATATGTGTGTTATTGCAAAACTTTTTGGAACATACACTGTTAGCACTCCTAGGGATTAGCACAATTCAATCATTTGATTGTTCATGCACAAGGTTGCTTTGTCCCCTATTCATTGTTTTCAGACGTGCTTGAAATCACTTGCTTGCTATTTTGTGTGCTTGTTTATCTATCTGGTTACTTAGAATGAATCAATCCGCTACAACCTTCAAATCTGGACAAACAATTTTGTGAACAATCTAAAACTGAAAACCTCAAAAATTGCAAAATCTGATGTCAAACACCTTTCTGGAGTCAAAAGTCATCTTGTAAAGTAAGAAAGTCGTACAAATTTTGCCTATTGTCATTTCAGAACCCCTAGATTGTCGTACGGTATATGGTACATTATCATATGAGTTTTGCTGCCAGTCAATTTCAAAAAAGTCAATTCCCTTCTATCAACTGTCGTGCAATTTTTTCAATAGTCATATGAGTTTTTCAATTATCATTTCATGCTATACCCACTATCGTACGAGCCTATAGAAAGTCATTTGAGAAATTTTGAAAAGTTGTCAAAAAGTTGTCAGAACTATCAGAGACCCAGCTTTTCCAGCCTATTTCTAGAGTCTATCAAGAAAATCATTGTGTTAGGAATAGAGCAACAAATATTGAGAATCCAATCATTTTCTAAAGTGGCCTTTGGAATCTGATTTAGCCTTCTGTTTAATCGATTTGAGTTTTTATCATCTTGTGTCAAAACCTTGCCATAACTATCAATCTTCAAAATGGCTAAGTGTTGTGAACTCATGTCTACTATCTTTTGGGAATCTACCCATACATCCAGGGCATAGTCTCCTTTATCTACATCTAATCTAAGCTTCAATCAATCAAACCTTGACAAGATTGCATCATTTGATCTTCTTGAATCAATTCATTCTTCAGTTGTCTTCATCTTGTTCTTTTATTTCACCCAAGGTTAATGGTGGAAACTAGAGCTTCCTCTCACAAGAAATCTGGAGAAGCATCCCATACTTTACCTATAACTGCTGTTAGGGGTCCAACTCTTGAGCAACTCTACAATTTTGGTCTTTACAAAGATGATGGTCTTGGCAATTTTTGATTGAAAACTGGTTACATTCCTCCTTCATCAACTCACGGAGGTAATCAACAAACTCCTCCTCAATCTATCCCATGGAGAACTCCTACCATGTCTCAAGAAGGGACAAACATTGGCTCTCAAAGAGCTCAATCTCAACATGGTGCAGATCAAGAACCCACACCTAAAGAAATTGCTCAATATCAAAATGATGATAACTTCAAACGAATGATGAAGCATTTCGTGAAAGAAGACAGAGAGACATGCTTTTTACAATTAGCTCATCAAGGAGCTAAACTTCCTCCCAACTTTAATATTGAAGATATCATTACACATGAGGAAGAAACTCCACTCACCGCTATGATGAAACAGATGCATGCCATGCAAGTCAAACTTAATAACCTTGAGAAATAAAAGGAACCCAAGGAGTTCTCCATGGAGGCCCTATGTCCTTTTCCATTTGACAAAGACTTGTACATGCCACCATTCCCAAAGAGAGTGGAGATGTCAAAATATGATAAGTATGATGGACACTCTAATCCTCAAGATCATGTCAGAGAATTTTGTACACAATCTATGGAGTTCATGCATGAACCAACCTATGTGATGCATCTCTTTCCTCGATCTCTGGGAGGAGAAACCATTCATTGGTTCTCTAGATTACCTTCTACTATCAAAACTTTTGAGGAGTTGATCAAATTGTTCTATCAGCAATTCTCCTACAACATTCAACATCTAGTCACCATGATCGATATCTACAATCTCAAACAATATCCAGGAGAACCATTCCTGACATTTCTCAAGAGATGGAGGAAAAAATTCTCTCTATATGCTAGGCCTATTCCAGAAACTGAGAAACTAGAAATCTTCATCAATAATCTTATCCCAGAGATCAACTACCCTTTACAAATGCAAGATCATACATCTTTTAATAAGATGGTAGACAATGTGATCAAAATTGAAAAGGTACTTGTGAAAAAAGGAGACATCACACTTCAAAAGGACAAGTACAAATCAGGATCTAGTTCTAAAGACAAGAACAAAAATTGGAACAAGAATAAAGGCATTATCACAGATGGTGTTGTTGATACTATCTATGCCCCATCAAAGGCACCAGCTTTCAATCTAACTATTGGCACCCAAGTGATCAAAGCTTCAGAGAAAAAGGTGTTTGAACCATCTCAAAAGAAGCTAGAATACAAATCTTGGTCCATTGATAATAAATGAAAGTTCACTCCTCTTAGAGAATCTTTAGAATCAACTATGAGAACTCTACTGGCTAATAAAATCATCTCTTTGGCTGAGATCTGATAATCTGATCTTGATCCTATACCAAAATGGTGGAGAGTGAATGAATTATGTGATTTCCATCGGGGTAAAGGTCACAAAACTAATAACTGATTATGTTTGAAACATACTATTCAAGACTTGATTGATAAGGGAGATATCACAATCAATAATCATAAGAGCAATAATGATCATACAACATTCATAGAACCATTTCTAAAACATGGTCAAGAAGTTTCATCTTCTCAGCCTAATATGGGGGCAAAGGTCAATTATGCTTACCCTGAAAATAATGTTGTTATCAATATGGTTGAACCTTGTCTCTCGGAGCATTGCAATGTCATCACAATTGTGCGAAGAGATAGAGATCATACTTTAGCTAATGCAGTAACTCGATCACAAGCTCAGGCACATATGAATGAACAAATACCAGATTCATCAAATGTCCCTAAGATGCCCTTTAATCTTTCTTCCGCTTCCAAACAAAAGGCTACTTCTAAATCTTGCAATCCTAAAGATATGAGGCCAACATCTTATAGCATTGTTCAAAAACTCCAACACACTAATGCAAAAATCTCCATGTTTGAGTTGCTTCGGATATCTCCAGCTCATAGAGCTATTCTAGACAAATCTTTTCTCAGATCCAATGTTCCTGATGACCTTGATTTAGATAGGTTCCAGACTATGGTTGGACATCTTACGTCTCCACAGTATATATCCTTTTCAGATGAAGATGACAACTCCTTGAGTCACCTGCATAACCAGCCCTTGCACATAGAAGTCTTGATCTAGAACCATAGAATCAAACATGTGTTGATAGATGGGGGTGCTAGCCTAAACATTTGTTCTTACAACTTGGTCACACAATTTGGATTTTTAGAATTCGGTATTGATCCTAGAAAGAAAATAACTATAAAAGCTTATGATGAACAAGAAAGATCTAAAGGCACCATTGTCTTACCTATCAGAGTAGGTCTAGTTATCAAAGATACTATATGTCAAGTTCTTGATCTACCTTTGGCTTACAAAATTCTTCTAGGGAGACCATGGATATGTGAGATGAAGGCTATTCCTTCTACATTCCACCAATGCTTGAAATTTCCTTATGAAGGAGTAGAGGTCACTATTCTAGCAAACATATCCACCACTTGCAATACATTGAAGGAAAGTGTGGATAAACTTGTGCCTAATAACAAAGAATATTCCATTAAGCCAACAAAAGAAGCATCTACATCTAAAATGGAAGACATTGAAAAAGAGGTCAATATCAAAGAAAATGGTATAGGATAATATACTATAGAGTCAGTCTTGTCTTTGACATCTCTCCCTATCTCGCCTAAGTCTTATGGGCAAGTTCAAAAATAGTCCAAACCAAACTCTAAAGAACCTCTTGAGGCATATAAAAAGAATTTTGTGGTAGAACAAGTCTCCAAGAAGGAATTTGAAGAGGATGAAATTGTGCTTGCATGGTTGTACAAAGATGAACTTGAATCTCAAGTTGTTCAAACTAGTGATTCTATAGTATCCAAAATCTCTTCTAAGGCATATGGTCTAGGACATAAACTGATATCTAAGATGGGATATTCAAGTAAAGGACCTCTAGGAGTCAGAGGAGAAGGTCTTATAACACCTATTTCACATACTGGTAGGGAAAACAAGGATACTGTTGGCTTAGGCTTTAAAAAGAAACCCGTCCACCTCAAAGGTAATTGTTCCCACATTATAGAGTAGATTGCACCAGGGGAACCCCTTCTTAAAAAGGAAGAAATTGAACCATCAAATAGTGATTCAGATAGCTCAGAACTTGTTCCTTATAAGTGTTTTCCTAAAGAAATCAAAAACCTTCTTGATGCTGAAGATGATACAATCAAAAGAATTAATGTAGTAGAAACACAAGAACCTACTATAGAGTAGGAGATAGTTGCAACACAAGAACCAGCTAATCCTGAAGATAATCAAATAGACAAAGAGGAAGGTGGTAGTTATTCTAAGACAGATTCTCATGAGTATGAATTCAAATCAAAATCTGAGGGTAACCCTCTTGGGGTATTCATCCTGACTTTACTCATGTTCTTAGATTTCCTAGAGGCATAGATGAAGAATCTAATGACTATGAATGGGGAGCCATTCCAGAAGAAGATGATCTTATTACAGAGAAACATGTTGATGTTATTCACCAATATGCACCTAAACCTAATGTAATTCTATAGTGAAATGATGAACTTATCGAGTTTGATCCACCTATGGCTGAATTGGACTCCCACAATGACATTGAGCCTATTCACGAATTGAATGTCTTAAGTTGTAATATCACCTTTGAACTTGAGCATCGGGTTAGGACCAATGATGAAAAATCCATATCTGTAAACACTATCTCCCAATCTTTCCCCACTTTGACTATCCAACATCCTGAACTTCTTGATCAAACCTCCACAAATCTAACCCATGGTATTTATACCTTCCCGAATGACTATGCCCTTGCTCGCTACCTCAATGTAGTTGAGCCTATGAAGACTTCCATCAGTGAACCAAGTGTTAGCATGATAGAGTCAAACATCAAGTATCTTAGTCAGAAAAATAAGAATAAGAATAAAAAGAGCAGGAGTTCTAAGGGTGAAAACCACTTTGTGGCAGTCTCAAAACCTACAAAAGTAAAAATAAAAGATGTATCCGAAGGTGAAAACCTCTCTAAGGCACCTAAGGATGAGATATTTGATGTCCTTCCGAGTCATTTATAGGATAGATCTCTAGTTCTAATTGAGCCCACTCAATCCATCAACTTGGGAACAACAAAAGAACCAGAGTTGATTCATGTAGCACAATCTTTATCAGAAGAAGAGAAGCAAAAATTTTCAACATTCCTAATAGAAAAGAAGATCAACTTTGCATGGACATTTTTAGATATGCTAGGGTTGGATCCTAATCTTATAATGCATCATTTATCTATAGCTCCAAATGTCAAACCTGTCAAGCAAAAATTGAGAAAGATGCATCCTCATGTTGCACTCTTGGTAAAGGCTGAATTAGAGAAGCTCTTGAAAGCTGGATTCATCTGAGTTATTGACTATGCAGAGTGGATCTCTAATATTGTACCTATTTCAAAACCAGATAAATTAATCAGAGTGTGCATAGACTTTAGAGATGTAAATAGAGCATGCCCTAAGGATGATTTTCCATTACCTAACATTGATATGATAGTGGACCTGACTACGGGCTTTGAGATGTATTCTTTAATAGATGGTTTTTCTGGATATAATCAAATGAAAATTTCTCCAGAGGACCAACAAAAAATTGCTTTCACATGTGCATGGGGCACCTTCTATTGGAATGTCATGTCATTTGGGCTTAAAAATGTTGGTGCTACATATCAAAGAGCCATGACATCTATTTTTCATGACATGATGCATAGGACTATGGAAGATTATGTTGATGATACTTTAGCAAAATCTATGATTAGAGCTGAACATCTAAATGACTTGAGCAAGATACTAGATAGAATGGAAAAATTTAGTCTTCGACTAAATCCTAAGAAGTGTGCTTTTGGTGTCACTTCTAGAAAGCTCTTAGGATACATAGTTTCAAAGAAGGGCATTGAAGTTGATCCAACTAAAGTAAAGGCTATCATGGAAATGCAACCTCCAAAGAATATTAGTCAAATGAGGACATTGCAAGGAAGAGTTCAATCTATCAGAAGATTTATATCATAGTTAGCTTTCTAGCTGTGATCTTTGCATCATAGAAATTGAGACATTACATGTTAGCTCATACCACACAATTGGTAGCTAAGATTGATCCACTCAAGTACCTACTAAGCAAAGTTTCCCTCATAGGTAGATTAGCCAAATGGGTCATGCTCTTAAGTGAATTTGACATTGAATATGTGGAACAAAAAGCTATAAAAGGATAGGTTATTGCTAATCAATTGGAAGATGCACCTATGATTGATGATACACCAATGCAAATGGAATTTCCAAATTCCTCTATCATGACTCTTTCTTCTAGAGAATGGCAGTTGTTCTTTAATGGCTCCTATACATAGAATGGATTAGGAGCTGGCATATTGTTCATAACTCCTCAAGGATACTCAATCCCAAAAGCATTCAGATTAAAGTTCCTTTGTACAAACAATATTGTAGAATATGAAGCCCTTTTGAATGGTATGAAACTAGCAATTGAGTGGAGAGTAACAGAATTACACATTCATGGAGACTCACAACTTGTAATCCATCAAGTCAATAATGTGTACCAAACTAAAGATGAAAAAATCATTCCTTCCAAGAGAATGGTAGATGATCTAAAGAAGTATTTCATATCTATCACATTTGAGAAAATACCTAGAATGGAGAATAAGGCTGTTGATGCAATGGCAACATTATCTACTTTATTACAACAACCTAAACATGAGCTATGCTACGAGTTCCTGGTGGAAGCACTATCTTATCCTGCATATGATTCCCCCGAAACCCACATGATCTACACTATTGTTGGTCATGATTCATCCAGATACAAAAACCTATTTTCCTATCTCCAAGACCAAATCATTCCCAATACCTTCAACTGTCATGAAAAGAGATACCTTATTCGTAATGCCTCCCGATATGTCATCATTGGTCATGATCTATACAAACAAGGTCTAGATGGTACGCTACTTAGATGTTTAGAATGGGAAGAGTCTCAACGTGCATTAGAGGAAGTCCATGATGGTATTTGTGGGTCACACTCGAATGGTTTAACACTAGCTCAAAAACTTATTAGAGCTAGGTACTATTGGACTAAACTGGAGAAAGAGTCTATCAAGTTTGCTAAGAATTGTCAAAAGTGCCAAGTGCATGGCAACTTAATTCATGCTCCAGGGAGAGATCTAATTCCCTTTACTACACAATGGCCTTTTCACCAATGGGCCTTTGATCTTATAGGAGCTATACATCCTCATTCTTCTAATGGACATACCCATATAATCATAGCTACAGATTATTTTACAAAATGGGTAGAAGCAGTCCCTTTGACACAAGCAACTGGAAAGAAAATATCTATGTTCATATTGAACTATATAATATGCAAATATGGGATACCTCATTCCATAATCATAGATAATGGTAGACAATTCAAGAATAAAGATCTAGATGATTTATGTGCTAAATTCAAGATTACACAACATTGGTCATCTATCTACTATCCTCAAAGAAATGGACAAGCAAAGGCTTCTAATAAGAATCTATTGAAAATCTTGCACCGTATAGTTAATAAAATAGGAAGAGACTGCATCTCATGATCAATCCAGCTCTCTAGGCCTACAGAACAAGTATCAAAATGCCTACTAGGGCTACTCCTTTTGCTTTAGTTTATGGGTTTGAAGCGGTACTGCCTATTGACGTTGAAATCCCATCAGTCAAAATCAAAATGCATGGTCTAGTAACTAATGATGACTATAGAGTGTCTAGGTTGCAAGAACTTGAACTACTAGATGAGCACAGACAAGAAGTGTATGATCATCTTAGAGTATATCAGAAGAGAATGTCTAGAGGTTACAACAAGAAAGTCAGACATGGAATTTTAGGTTGGTGATCTAGTCTTGAGAGAGAATCCTAAAAATCAATCACATAGAGAAGGCAAGGGGAAGTTTGAACCCAACTGGCTGGTTCCCTTTGTTATCATTGCTACTTTTGGCTCTAGTGCCTATCAACTCTCAATGAATGAAGGAGAAAAGCTCCGAGAACCAATCAGCATTCTCCATCTGAAGAAATTATATGCCTAAGGCATTAGTCTATGGTAAAATTTCCTGAAAAAATTATAAAAATTGGAAAAAGTCCTGAAAAAATGAACATCTTGGTGAAAACCTAGCAATAGGCACCTTGATGATTCACAAAAAAATATATATATCAAAAGTACAAAAAAAATTGAAAAAATGAAAAATACAAAAAAATGAGAAAAAGAAAAAGTGCCTTGGTGAAAACTTGGAAACAGGCACCTTGGTAGCAAAAATAGAATCTTTGCCAAGATGGTGAAAACTTGGCAAACGGGTGCCACTTGTTTCAAAATGCTTCATCTATCAGCGCAATCTTGGTCTTTCCTAGCTTTCAGTCTTGCTTTAGTTTGTACATATCTCTCGTTTTGTTTCTGCATTCCTATTTTCAATAAGTTGGTTTGTACACCAATCAGTTCAAGCATCTATATCCTATCAATGTTCAAACTTGAGGGCAATCAATGTCATATCCTATGGCCTCCAATGTATCTGAGACGTGTCATATCTAGTCAAGGTCCTTTGAAGCTTCATCGGAGTCAGTCAGTCAGTCTTGTCTCTAGAAAGGATTTTGCATCTACAACAACGCAATCAAACATCAAACAAAAATTGAAAATGATCTATGCTTTTACATGCTTTTATCTCCTTGTATGCTTATTGATTCGCATTGAGATTTTTGCATATTATGTCCTTTCAAGCTCTTCGATGATGTCCTTTATAGGATTTAGAGAGTCATGACTGGGGGCATAATCTTTTCTTTGTCTTCTACTTGTATGCGAAAATCTAACAACTTTGGAAATTCTGGATTGAAATGGTGTCCGACTGTAAGAGCCTCTATCTTGAATTGGATGGTCATGTGTACCTCGACCATTGATACCCAAAAAATTCAAGGAAGTTTGATCTAACTATTGTCTTTTTTAGTGAGTTCTTTCTCCTACTGTGAAACGTGATCTTGCCTAAGGATGTGAATGATAAAGGGTCACTACGGGTAATTCACATTGGATTTAGAATGATCTCTTGACTATTTGATGTGTTTGTAATGCACGGTGTATTCAGGTCATCATGACATTTCTATTTTGATGCTTATACAAATTGCTATATCAAAATGGACATGATATTCAGGTCATCCTGGCGTTTGTGCCTTGGTGCTTATATCTAATCAGACATTCTAAAAACAAAATCAATATTCATATATCCACAGTTTCCTAATCAGTGGGTGTTGTATTGATTCCTACGCATACAAATTGATATTCATATGTCTATGGTTTCATAACTAGTGGGTATTGTATTGATTTATCCAATTACCTAAAAATTCAATGATGAGAATGACCGACACATGATCAGTGACTAGGTCCTAGGTCTTAGGTTGCATTTCATTTTGCTTGGTTATTTGCATCTTGCATGTTTGCATGATCTCACAAATGGCTAAATGAACTTGAATGCTTAAATGATTCTTCAAATATCTCTTCAAATCTAACAAGAGCTGAAACCTAACTCGAAGGTCTCTTCATAGACTCGCAAGCAGTTATCATCCTGGGTTAAACATCCTTTTGACATAAGACTGAGTACTTGTCTTCATCAATACCTTCAAAACATATCATGTGTATCATTACATTTACATATCATAATCATTTGTTGCATTACAATTCATCCATGTGCATAAGCATAAAATCATACATACATCTTTCCATAATCAAATACATTTGCATAACATCCATACATATGAAACAAATCATTGCATTTGCATATATCCATACATTCATTCTACTCTACTCATAGCAAAAGCATCACATGATATCATCATAAATCGAAACATGACAAGTACAAATGAAGTCACAACCAAAATATCAATCTCATATATATCAAAAAAATCTCAAACTAGTCAGGGGTGCACTACTGATACAGTATACAAAAGAATGAGCTCAGTTGATATATCAGAATCAGAACAGTATATCAGAATCAAAAGATCAAAAATGTCAAAACATATCACAGATCGATCATCTCTCAGCCTGATCCTCTGCACCTAGTGGAGGTGGAGGTGGTGCATCCAATACTACCTCTGCTCTAGGTGCTCTAGCTCCCTCTGATGCCATCATGTACTGTGAATAGGAGGGAACTCTCTGTGCAGTAGGAACAACTATATAATATGTGGACACATAGTAGGCTGCCCGTGAGGTCTGATGAATCACCTCTACCTGTAATCTCTGTACCTCTGCACGTAGCTTAGTCCACTATCTATCTACCTCTATGTATCGCTCCTCCCATCGAGCATTGTGCACCTTCAGGTCCTTGACCTGTGCACTAAGCCATCAGATAGTGTCATGTGGAGTAGGAGGAGTAGTAGGATCAATGTCTGGCATCTCAATATCTAGTGGAGCCTGCTCTATGGTCTCTGCCCTCTACGCCTTACGACATCTGATCTTGACACCTAAATCAAATCTAGTATCATCCTGTAAGGGATCAGTACCACCACCTACCACCTACTTGGCTGCTAGTACCTCATCAGCTTAACCAACTCCACCTAATGTACCACCCTCTCCCCTAGTCTATCTGTGAGAACTGGAAGATCTACCTACTATAGAACTAGCGGGACAAGGGGGCCTCATCTGTCCTGATGGTCTCTATGGTGGAGCAATTGCTATGGGTCTCAGAGGTGTGGGATGTATAATGGGAGCCTGTGTAGGTCTAGAACCCTATCCCATCAGAGCACCAATAACATCCATCACCTCCTCCATGGAGGGTATCTGCTCCATTCGATCAGAAAATCTATGAATGGGATGGTCAATAAGCCATGAGATAAATCCATCAGTAACACCAGCATCCAGTACATCTAGTTTGTACTCCTAATCCCTGTCGACAATAGCACTATACTCCTATGAACACAAAGCATAAGAGAGCCTTTGTGTCCATCCAAGTCCAATCTCACACCCTATCCATGCATATGTAGCATAATCCTCAGGGGCATCCTATATACGCCCATACTGCCACTAGACCCTAGTAATAAGGAACCTCTCTATAGTGGAGGATGACCTCCCAATTAGTACACAGCTCTGGAAAAGGAAACTAAACTACTCTTGAGTAGTAGGCCAAGGCTCAATTGCTACATATGGTCTCCAGTGCACAAATGTCATATCATTGAGGCATCACCTCCAATACTCAGTGTGGCCCATCTGTCCTTGAATGACATATCCATCATATATATAGATGACAAGCTCCTGAGGCTACCTCTATGAAGTACGTACAAGTCTCAACACTGGGATATGCTCTCAAGCCCATATCTGTAAAACTAGAGCTCCTACAGCAAAAGACTTGCTCTCCTAATACACTACCTCATGCATCTCAAAGAACATGTGAGCTAATAGACACTAACCCCACACCAACTCAAAGGGAGTGGCCATCAATCATGCTACCATAGGGGCCTAGCCCATCAAAAGACCATTCTGCTGACGGTTAGACATGATAATACCTCCAATCATCCCGACAATGATGCACTCCAGTTGGTGCGTCTATCCATATCTCTGCACTAAGGTCTCCTAGGAAATGGAGGTCATCATCTAAGTATCATCTTCGAAGAGACATCTGAAAGATAATAGACCTTAGTTCCCCGAACTCACATACTCTACTCACCGGCCTGCATGAAATGGAATGCACAGTATATGGTACACATCCTCAGGGGCAACAATGATCTCCCCAGTCGGCAAGTGAAATGTCTGTGTCTCTGAGTGGAATTTCTCAATCAGAGCGGTCAAAAGTCTATGATTTACCCTAATCTCGAGTAAATGTATCAAGTGCTCAAATCCACAAGATGCAAGGTGGACCCTCATAGGGTCTGGCAATGACACACATAGTCTCTGTGTAGCCGGATGTGAGATCTATACATGTACATCTAGATATATGACCTACACAGCATAGAAACAGGGAATCCTATCAGTAAAGTGGTCATAGAATAGGTTTCAAGGATAGAAATGGGGTAGTTCAGTATTTTAGAAGGTAGGTTAACAGGTCAGCAATCAGGCTAAGAGATCAGAAAAATAAAAAATTTAACCTAATATTGATTTTTAAGCTCACTATTTTCCGTATGACATTTCAGACTGGCAAGAAAAGTCGTACAACTTTCTAAATCATACCAAATGACAAAGCATAGTAGCACGACAATGCATCCCTCATCATCCGAGTTATGAGGAACCCGATGAAATGTCGTATGACTCATGGGTCCCTTTGATACGAGTTGTGGCGGCTTATGAAATGACAATCTAGCTACAGTTGAAAAGTCGTACGAGTCCTGCTGGGGAGTCGTACGAGTTTCCGTGCATGCAAAATTCAAAAATGGAAAAACATATGAAAAATTGCTAAAATCCTATAAACCATGGAAAAATTGACATTTTAGCAAAGCATAGAGGTCCACCTACCGCATGTCCGTACTGTCGAGGTCTCTAGTGTCCCCGGCTGTGCTCAAATCAATGTGAACTCACAGGTACCTTTGGTTCTACCGCTTTTCTGCCATTTTTGCTCAGAGGGCTCCACAAAGTTTTCAAAGTCAAAAGGTTGAAATGAATTGAAAATGACCCTTTCGACCTTTATATAGCTTTTGACCTAATTTTCAAAAGTGCTCCATTTTTCATGAAAATTGCACCCCTGGTGAATTTCGACGTTCTGAATCCATTTTCAAGATCAAAATTAAAATCTGAGATCATTTACTATGTCAAAATCATGATTTAAAATTTTTGGACCCAGGACGGTCTACTAATTGCATAATCAACCTTCAATCATCACAGAAATCTAGTATTCAACTTAACTGATTATCTTCCATCAAACTATCAAAATTTCAACTTGGTCAACCATGGTTAACTCATGGTCAAACCTAGTCAAACTTGGTCTCCAGGACCTCTAACGATGCAGAATGCGTTCCCAGACATGTATAACCACTTCTCAAATCAATTAACATGCTTCTAAACTATTCAATGCTGACTTTTCTTGTCAAATTTCAATTTTAATCCCGAAGGGGGCATGGTATTGCACATCATTCAAAGTCTATAATCTAAATTTTGAAATCATATCTTTCCTTAGTAATCAAGACAACAACCACGTCTATTTGCTGATTCATCAAAAAGACCTCATCGCTTGGGGCAAATCAATCATCGCTTGGGGCATATCAGATTCATCAAGATCCATATCAATCTGGTATTCTCTTAATCTTGTAAATTGTATCATTTTTTATAACTATCAGTTCAATTGTGTTATTTCCTTAGTTCTTTGGAAATTGAAGAGTTTAGATGTGATACCAATGTGATTCTTATCGACAATCGGGTCTGGAATCGGTCACTCACTTCTTTGCAATCATAAGGTTTGGAATTAGGTGTTTTGACACTTTTTCACAATCATCGGTTCATTGCTGTTATAGTTAACATTATCTTTGGTCTTCATATCAAACTTCAATCAGTTTCTGTCTCATATCAATATCAATTTCAAACATCAGTTTCAACATCATACACAGACTGTCTTTGAACCACTGCGATTCGCACAACAATTCAAAGAGGGGCAAAATGTAATACCCCAAAAATGGGCTATAAGTTCATTAACTTCCTATATCGACACATTGAATGAAATTGACATCAAAGTCCTAACCTAAGGCACATTGGCACATCATCGAATCCTAATTGATTATCCTAAATTCTACATCAGGGAATATTCCTAGTAATATTCCTAATCATCTTAATTATCTTTAATTTAATGATTATTTGGGAATAAATCCTATTTGTCCTAAGGTTTGATTAATTGAATATTCTGAATATTTAATTAATTAGATTTAATATTGCCGCTTAATTATTAAATTGAATTGAATTATATTTATTCCTAATTATTATTATTTAAATTTGATAATAAATCAAAATTCCTATCATTAATTGATTAAATTCTTATTTAATTAATTAAAGCAAATTGTCATATTTAATGATATTAATTGGAATAAAAGTTTGATTTAATAATTGATTAACCCATAAATCAATTGTTTTATTTTAAAAAAATTAGTTAAGTTGAGGATAAATCACTTTATTTATTTATTTAATTCGTAATTAATTATGCACATCCAAAAAGCAGTTAAACTATAAATCATAAAATCAATTCAAGTTGTTTTAAAAATAAGCTCAACTCTCTTTTGAGTTAAAAGCTGATCTCAACTTCTGATTTAAATCAAAAAGTTGTTTTTGCATGATTTATTATGAGTTAACTATCTTTAATTCTTTGTTGACTCAAAAATCAACTAAGTGATTTATGACTTTTTCCATGCACCTCCAAAGCCCTGGATTTCTATAAAACCAAGGCTCAGCTCTTCAATCTCATATCTCAAAATTTTGCAAACTTATGCTGGTGAATTGGTATCTAAAGAATTGAAGCTTCCTTTGCGAATCAACAACTTTTGTGAGATCATTCATATTTAGCATATCATTGTTAGATTAATTGTATTGCATATCAATTTTTCATCTAGAATAGATTTCATATCAGATTTCTCATATTATTGCATAGAAAATCTAAAAAAATAGATTAATTTGCATCTAATTCATATCTAGATTTTGCATTCAAATCCTTCATTTAGGTGTCATCAAGGTCATTGATCTCGGTCCAATCTGAGAATACATACTCGAATCTACTAGAAGGTAGTAAATCGCTTGGTTAGTTTAGTTTTCATTTCATTGCACGATTTTGATTTTAACTAACCTCTAATGTTTTACTGAAGTGTTGTGTCTACAGCTAGGTACAAAATTCACACACACACCAGGGACAATATATCCAGAGCTTATAAGGTCTCCTTCAAAAGTACCTAGATTGATCTGATTCCTAGCATGGTCAACTTAATCAATGAAAGCAGCATGTAAGTTTGACTCATCAATCCCTACGGGTGACTCATCTACACCTCGGTTTGGTTAGCATAGGTATGAACCACATCTATCCCTAATTCCATTGACTCAAGTGAGAGTCAATACCATTCAGGTTCTTGTGAGTCAGCATCTCTTTGTAGTAATCATGCCATATTTTCAGATGCGTTCTCTATTGAGTTCTTCAACTTCTGACTCCTCATTGTGGTGAGATGTAGAAGTTTCATCATGTTCTAGTGGATATCCTTCTTCATTCCAAAGGATAGTAGTAGAAGGGAAAAATTTGTCCTCATTTTTGTCAAAAATAGGAGTGGGAAAAGTTTCTTTTCCAAATTCATTATTTTTAGGAGATGGGTCAAAAACTAGTTGCACATTAGAAAATCCTAGCCCAGTCTTATCCTTGTATGTTCTCCCCTTAGTATGACTCATAGGCTCAACAAGAGCATGTCTTTTATCACTTAAAGGACCATGACTGAGATAACCCATTTTAGCTATGAATTCATATCCCTTTCCATATTTTTCAGGAGATACTGTAGTAGTAAGCACAACTTCTTCAGGTTCTTTTCCTTTCTAGACCCATTCTCTAACAAATTTTTCTTCTCTTTCATCCTCTAGAGGTGCTGAGGATTGGACAAAAGTACCATAGCATGTTATGGCAGAAGATGAGGTTTTTTTTAATCTTCTAAAGGTTTTCCATAAGAGTGAGGGGATACTGGAAGTGTAGCAACTGAGTTATGTTCTTGGTTTTCTTTCATCTAATAAACTATCAAAGGTCTAGCAAGTGGTGGAGCGTAATCATTATCCAGTAGCGGAATCTCCAATCCCAGATAATTACAATCTCATTCTGCTTTTCCAAGTTGAGAAACTTTCCTTGTTCAACTTAGGTACTTCTTTCCTATACATCTATGAATATTTTACTCAAGTATTATAAAACTATATATTCAGAGTACTTAGCTCTGATACCAATTATTGGATTACAAAGAGGGGGGTGAATTAGTAATCCCTAATCACAAATACCTTAAAAACTTTTCTCTGATTAACTCAGTAGTAGCTCAGTTTAAACACAATTCACCATTTACTGACAACAATAAATAAACTATAACATTTAGTAAATCATTCACAACATGTAACACCAATATTTAATGTGGAAACCCAGCTTTGGGAAAAACCATTTTGGGAATTGTCACCCACTAAGAAAATACTCTTATGAAGTACACTCGGTTAAGAGCCAATCTGGTTAAAGATTACAATACATAATGTTAGGTGTGACCTAGTTAAAAGATTTACCTCAGATCTATTAGGATCTTCACCCTATTAAGAGTGATCTTTTTAGAGGGCTTTAAACACTCATTACAATGCCACCTTTCTCAAGGATTTTACAAAAATATTGTTAGGTCTACTCTATTAAGAGATTTCTCTGTTACAAATGTTAGTAAGAAATAGTAATAAAATTGACCTGCATATGTGAAACTATATTTTCTCAATCATATCCTTATGCACTCTTCAATCTTCTCTTCAATTATTCATTATCCACTAGCATCAACACTTCATCAAATCCTTCTTTTCCCACTCATAATCTCTATGTTCCTTCTTCACTACAATAGTCGGTAACCCTTCAACTATTCAACTTTCTAGTTGTTTGTCCATACAAAATCATCCTTTATATAGGAAACTTTTTCCACTTAATCCCATCTATTATGTTTTCCTTTAATCAATCTTGACCATTCAATTTATTATACCTTGAATCTGGATCTTGGTAACACATTTCCTTTTAACCTAGGAGCTTGAAATTTTCTAGAAACTTCTTCAATCATTTTTGCCACTTAGCTCTTTTCGTAGATCTTCACCTTAAATTTTTATAACCGTAGATCTCTTGTAACTAACTCTCCTCATCATCATGATCATCCAGCTCAACATAGCTAATCATTAAATGTCTATTCAATCCTTATTTAATATCTTTTCCTTGCTTGGTGTTCTTCATTTAGAATTTTGATTACATTGCTCGGTGCCTAAAACTTTCCTCATTGTGTGGTGTATTCAGTTCCTTTTGGTTTACCAAGTGACCTTTCCTTTTACCTTTACGTTATTGAGTGACATTTCCTACTCGGTAACCAAAATAACTATACTTACCAAATTGTCAAATCTTCCTCACCATTCTTTACCGACTTAACATAATCATATGCTAGGTAGAAAAAAATTATATCAACATAATCTAATCATTTTCCAATCTATATCAGTTGCCCAATTATGTTCTACAACTTCTCATTTCTTCTTCTCCTTAACTCATTCATCTTATATCATTACTGAATGATATGGCAAGATAATATAAACCAAAAATCAATTTGTTGACATCAATGAAAAGATAATAATTGATCTAACCTTTTTACTATAATCATTTGTTCCTTTGATCTTGGTCGATCTTCATCATTAGCTCGATCAGATAATCAATATTCAACATTATTATCAGTTATGGTAACACAAGGATCATTTGTAGTCTTTCAACCAGTTCCTTTCTTTTTGCAAATGATGTCCTTAGCTTACTCTTCAGATCATGAATCTATTCATTAGCACCTTCTAGGGATTCCTCCAACTCTCTTTGATACCTATAACTTCCCATCATTCTAGATCTACTCTTAATTTGTTAAACTTTCCTCTAGAGAACCAATGCTCTAGTAACAATTGTTGGAAAGTTCTAGGTCAGATACTGAGAGGGGGGGTGAATCAGTACCATAGAGATTTCACACTTATTCAACTTTTTGAACATAAATCAATAGCCAGTAAATTATTTATATCGATAACCTATTTTGTCTTTTATCGATAGTTGTTGTAATGTTTAACCGATAACTGATTACATAAAAATTAAACATAACACATAAAGATTCAAACACTTAACATAATATTTTGGTGTTGTAGAAAACCCTTGGTTAGAGGGAAAAACTATTGTGGGAATGATACCCACAACTCATCACTGTAGTAATAAGGTTCCCAGTTAGGAGCTTACATAAGCATCATCTTCTGAATGACTTCACCCTATTAGGAGTGACTAATGCCCTGTTAGGAGTATCAAAAGTTCTGTTAAAGACTACTATGTTAAGAGATTCTATCCCACTTATACAGTGTTCACCCTATTAAAGGATTTACAATAAGTTCCTAAAAAAACTTCTAAGTCCAGTTAGAGAATACTTGGTTAAGGGATTTCACAATCTTGTTGCTAAAATGTTAGGAATCAATCAGCAAGAAATTTGACCTGTAGATGTTTTCTCCAAAATCTTGCTAGATCTCGTTTCACTCTTCTTCTACTTTAATTCTTGTTTGATCTTTGATCCTTTGACCTTTTTGGATAACAAAGCTCTTCACTTCTATTTGTGTCCTCTGATTTGTATCTTTGTCTCTGTATTCATCACTGCAGTAATAAGGTTCCCGGTTAGGAGCTTACATAAGCATCATCTTCTGAATGACTTCAACCTATTAGGAGTGACTAATGCCCTGTTAGGAGTATCGAAAGTCCTGTTAAAGACTATTCTATCTCACTTATATAGTGTTCACCCTGTTTACAATAAGTTCCTAAAAAACACTTCTAAGTCCGATTAGAGACTACTTGGTTAAGGGATTTCACAATCTTGTTGCTAAAACATTAGGAATAAATCAGCAATAAATTTGACCTGTAGATGTTTTCTCCAAAATTTTGCCAGATCTCATTTCGCTCTTCTTCTACTATAATCATTGTTTGATCTTTGATCCTTTGTCCTTTTTGGATTACAAAGCTCTTCACTTCTATCTATGTCCTCTGATCTGTATCTTTGTCTTTGTATTCATCTGTTAGTATTTTTGACCTTTGCCTTAGATGTCCTCTTATAGTTGCTTGCCCTAATTAGGGTTTCTCGATCTTCCATAAACTATTTTTCTAATTTGGTGTCCTCCTCATTTGTAACCTTTTATTTCTTTCACCGCTAACGCTTTCTGATAACCCTTCCTTTATGCTGATAACACTTTCCATTTCCAATAACATTTTCTAATAGTGTCTATGTTGATATGGATTTCCTTTCCTCATCTCTATACTTAATGGTATTTTCTAGCAATGACAATCTGATCAAAATCGTCATTGATTGTATGTTAATTATTTGTAGAGGATTTTGTCAAGTAATAACTAAGTACATATTTAGGAAATAAAAATGTAAATAATTTTTTTAAACAATTTCTAAAGTTCATATATGACAATAATAAAAAACTACAAAAATGAAACATACATGTACCCAATTAAATAAAGCATAAGTTTTTCTAAAGTTTTCTACTCATTTTCTAAATTTTTCTAATATTTAGCTAAATTTTTCTACCATTTTCTAATAATTTTCTAATAAAAATAATTAAAAATTACTGAAAATGAAAATTACCGATATAACTAATTAAAAACAATTTTTTAAAAAACATTTTTAAAAAAATTTCTAATGTTTTCTAATTTAATTTTCTAAATTATTTTTCTAACATTTTCTAATTTAATTTTCTAAATTATTTTTGTAACATTTTCTAATTTAGTTTTCTAAGATTTTTTAACATTTTCTAATAAAAAATATATTTAAAAAAAATTAAAAATTACTAAAAATGGAAAACTAACTAAAATAATTGAAAAATATATAATTTACAATCATAAATAAATAAAAAAGGATGAAATGTGTGCAACCGGTATCAACGATGATTAGAGAGAGGTCAAAAGTGTTGAAAAGTTGATAAATGTCAACCTCTGGTCATCACGAGGTTTGCTCCAACACCTGGGGTCATGTAATTGTGAAAACTGAATGGTGAAAATGATGGAGACACAAATCATACATGAAGCATAGACAAAATATACATATTGTCAGATCCATTATTTTATCATTACCCCACATGATGGTAGGATCAAATCTCTAATACCAATTGCGATGACCCATATCCTATCACTTGACGTATAATCCATAAATTAGTGCAAGTTAGGAGTGTTGAATTAGGGAGTCATTCTTACTAACCAATATGATAGAACATTACTCCATATTAACCATCATTATTCATAAATGTTAAAGAAATACAAACCATCAATTGATAACTTAATGAACATAGTCTATATTTGACATTTGAGGATCTCTTCATATATATCACTGGAATCCCTTCTCTTCTTACTAATATCATCATAAGGTGGAACACTTACTATGTCAAGGGCACATGAAATACTCTACAAGAGGTCTCCCTCAAGGCATAAAATCAATGTTGGGACAACTGTCTTGTGACCAAAATTACTCCACCTCTCCCTTCCATAAACTCCCTACGCTAGGACACCTTAGAAAGGGATATGAGGTAGACTCCTATTATCTATAATCTGAGTATTAGATTTATGTTTTATTATTTGTATTATGTCATGCACAAAAATTAGGGCAAAACACACACAATTTTTTTTTTTTGAAGCACAACAACAACTAGGTAGCACTCTAATGGTGCACTAAAACTTGAAATGTAAAACATCGTTCAACACATTTAACTCACAAGGGGAATCATGGCATGCACTGGCTTGCCAACGTCCCTTGCTCGTCAAGTGCATTAACCTAACGAAACACTAACTAGGGTTAAACATAAAAAAAAGCAAGAGGGATTAATCCTAAGTCTATAGACTCAAATCAAGATAATAAAATAAGGACAACTATAAGGTCATCAACCCAGGGCTACTTCGAAGATGAACAACCCCATAAATTAATTCGTAACCCTAATGGCCCCTAACAAATACCCGGGAACCATTTAGGATCAAGTGCAAAATTTGATTTAATGGTTTAAGGGTTAAAATGTGAACATAAGAATAACCCTATCACAAATTTAGAGTTAATTGACTATAATAAATTAAATATAATAATGTTCGAATAATAAATTAAAATCTATAACCTACTTAGATTTAAATATAATTTAAATAATGTTCAATATTCATAAATGTTATTCCAACTTAGAGATTTTAAACATTTAAATAATGTTATAAATATTAATTCAAATAATTATTATTAAGGATTAATATCTTACCTAGGTCCCACCTAGGGATTATAAGATTATTATTTCCCCTAATAATTTAATTTTCAAGAGAATAGCAAGTGGGCATTTAATTAATACAAAAATTAACTAATTCTTTAAATAAAACATTAATAAACATTTAAATAATATTAAAACAAATTAATATAAAATCTAAGATCTCAAGTCTCAAAAAAATAATAAAATAAAATAAAAGGACCTTAAATTAACAACCAACATTTAAAATTTTGAAAATAAATCAAATTAGCATTAATGTCCAAATATATTTCAAAAATTTCCATAAAAGGAATCTTGGAGTAAAAAAGGCAAAACTAAATAATAAAATTAAAAATCAAATTATAAAGCAAGAGAGAAAAAAAGTCAATAACATTAAAAGCTAATGTCAACATTTAATTTTTGACTTTTCAAAATTTAATAATGATTTTCGAAAATAAAATTTTAAAAAGTTTTTGGCTCCTCAGCTTAACCCTAACCCTAATTCAAAATTAGGGTTTGGCCCAAAAATAAAACATGGCCCAAAACCCTAATTTCATTGTTTTCGGTTTGCATGTTGGGCCAAGGGCTAAGGAGATGAGGAATGCAAAGATGAGTATACACCCAAGTATACATGGGTGTATATACATACTCAAGTGTGTATATACTCCCATATATACTTGAGTATATACAATAACAAATGGGCTTCAACAAAGGAGAAAGAACCAGATTTCACAAGGCCTTCTCAACATTACAACCAGGTATAATCTATTTGGTTTATTTTAATATTCTGCCTATCTGATTACTAGGGTACATTAATACATAAAAAAATTTAAGTTTTTCTTTTCAAAATTATTCTCTTTGTTAGGGCATAGAACTAGTTCTCTATGTATCCCTAACAAAGGAAATCTCTATTTAATTATTTTGTATCAATAATCTACCAGCTAGAGAATGTAATATAAACTTCCTATTTATATTACATCTCTACTAGATAACAACATAGATTGTTCTATCTTCTCATTTACTGCAGACATTTTATATAGTGTTGCAGTGTTATTGATTTTACTCCTCTGTTTTATATTTACCAAAACCATTGGTTTTTTATTTACCAATAACAATATATTGCATTTTTTCTTTCTTATTATAGTCTGTAGAGTGGTAACAAACATTAAAAATGTTTGTGCTTATTCTGGTTGTTTTTTATACAAAATAAAATGCATTTAAAAAAAATTTAAGGGTCGCCGACTGCTTAGTAGTCCAGCTCCCTAGCTACTTACACAATGGGGTGGTGGTTGTGCCACTACATCCAACTGTGGTGCGGATGACACCCCCTATCCACCACCCCCAATGGGGATGATGGCAAGTTGCACCACCACACCATAGTGGGTGCGGTGGGCACCGTCCCACCTTCCTCCCCGTGCTTGGCTTCGGCCAAGGCACGTGCAGGGGGAGGGGCCAAACTTGACATGTTTTTTTATTTAAAAATTAAACTTTGTATTTTAATAAAACTTCGCTACAGTTTATAATATGGTTCAGTTAATTTAATTATTCTATTTTATATTTATTATATTATATATTCATATTAATATATATTGATGCACTACAATTGATTGAATACTTGAATGACTTGAAGATCAATGATTAGAGATCAACAAGTTACTGAAATGATATGTAAGATAATTAAATCAGTCATTATGTTGTCATTGATGTCAACTAATTTTGACAGTACTTATCATGTTAGTTACAAACATCTAAACATCTATAAAAAGGGAGAAAAGATGAAGAATTGAGATATCTACATGGAGGAAGATGGATATGACAGATGAGGATAAGGAATACTTTGGGTAACTTATTGATGAGTCTATGATCTCATAATGTTGACTTGATTATGTTGCATTAATTTATTATGAAGATGGAAGAAAATTTGTACAAGGAAATGTGGTCGGTAAATGAAGCACTTCAGTATACATAGAGCCAGTGTAGTGTATACCGAGCAACAGTATTAACAGAGCTTGTATTTGCTGACATATTTCTTTGTTAATCAAGTATGGATGAAAGTATTAAATGCTTACTTTAGCCAACAGAAAATAATGAGCTAGAAATTGTTATGATTTTGAGATTCAAGATAAAGTTTGTTATGAGATCCACAACTGACAAAATTCAGAGAAGATCTAAAGGATGGAATTGAAATGTGTTATTGACACAATAGTTGAGGAAGGTTTAAGAGGCAAAATCAATGAAGAAGAATAAGCGGCAAAATCTGATGGTTGATATGAAAATGGTTTATCTGTCTATTTAAGATACATAAGTTTCATTGTTGAAATTATTCCGGAAGAAAGAAGACTGCAGAGATTTTGTGTGAATATAGTTTCATTCATACCTGATCAGATTGGTTGAAGGAGAACTGAACTGCAGGACAATACCGAGCGTTAGAGAGCTATTACTGAGTGAAAGTAAGTTGAGGAAGTGAATTGAACTATTGATCAAAGGATTTGTATGGGCTTAGAATAGATCTGAACTTCTACAAATTAAGTTGTATTTGTGTGCTAAAATGTTGTCACACTTCTATGAGTCATTAAATCCAAGATTGCTCAAGAATGAGGTCTCAAATGGTGACTCATAGCTCTCTATTCATGGAGTGCAAGGGTTTATAATGGAAATAAGAGATTCAAAGAGATTCAAAGAGGAAAAGCAAGAATGCTAGTCTCCATGATCATCAAGTATGCATGCAAATGAAAATGGAAGCTATTCTAAATGCATAAAAGCAAACTAATCTATGAAAGGAAATGCTTATGCAAGATTATTCTATGAAAGAAAATATGAATCTAATCTAATATGAAAATGAAAGATTAATCTAAATGGATTTCCATGGGGCATGAGAGAAGAAGACAAGACTAGAGAAGTTGCAATATCCAAGCTCAAGTACTCAAGAATCTTATCCAAAGTTGCTCTCCAAAACTACAGCATAACAATACAAAAACCTAGATGTATGATTCTAACCCAAAATGAGAAGGAGAACGCTCCTTATAAAGGAAAGCGGACGGTCAAGATTAAGAGGCAAAAAGAAATGAGCAATAGTGGAGATTAAATCTTGATTGATCCATGTGCTAAAGATTCATGAAGAGGAAAAAAGATGAAAAAGGCCCACCACTTAAAAGTATGTTCATTCAAAGTGGAGAGAAAAAGGGATTTTTATTTATTTTATTTCTTTTTTCAACACAAAGAGATATTTAAGTGGGGATTTTATTAAAAGAGGAATCTTATTTTTAAAAGATGATTTATTTAATTAAAGGGAAAGTTTTCTTTTAATTAAACGAGGCTTAGGATAAAATGATCAAACCTTGGAAAATATTAAAATAATTATGATTTGATCAAGAAAATTGATTTAAATTGAAAATATTGCAAAGCATTAATTCAGGAAATTGATAAATTGAAGAATGGGGCCCAAAGTCTAGGTGACCATTTTAGGGTGCATACATTCGCCCCTCTTTGACTAATGCATGATCTTCATGGGAACACATGTAGTCAAAGAATGAAGTTGAAATGTGAGATCGATTTGGGATCACAAAACAATCCAGACGTGTGATCGACAGACATGAACACATCAGGACAAAGATAAGCTGATTGAAAAAGACAAGGCCAACACCCCTATAAATAGGTATTTGTCAAGTCTCAAGAAAGGTTTAATTGATAGGTTTGATAAATCTGAATCAAGTATTGAAGTTTGATAGGTACTACCCCCTCGTGATCAAAATTGAAATGAGATAGAGGAGAAACAATAAATTGATAAATTTGATCAAATTGAACTAAAGATAAGGTTCTTGATGTAAGATGAAAGATATAAGGATCATAGAACCAAGGTAGATTATCATGAAAGGTTATGCCCCAAGGTTGAATTAGAAGAAAAGAAGTGGGTTGAAAGCAAATGGAAGATAAAATTTTGGAAGAGGTGAAAAGAAATGAAGAGAAGAAAGAGAATTTGCCTCAAGAAAGAGAATGCCTCAAAATCAATCAACTGTTTAAGATAGAAAATTTTGATTGAGATCACGAAAGAAGATAAGGAAATGAAGATCAAAACATGACCATAGTTGATTAAAAGTCCAAAAGAAAGATGAAGGAAAACCCTCTAAAACTCATAATGCAACCTAAAAATGCAAATTAACATTAAGTCTAACAATGGAAGCTACATGAAAATGCAAAGGTGTACTTGCAATAGAGAAACTATAACATAGCATTTTGTGTTCATCATTCATTAGAGAATGTCAAGGAACTTATTTTCATCACTGGGCCATTATTGACGGACACCGAAAAATCACACAATCATCACTAGTCACAAGTGCAACTATGAAGATATGAATGTGATTGATATCAGATCAGAATGTGAAAAGATTCTAACATAAGCATCAAAGACATAAAGGTCAAGATGAATTCAATGTTAGCTTACCCAATTTAATGTAGCAAAAGCATGCTCACATCAAGGCAAAGATGCCAGGATGACCACAAGAACGGTTGTGAAAAAATAGTCAAGGATGATGCCTCAAATCTCCTAAGTGTTTCAAGGGAACAACAAGAGACACTCAAGAGGTTCAAGACCACACCCACAAGCAGAAAGAAAATAAAAACATGCCTTATCCTCCAAGTCCTCTAGCTATGCATCCTAGACAGACTTATTAGACAAGGATACTCAATGAAAATCAATAATAGTCAGAAGACAAAGAAAATATCATGACAGAGTTCAAGCATTAAGTGTTGCATTTAAAAATTTAAGTGTGTTAACTGATACTGAGTTCTAAGGATAAGGATTGAATGCTTGCAAGTAGGTAAGATCACATGACAAAATTGGGTAAGACCAAACTGAGAAGTGTTGAGAAACACTCCATGCCAAGGGTTGTGTTGAAAAACATAGTTGGGGTGGTATTGATAAACATCGTTTGCAAGGTGTCCTAAAGACTAACGCATCCAAGAGACCAAAGCTAACACAGTTATGCCCCCTAGACAAAGACAATGGCCAATTCCAAACCAAGGCAACAAGGTCAAGGCATGATGGAGAAAGGCCAAGTGTCGAGGACATGTGCTAAGAAACAGGGGTGCAAAGGTCTCAAGTAGTGCCCATTTCCAGATTTTCACCACTTGGATTTTATTGCAAATTTTTCTTTTTTTTTTCAAAACTTTTTATTATTTTTTTATATTTTTTCTACCAAGGCGCCTATTTCCAGGTTTTCACCAAGGCACTTTTTTCTCTTTTTTTTTTGAATTTTTGAATTTTTTGATTTTTTTGTATTTTTGGAATATATATATATTTTTGAGATACATCAAATTGCCTATTGCTAGGTTTTCACTAAGATGATCATTTTTTCATGACATTTTCTGATTTTTAGAATTTTTGACAATATATGATTTTTTAGAATTTTTTCAACATCAATAAGTATGTACAAAGGATGCCCCCAGACAGAATGGACATCATGGATAGAACTTCCTTAGGTGCAAGACATTGATAGGATGAGGGAGCTTCTCTCCCTCTTCAGTAGATAATAAATAAGCACCTATCCCAAAAGTTGCTATAATCATGTAAGGTCCAAGCAAATTAAGTTCAAATTTGCCCTTTTGATCTCTATGTTGTTGATTCTTAGGATTTTCACATAGGACAAGATCTCCCACTTAGAATTCTCTAGCGTGAACCTTTTTGTTGAAGGCTTTGGACATACGCTTTTGGTAAACCCTCATATGGTCAAATGATGCTTGACGTTTCTCATCTAGAAGTTCTAACTCTTGAAGTCTCATGGCACAGTAGTCTTCATCTATAACTAGACCTTTGAGGGAAACTCTAAGTGAAGGAATCTCAACCTCTAAAGGTAACACTGCTTCAGCACCATATGTAAGGGAAAAAGGAGTAGCCCCAGTAGGAGTACGAATACTCATTCTATAAGCCCACAAAGCTATATTTATCTGTAAATGCCAATCTCTACCATTCTTATGAACTGTTCTATGTAGGATTTTAAGAATAGTTGATTTTGATGCCTCTGCTTGACCATTTCCTTGCAAGAAGTAAATGGAGGACCAATGTTGTTTAATCTTGAATTTCTTGTAGAGTTGCTTAAGGTCCTTATTTTTGAATTGACCTCCATTGTCAGTGATAATCTCTGAAGGTGCTCCATATCGACAAATGATATGATTCAGAATGAATAGAGAAACAGAAAGTGGGATAGCTTCTACCCATTTAGTGAAGTAATCAGTAGTAGTGATAATAAACTTGTATCCACCTAATGAGTTGGAATGAATATGCCCAACAAGATCAAAGGCCCAACGCTGAAATGGGCAATGAGATATAGAAGGAATGAGCTCCTTGCTTGGAGCATGTATCAGGTTACTATGTTTTTGGCACTTTTCACATGACTTTGCAAAAGCTACTGCATCAATCTACATCATAGGACAATAGTACCCCACCCTAAGAAACCTTCAGGCCATGGCAAGACCATTGGAATGTCCCCCATAGATGCCCTCGTAAATGTCAACTAACACTTGGTTAGATTCTTCCTTTTCTAAGCATCTAAGAAGTGTTCCATCTAGACCCCTCCTATACAAATCACCAAAGATAAGGGTATGGCTAGAGGCATTTCGGGTAAGGTTTCTGCATTCAGATTCATTAAAGGTTTTAGGAATAATGCCATCGTGAAGCTATGAGTAAATGACACCATAATGGGATGACTCATGACCAACAAGGGTACAAATGACATGGCTTTCTTGGGAGTCATAGATAGGGTGATGTAGCTCTTCCACCAGGAATGAAAATCTTGATTCATGTTGCTCTAACTGAAGGAGTGAAGCAAGTGTAGCCATAGCATCAACTACTTTGTTTTCTGCTCTAGGGATTTGTTGAAATGTGACAAATGTGAAGTATCATTTCAAGGAATCAACCATTTTCTTGTAAGGTACCAATTTCTCATCTTTTGTTTGATATTGTTCATTGACTTGGTTGGTTATCAACTGTGAATCCCCAGAGATGTGTAACTCATTGATTCTCCATTCTATGGCCATCTTAAGTCCATTTGTTAAAGCTTCATACTCAACAATGTTATTTGTACATGGGAACAATAACTTGTAAGACTTAGGAATTGTGTATCCACAAGGAGAAACAAACAACACACCAGCTCCTGAACCAATTTTCATAAAGGATCCATCAAAGAACATCTTCCATGTTCTTATAGTCATATACATAAGATGCTCATCTGGAAAGTCAACTTGAATAGGTGGACTATCTTGTATTAGGAAATCAGCCAATTGATCTTCTATGGCTTGTCCTTTTATGGCTTTATGTTCAATGTACTCTATGTCAAACTCAAAAAGGATCATCATCCATTTAGAAAGTCTACCTGTGAGGGCAGCCTTACCAAGTAAATACTTGAGTGGATCAATTTTTTCTATGAGGTGTATTGTGTGCGCAAGCATGTAATGTCACAACTTTTGGGAAGCAAACACAACTACAAGGCAAACTTTCTCAATGCTAGTGTAGTTAACCTCATATGAAACAAGAGTACGGCTAATGTAGTATATTGCTCTTTCTTTCCCATGTTCATCAAGTTGAGCTAGTAATGCCCCCAAGGAAGATTCTATCGTTGAAACATATAAAATAAGTGGTTTCCCTGGGATAGGAGGCATTAAAATAGGAGGATTTGCCAAGTATTTCTTGATTTGGTTGATGCTCTTTTGACAATCCTCATTCCAAGCACATTTGACTCCTTTGTGTAAGTTCTTGTTAAAAGTTTGAGCTCTATCTACCAACTGTGAAATGAACCTCCTTATGGATTGAAGATGCCCTTGAATACTCCTCATTTGACTAATGTTTTTAGGAGGTGGCATATCTATGATTGCTTGGACTTTTTTAGGGTCTACCTCTATTCCTTTTGCTGAAATGATGAATCCTAGGAGTTTTCCAGAGGTGACACCAAATGCACACTTTTTAAGGATTTAACCTTAATTGAAATTGTTCTATGCAATCTAGAATGACTTCTAAATCATATAAGTGTGTGTCTCTTTTCTTAGACTTGGCCAAAGTGTCATCCACATAATCTTCCATGTTTTTATGCATCATGCCATGAAAAATGGTTATCATAGCTTGTTGATAGGTGGCTCCTACATTTTTTAATCCAAAAGGCATAACGTTCCAACAATAGGTACCACATGCACAAGTGAATGCAATCTTTTCTTGGTCTTCAGGAGCTATCTTAATCTAATTGTATCTAGAAAAACCATCCATCAAGGAATAAATCTCATAACCCGCAGTCATGTCCACTATCATGTCTATATTGGGGAGTGGAAAATCATCCTTTGGGCATGCTCTATTGACATCTCTAAAATCTGTACAAATGCAAATGGATTTGTCATGTTTGGAAACTGGTACAATGTTTGATATCCATTTAGCATAGTCAATAGCTCTTATGAATCCTACACCAAGGAGTTTCTCTAATTTTGCTTTGACTAGAAGAGCTATGTGAGGGTGCATCTTTCTCAATTTTTTTTTGACTAGTTTTACACTTGGAGCTATGGACAAGTGATGCGTGATAAGATTAGTTTCCAAACCTGGCATATCTAAATAATTCTAAGAAAAATTGATCTTCTTTTTCTGTAAGAACTTAGTGTGAGCTTCTTTTTCTTGTGTTGACAAGGACTGAGCCAAGTGCACTATCCATGGAGTCTCATCTGTACTTGAATTGACTTCTTGTGTTGGCTCAACAAGAATTGAAGATCTGTCTTGAAAGTAGCTAGGAAGATGATCAAGTACCTCATCCTTAGGTGCCTCAAAGAGGTTTTCACCCTTGGATACGTCATTTATTTTTACTTTTTTTTGTTCTGACACCACCACACAATGGTTTTTGCCATCAGAACTCTTATTATTTTTTTCTTTTATTTTTATTTTGTGACTAAGGTACTTGATGTCTAGCTCTATCATGTTGGTTGTTGGTTCACTGGTGGGAGAGACTATGGGTTCAATGGCATTCAAGTAACAGGTTATCTCATAGTCATTTTGGAAAGTTAAGATCTCAGGTTCTTGATAGCATTGGGACCAATCAATGAGGTTAGGATGAGCAAGAGGTAAGTCAATGGTTGGTTCAAGGTTATTGATATGAATGGTATCATCTATGGTGACCAAAGCGTCAAATTCCATCAAGTATCCTTCTAAGCTACCCAAATTAGGATTCATTCTAACAAGAGAAGAATCATCCACTAAGGAAACATGTGGGTTCAAACCCTCTAATCCTACACATCACTCATCAGCTACTTTGGGTTGAGAACTTTAAGTATGGATGACATCAATTCATGTCAACTGTAGAAGGCTCTGAGAGATAGTCCCATTCATACTCATGTGAATCTATTTTTGAATCCCGACTAGGATGTTTACACCATGAAGGTTTGGGACATCTTGATGTGGAAGCTCTAATATCATCAAGGGTAACATCTCTCTCCATCAAATGAATAATATTCTTACGTTGACATTCTCTGATGGGATCTTCTACATATGGTTCATCTTGTTCTAAGGTCACCACTGTTGCATGAGCAACTAGATTATCTAAATCTCCCCAAAGGAGATTGGTGGAAGGGACCCAATCTTCACACATATCTTGCTAATTTGTCAAATTAGGCATGTAGTTTGTTTCATCTTCACTATCTGACTCATCAAGGATAGGATCAGTTTTCTTGTTGTGATTCACAAATCCTAGGCCAACCTTCTTCTTAGACCTGTGTCCAAAAAGAGCATGATTAAGAGGTTCAGCTCTAGCATCCAAACTATAACTAAGAGGACCATGTTTGAGATAGCCCATCTTCTTGACAAAAGTATACCCTCTTCCATAAGCCTTAGGAGAGGGAGAGAAGTTTTCATTGTGCATGTATTTATCTTCTCTATAAATCCAGTCTTTAACAGCTACCTCTTCTTTCTCATCTTGAATAGGCACTAAGGACTCTACAAATGTGCCAAATAAAGTCATAGCTGAAGAGGAAGGTCTCATTTCTTGTGAAGGTTTGCCATAAGATCTGGGTGAAATTGGAAGCTTTGTAAAAGAGTGAAGTTGATACCCCCCTACCCCAAGGTCTACTAACTTGAATTTTTCTTTGCACTCTATTAAGATTGCATTGAAATCTTCTACTTATCTATTGAGGGGAACATGAGTGCTTGCTGAAATTGAGTTTACAGATAAAGTGCTATCCCCCGGTATACAAATTTCTAGTCCATTGTAGGGGAACTTAACACATTGATGGTAGGTAGATGGCACTACTTGTATATCATGAATCCATGGTCTACCAAGTAAGATGTTGTATGCTAGAGGACCGGCATCAATAATTTGGAATAAAATATCCTTCTCAATAGGGCCAATCCTAACAGGAAGGATGATCAACCCTTTGGAACATCTTTCCACCTCATCGTAGGCTTTAATTGTGATATTCTTTCTAGTATCTATGACTTTTTTAGAATAACCCAATATCTTCAAAAGACTAAAAGAACAAATATTAAGCCCAACACCCCCATCTATCAACAGATGCCTAACACAGGTTTTGTAAATCATGACTTCAATATGAAGGGAGAGATTATGTGGGTGGCTCAAAGATTTATCATCATCCCTTGAGAAAGTAGGGAAATGAGGGCTAGAAATATGGTTAAGTATATTTTGGAACTGGTCAACGTCTAAGTTGTTAGGGACATTTGTTGTGCGCAAGGCATCCTCAAGGACTTCTTTATGCTTCGGGGACAACTCTAAGAGCTCAAAGATAGAAATCTGAGCGGAGGTTCTCTGCAACTCATCTACAAGATTGTAGCTCATTTTGGGATTAACTGCTGGTTTTGAGGTGACATTCTTGGATGCCACTTGCTTTGGTTTACTAGGTTGATTTGAACTAGGTCCTCTAATGATAACAAGACCTTGACTTCGTGTGATAGCATTAAGAGCTTGGGATGACATTCTAGAGTTAGAACCCCTTAGTACCACAACAGGTTCTTCATCAAAGATAGGAGGAGAGTCCATGTCTAGATCATAACCATAGGGATCTTTATTTCTCATCATATTGAAATTTTCTTCCACAACTTCAAGCATGTTGACAACATTCTCTATAGCTATGTAAGTGTAATTTATCTCATCCTTGCCATTCTTAGGTTTAGAGGTTTCCCCCTTCTCATACTTGGGAAAAGGCTCTTTGAAAGCCTTATGATCAACATCAGGGTTCAATCCATCTATCTAAAGTTTTCCATTCTCAATGAGATCTTGGATGATATGCTTAAGTTTCCAATAGTTTTCAATATTATGTCCAATGCCATTATGAAATTTTCAAAAGGCTTTCTCATCACACCAATGTGGCTTAACATCAGGTATATGATGCTTTGCGGGATCTTGAGGATGCGCAAGGTTGTTGGCAATGAGTGTTTTGAAGACATCCTCATATGAATCACCAAGTTTTGAAAACTGTTGACTTTCTTTCTTAGGCTTATCTTGGTATCTTGGCTTGTACTCTTGTTGGTTAGATGAATTGAGCTTCATAGCTTGAACAACAGTAGACAAGTGAAGAACAACTTGATCCTTAGGTTGAGAAGAGTCCACAACTCCATCATTGACCATTTGTTTTTTTCCTATTCCAATGTGAGTTTTTCCCTTTATCCTTATTAGAGTTGTTATTTTGACCATTGTTGTTGTTTTTGTTTCTGGCCAAAATTCCTTGTTCTTTCAAGACATCCTCAATTCTACATGGGGTTTCAACCATGGTATCAAAGGAATCAAAGACCATCTTCCTAACTTCATACCGCATCTCAGGAACCAAGTTGCTAATAAGGATGTCAATCTTCTCATCTTTTTGAATGGTCCTAGAGTAGCGAAAGCATTGTCATCTCCACCTTTGCAAGAAAGTGAAAAAGGATTCCCCTTGATGTTGCTTTAAGTTGCATAAGTCCAACATAGTAACAGATCTTGAAAGATTATATGCAAAGTGTTGGACAAATCTATGGACAAGCTCTTTGAAAGTCTTGACGAGGGGAGTTATGTTGGTGAACCATTCCATCACTTGACTCTTAAGACTCCTTGGGAATAATCTCATGAGGTATGAGTCATCTTGATGGAACTCAAAATATAGAACTAATGCACATGATCATGTGGATCTCCATTACCATCATACTTGTCATATTGGGGGATCTCAACTTTTCTAGGAAAATCTTTCATGCTCACACTCTTGTCAAAAGGATTGGGACAAATTGAATCAAGATTGAATGAGCTCTTTTGTGCCAACACCTTTTCCATCATATGCTTAAGTTTCTTGATCTCTTCTTCTTGGGATGGACATTTCTTCTTGATCTTTCTATCCACATCAAAGTTGTAGGGGACCCTAGCACCTTTGTTGATTAAACTCTCTAGGAACTTGTCTTTGTTTTGCTCCAAGTATCTCTCCAGATAATATTGGAAGAGTGGTTCTTTTTGTATCTTCACAAAGTCTTGGGAGTTGAGGTCAAGACTTGAGTTACTTCCCCCATATTGTGAGCCATGTTGAGCATGTTGAGAAGGTTGTTTTAATTTCCTAGGAGGTGTTTGTCTCCTATAATGATCATATTGTGGAACCCTTCTTCCTCTAGGGCTAGCAGATCATGAAGGTGATCTTGAATACCTTCTACTTTGTGGAGTCTTAGGAGGAGTGGATGGAGAAGAGTTGTTTCCACCACCAACACACATGTTGTTGTATTGATCATTGAGTTGTTGAGCCAAGAGTCTGTCTTTATCTTCTTGTGCAGCTCTCCTTTCTATTTCCAATAAGGCTTGTCTTTCTGACTCTAGGAATCTAAACTTCTCTTCCTTTGTAGCTTGTTCTTCTAGGAAGGCTTTCTTTTCATGCTCAATCCTTTTGAGTCTTTCACTTGTATATCTTGAGGTTGTTTGGAGTGGTGAACTTGGTCTTGAATGTTTAAACAAGTCATTAGTGTATGCAGCATTCACATGAGTATCATAAGGTTCATCATCTTGACTGTCATGTTGTGATTTCTCTTCTTGATAGGACTTCTTCATTTCCCTTTTAGCCCTTTGGTGAGAATCCAAATATATAGTAGAAATAAGAGATGAGACTGGTTGATTTTCATGAGATGAATTGCCAAACAGAATGTTATCTCTATGTCTTTCCAATATGTTGTCAAGACTTTTATCCCTTTCTTCCCTCTCCCTTCAAGTCATTGTGTAACTCATATCCATATCTGATTGAGAAGGTGCTAAGGATGTGCTCAACTCGCTCTGATTACTCTTGGGATCAAACCAAGCTTCTGAGGTATTCCTAGGGGATTGATAAAAGATAGGCTCTTTTCCCTTACATTTTTGGTGAGTTTGAACTAAGGGTAATTGGTCAAAGAGTAGTTGAGGTCATTTTCCTTAATTTACTTGATATCTTGTTGTAACTGACATGAAAGAAAATATTCTAGGTGATAAGATGACCCTAAGAAATGTTGGTACCAAACTAGGATAGTAAAAGCATTCAATTGTCCAAAAGAGAGGTGGTAAGATAGAATTTTTGCAAAAGGTATAAACCAACACTGCCACAAAGGTTCCCAATCAATAGATAAATATCCTAACACATATGGATTAGGAGGATGATATACCCAAGTTATATTTGATTGAAATTGATTTTGGATGGAAGTGAATTGGACAAGAGATTATTGAAACTCTCCAAGCGTGTTATCAAAGAATCTAAAGGTTTAATTTCTCAACAAGGACAATTTCTAACTAACTGATTCCAAGAAAGGTCACTTGTGAAATCAAAGAATACTAATCCAAGAGGTCAAGACATAGGAACCCAAGGTGCAAATAGGCTTCCAACTATGAGGTAAGTGACCTACTATAATCTGGATTGACCAAGGAAGACTGAAAATGATAGAAATTAGCTCACTGTTCTGATAGACTAGGGGAAAGTTTCGCATGAGGGAATTCAATCCCACACAAAGAAATTCTAGGGATCATGCAATAAAGTAAAGTCTCACATGAGAAAATGCCAGGTTCATGTGAGAATGTGCATAGAACCAGGTGATGGAACAAGATCAGGCTGCTTGACAGCAAGTTGTAAACTCAGGAACTCAGTTTTTGTTCATTTTAAAAGATCAGGTAAATACATCAACAGATTTTCAGCATCAACTAAGCACGTAATACAGTAATCAAGGAGTTCAAGGAAACAATGTCTTCAAACAATAGGCAAGGGACAAAGCAACCTTGCACATGAACAAGAATAGTGACTTAGTATGCTACTCCTTAAAAATTCTACTTGTGTATGTTCTTCAAATGTTTTCCAACCACACACATAGTCCTAGTAAGTAAAAATTTGGTTGCACTATGGTTCTTAGTAATGGTTTGACTCTGCAACTTTTGTAATCTCAAGAGGGAGAACTCCAATCTAGGCACACTAGGTTTTTGACACATTCTAAGAATTTAATCAATCGAAGATGCTAAGGAGATCTAATAGCCCAATAAAAAACTACACCCATGGAGATTTCTTCCACAAGGATATTTGTATAGCAGTTGTTGCTACCATGGTGAAAATGGCTATTACTACTTGAGGTTCTGTCTACATGGTTTACCCAATGAAGGGAGTGTCCACTATGGTTAACCCTCTCTAAAAAGGTAACTCACAAAAAGGACCACATGGGGACATGGTTTAGATTCAAGGATTTGATTTTCTGGTACTACCCAAAAAGGGAGTAGAGCATAATCCTCTAGCCTCTTCACTTCACCCAAACATAGCAAAAAATTTCATTGACATGCTAAGATTGAAACCACCTAACCAAGGTTCATGATGTCAAAAAAAATGTCTACTGAGCTCTCTAAGTGGGACCAAGAGAGAACGTACCGATCAATGTTGAAAACTAAACCAAGCAAGACCGTGAGATAGTAACAATATCCTCCCTACCTACAAGGGGTTCTATCATCAAGAAGAGCTTCACAAGAAACCCACTCTCTCAAGAATGCCACAAATAGTGTTCATAGGGCCTAATTACTATGTGAAACATATATGCAAGAAAGTGAATCTATGTTCTTTTTTAGAGCCCAAAATTGAAGTGTGATATATGAAAGAAATAAAACAGTCAAGCTACACACATGAGAGATTCATTTTATGCCCAAAATCCAAATGTTATAGAGATCATAGCAACTCACCTTAGGTCCAAAGATCTACAATCCAATGCTATGCTACCTCAGCAATCAAAATTAGAGAAATAAACACAGCAAGCATTAATGTTAGAAAATAGCAAGTAAAACTAGTAAATTTGGAAATTTAGGTCTCTGCTGTCAGAAAGTTTGCGTGAGATAGTACACAGGGCCATGCAAGAAAGTACACAAGCCCACGTGACAAAGTACATAGGTCTACACGAGAAAGTTCCTTTTTCACCCGCAAAAATGCTAATACTAGAAAAACTTCATGCGATATAGTGAGAAACTTCGCGCGAGACTCCGTAACAGAGACACAGAATTACGAACAGCGCATGAAAATCATCAGAAAAATAAAATAAAAGAATATGAGGCAATAAATGCAATTTTTTGCCTCACGGTGGGTGCCAAAAATATGTGCTAAAATGTTTTCACACTTCTATGAGTCATTAAATCCAAGATTTCTCAAGAATGAGGTCTCAAATGGTGACTCATAGCTCTCCATTCATGGAGTGCAAAGGTTTATAATGGAGGCCCTCAGCTTAGACCTAGTTTGTGCCCATGCAAGTACACCATAAAATAAGAGATTCAAAGAGGAAAAGCAAGAATGCTAGTCTCCATGATCATCAAGTATGCATGCAAATGAAAATAGAAGCTATTCTAAATGATAACAATGCATAAAAGCAAACTAATCTATGAAAGGAAATGCTTATGCAAGATTATTCTATGAAAGAAAATATGAATCTAATATAATATGCAAATGCAAGATTAATCTAAATGGATTGCCATGGGGCATGAGAGAAGAAGACAAGAAAAGAGAAGTTGCAATATCCAAGCTCAAGTGCTCAAGAATCTTCTCCAAAGTTGCTCTCCAAACCTGCAACATAACAATACAAAAACATAGATGTATGATTCTAACCTAGAATGAGAAGGAGAAGGATCCTTATAAAGAAAAGCAAACGGTCAAGATTAAGAGGCAAAAAGAAATGAGCAATGGTGGAGATTAAATCTTTGTTGATCCATGTGCTCAAGATTCTTTAAGAGGGAAAAAGATGAAAAAGGCCCACCACTTAAAAGTATGTTCATTCAAAGAGGAGAGAAAAAGGGATTTTTATTTATTTTATTTTCTTTTTCAACACAAAGAGATATTTAAGTGGGGATTTTATTAAAAGAGGAATTTTATTTTAAAAAGATGATTTATTTAATTAAAAGGGAAGTTTTATTTTAATTAAATGAGGCTTAGGATAAAATGATCAAACCTTAGGAAATATTAAAATAATTACGATTTGATCAAGAAAATTGATTTAAATTGAAATTATTGCAAAGCATTGATTCAGGAAATTGATAAATTGAAGAATGGGGCCCAAAGTCTAGGTGACCATTTTAGGGTGCATGCAGTATTGTAATCAGATCAACTACTATTTCAATTTAACCATTGATACAGAAAAATCTTCTAACCAAGTGGACTTAACTATTTTATGTTATGCCCCTATGTCATTCAAGGAATGCACATTATTATATTATTGACCCCATAGTGAATGTTGGTCGAAATTTAAATGTTAGTCTTAAATCCTCTAACAAGGTCACACCTAATAGTGTGTTTGTAACCTTTAACAGGATTGGCTCTTCACTGAGCTCACTTCAGAAGAGTGAAAATTATTTTGGGTTACCGGTCCCAGGTGGTTTTTCCCTTAACAAGGTTTCCATGTTAAATCATTGTGTTATGTGTTTCTTTGATGATTGTTTTATTTCCTTACTTTACATACTACATAATTGATTTGATCAGTAATTATAGTGAGTTTTTTTAACTGGTAATCAGTAAAAGGCACAAATAGCTTAATAGTTTATGTTACTAAGCTGTAGAATTTTTTGAAATTGTTTTGAGTGTTACATCTTTGTATTTGAGACTGTAGGATAACTGATCTAACTGATTCACCCCTTTCTCAGTTATTCTAACAATTGGTATCAGAGCATTGGTTGCTTGGAATAGATTTTTAAGGACTTTTGTAGAAAGATTACAAGATGTATAAAAGGGAAGTGTCGAAGCTGAATAAGGACAACTTTACTATATGGAAAAGTTGAATGAAGCTTCACATATCTGAAATTGGAAATTCTTCTATAACCTTACTAGAAAATGGCTACATAGCACCACCAACTGGACCTTTGACTCTTGATCAGTTGAGAGACCGACATGAACACAACCTTACTATGATAGAGATTATTTCTGCTCTATCTGATGCTAAATTTGAGGATGTCAAGACGTACACTACTGCATAGGAAATGTGGGATAAACTTTCTCGAGTCTATGGTGGTGATGCAAATGTGAAGAGAGCTAGAGCTGAAAGCCTGAGAGGCAGATTTGATGATATGAGAATGAAGGAAGGTGAAAACATTACACAATATTCAAACTGAATCAAAGAGGTATTCAATGCTATCTGAGGATTTGGTGGTGTCATTGATGAAGATACAGTGGTAAGTAAAATTCTAAGAACCTTGTTGCCTACATATGCAATCAGAATATCTCCTATACATGAAATGAGGTCTGCACCTGGTAGCACTCTTACTCTTGATAGTCTAATAGGTAAGTTAACAACTTTTGAGCTAAACAATTTTGATAATAGTGTTGTACCATCTGTTGAGTCTGCTTTTATGTCTTCTCTAAAGATCGATAAATCTAGCAGTAGACATATTATAAAGAATGAAAGTGATAGCAATACTGATGATGAGCTTGATGAACTTGAAGCTCTTATGGCCTGAAGACTGCCTAAAGGTAAAGGTAGATATAAGGGTAAATTACCTTTAGCTAGTTTTAACTATAAAGAAGTTGGCCATATTGCTGCCAGATGTCCCAACAGGAAGGAGGAAGATAAAGACCATGACCGATCTGGTGATGGAAGCTATGGAAGAAGAAACAATAGAGGTTACCGATACTACAACAGAAATAACCAAGATTACAAAGATAAGGGCAAAAAGGCATGTTATTTAGTTGAAGAAGAGGACACTAACACCAACACCAATGATGACATTGAGGTAGTATTTGTTGCGATGAAAGATGATTCTGAGGATGAGGAAAGGTATGTAGAAACATCTCTCATTTCTAAAGTTAGTAAAAATGATACTTGGATCATTGATAGTGGTTGCACACATCACATGACTATTGATGAAGATAAGTTTGATCATCTTGAGCATTATAATGGAGGATCAGTAAAAATAGGTAATGATACACCTTGCATGGTTAAAGGAAAAGGATCTTTATTGATAAATGATAAAATTAGATGTGATAATGCTTATTGGGTAAAAGGGCTAAATTATAATTTGCTAAGTGTGGAACAACTTAACAACTCAGGTCACCGAGTGACATTTGAAAGCAAGAAGGTGAAGATCTATAATGAAAGTGGAAAGCTTGTCAGAACAGGAGGACAATCAAAAGATAACTTATTTTATCTTGACAATGTTGATACTTCTTGTTTACTGGTGAAAAATGAAGAAGCATGGTTATGGCATAAAATGTTATGTCATGTAAATTTTGATAACATGATTAAGATCAGTAGAAAAAGAAAAGTGAGAGGATTTTCTAGCCTAACTAAACTAGATCATGTTATGTGTCATCAATGTTAGAAAGGGAAGATGACAAAATCTAGTTTTAAAAGTAAAGACTATTCAACAAAAAGAATATGGGAGTTAGTTCACACCAACCTATGTGGTCCCATGAGAACTCAGAGCTACTATGGTGATAGATACTTTATTCTGTTTGTTGATGATTACACTAGATTGATGACTGTTATGTTTTCAAAAGAGAAATCTGAGGTATTTAAGTTGTTTCAATGGTACAAAGCTAAAGTAGAAAAAGAAATCAGAAAACAACTGAAATGCTTGAGGTCTGATAGAGGTGGTGATTTTATTTCTGATGAATTCACTAACTATTGTAATCAGCATGGCATCAAAAAATAGGTTTCTGCTCCTAGAACACCACAACAGAATGGGATTGTTGAAAGGAGAAATAGATCTATTATTGATTGTGCAAGAACACTGATGATAGAGAAAAATGTTGCACATATGTATTGGAGAGAAGTAGTTAGCACAATTGTATATGTACTGAACCGAGGACAACTAAAGAAAGACACAAACAAGACACCCTACGAGTTATGGTTTGGATACACACTGAGTTTAAGTTACTTCATAATTTTTGGTAGAAAATGTTTTATTCTAAAATATGATAGGAATGGGAAATTTGACTCTAAAGGGGAGGAGGGAATATTTCTTGGATATTCTACTAAAAGTAACACTTACAAGTGTCTAAACAAAGTTACTAATAAGATGATTGAAAGTACTAATGTCAGAGTTGATGAATTTTTTGATAAAAATGATGAAGAAAGCACTAAGGAGCTAGAAGACTATGGTAGATTTGATTATGTCAAGGATCTAGAGTACCTACCAAAGCCATGGGCTGAGTCGACCGAGAATCAAGAAAATAACACTGAGGAATATAAAAGGGAAACTGAGCATTAGGAAGAAGCTACCAAGAAAAGAAATGAACCTGAACAAATTGAAGAACAAAGAAGAGATCAAGTGCTAGCAAGATTTGTCAGAAGACATCATCCTGAGAACCAAATCATTGGAGACAAGAAAGCTGGGATGCTGACAAGAAGTAAGTTAAGACACAACACTTGCTTAGTTTATGAGTTTGAACTGAAGAATGTTAAGGTTGCACTTGAGAATGATGAATGGATCAATGCTATGAATGAAGAGATAGAATAAATTGAGAAAAAAAAGACATGGACTTTAGTACCTAGACCGAAAGATAAAAATGTTATCGGTACTAAATGTATTTTCAAAAATAAGTTGAATGAGAATGGAGAAGTTACTAGGAACAAAGCTAGACTTGTTTGCAAGGGATATGCACAAGAAGAAGGTATTGATTATGGTGAAAATTTTGCACTTGTTGCTAGACTAGAAGGAGTCTGCATGTTACTTGCATATGCTGCACATAAGAAATTTAAAGTCTATCAAATAGATGTTAAGTCATCTTTTCTAAATGGAATACTAGAGGAGGAGGTCTACATAGAACAACTAGAAGGGTTTGTTGATCAGAATTAGAAAGACATGGTATGTAGACTACACAAAGTTTTATATGGATTAAAGCAAACATCGAGGGCATGGTATGAAAGGTAACATACTTATCTTTTAAGTATTATTTTTGTAAGAACTAGTGAAAACAATAATTTGTACATGAAAGAAGGATCTGATGATACTATTTTGATTGCTGAAATATTTGTGGATGATATAATATTTGGAGGACAAGATCATATTTGTAAAGCTTTTGCTGATGAGATGAAAAAGGAATTTGAAATTTCAATGTTTGGAGAGATTAAATTCTTTCTAGGCTTGTAGGTTATTTAGCAAAATGATGGAATTTTCATCACACAATCAAAGTACATTAAGGAAGTATTGAGTGTTGGTAAGTTGACTATACTGAGGTATATGACTAGATTTAGTGTTTTCATTATGGCAAAAAAGTCATATAGTAGTTTGGAGTTAGCGCACTTGATGTAAAGATTAGAATTTGGTTAAGTGTTGAAGACTGGACAATGTATAGAGTTCCTGTAGCTCAGAGCATTAGCGCACATGTGTATGGATGAATTGTGGTATCTGCCCTAGAAGTTAAGTTTGTTAGACTATACTTATGCTTAGTCTATGAGCACAGAAGAAGATATGCAAAGATGTGAAAGTTACAGACAATTGAAGTTGCACAGCCAGTGTGTGCCAGTAGAGAACAGAGCATGGAGATGACAATTAGTATTTTGGTTTGTGATTGTAATGTAATATTGTTAAGGATATGCACCCATTGTATTTAGGTTTTTGACATGTTTATATGTATAATTGTAAGCACGCTTAAGCCAATTCATTTGGAAGCATTGTTTGTAATTAGTTATAGGGCCGACCTAATTATGTATTTTGTATGAGCACATAAATATAAGGTGTGCCCATTGTATTCAGTATGGAAGTTGAAATAGAATTGTGATAAGTAGAGAAAAGGTATGTGAAGATAGCATAAGATGTATTAGATCTTTTTTAGAGGTCAAAGCATCGGTGCACCAAAGGAATTGATCTGACAAGAAGTGTCATAGTAACAGTTCACTTGGCAGATATAGTGTGTATCTGATATCAGAAGGTTGTAGCCTTCACCATTTGATCAGTGAGCTCTAGGATAGTGATTCCACTCCCCTAATAGGGATCATTGTAAAAGACTCCTAACAGGGTCTGACCCTTAACAAGGTCTACTGTACTTAAAGCATTGTAAAGCTACTCCTAACAGGGTAAAGGATCTTCTAACAAGGATCACAAAACACTAGTACAAAATATTAGTGGGTGTCAATTACCACCGGGGTTTTTACCTATTTGGGTTTCCCTGTAATCATATTGGTGTCAAGTGTTGATTTCATGTTTCATGTTTATATGAATGTTTAATTCAGTACTTAAGCATTTAAAGTTTAGTATAAAGATTAAAGTGAAAAGTAAATTTTGGTGAACACTGATTCACCCCCCCCCCCTCTCAGTGTTCCCATTCCTAAAAATTGGTATTAGAGCTCTGGTCCTCAGCACAGATGTTTAACCACTTGAGGAGATCATGGAAAAAGCAGAAATGAAACATCTAAAAAGAAATCTTGAAACTGCTCTTCAAGACCTAGACAATTCAGAAAGAGAAATTGAAGAACTGAAAGAAAAATTTAGTGATGCTCAATTAGTTATCAAAAGACTAAGAAAGGATTTGAAAGGATGCTCTAACAGTGAACTTGAAGAAAAGGTCAAGAATTTAAGTGAAGAAAATGCATCAATATTAAATCAGCTTGAAGAATTTGATGACAAACTGATGAACAATCAAGATGTCTATAATGAACATGAAGTCAAGGAGAATCTTCAACTCAATGAAGAACTAAGGGAAGCTAACTTGGAAGTCTTGGAGCTAAGGAATATCAAAGAAAGCTTGGAATCTAAATTAAAAAAGGCAAAGGATCATATTGACAAGTTACACACCAGTGCTGATTTGGTAGAATCTCAGTTGTATGCAAGAAGAGCCAAAGGAGACACTAGTTGTATTGGATATAATGAAGCACAAAATCAGATTGACAATATGCGAGCAAGAAAGGATTCACAAAAGGACTCTACTGATGCTACAAATATTGAAGATCAAACCAAAGCTAGTGGTGGACCACCTAAGAATGAGTGCAAGCAAGTAGAATGCACTTGTTTTGCATGTAACAAGCATGGACACATTGTGAGGAACTGTATAGAGGTAAGACCTTTTAATGGTTACTATTACTCATGCAACAAGTTTGGTCATAGAGCTATGAATTGCAAGACTAGTAAGAAGAATAGGATTCAACAAGATCAGAGAAATCAAAATCAGACAAATGTAAGAAGTTCTCAGAATGTTACATGCCAGATATGTAACTATAATGGTCACACAACAAAACAATGTAGAATGGTGACTCATGTCAATGCACCAAGGAATATAAAACCTCTAGTCATTTCTCACTCTTGTAACAAGGTTGGAAATATCTCAAGGTTATGTAGATCAAGGACACAAGGTCAAGGAAGCCCTAAAAAGGCTGAAGAACTAGTTCTGGATCCCGTAGGAGAAGTTAATTTTGTCAAAGCCTCAGATGATGTGAGCATGATTTGGTCAGAGGAAAAGGACACGACTGATGAGAATGTATTGGATGCATCCACAGTGGATGCACCCTCTACATCTAGATGAATGGCCCTCAAGGTCATAGGGGGAGCTAATTTAGCTCTAGACCCCTGCGTGGCTAGTATACTCATCCTCAAAGTATGCGCCTTTGGACTTAAGCTTGTGGAAAAGTATAAAGATACAATATGCTTTATGGTTGAAACTAATACAACTTGTATGGAAGTTGTTGAGCCTAGAACTAAGTGGATTCATCCACTTGGTTATGAAGTAGAGGAACAAGTCCTTGAAGCTTATGCAAAGGTACTTCTGTCAGCCCCCAAAGACCCCAATGAACCTAGGTGGGGAGCTTCTGAGGAAAATTAGACAAGGGAAGTTGATACTAAACTGAATAGCGCAGCAACTAAGAGGAAAGCCTCTAAAATCACATCAAAAATCTTGATAATACATGGTGTGTCTCAAGCAGACCCTGACAAGGCAAGGGAAGAAAAGATTGCTTTGGAATTGAAGAGCGCAGCAGTAGAAAAAGAATAAGAATATCCTAAGATGAAGAAAATAAAAATTTAAAAAGATGATAGTCAAAAGGATATGATTGATGACACTCCTACACCTAAAGAAACCAATGATCCTACTACTCCTCTGAAGTATAAACCAATAATCAAAAGAAAGAAAGAAGTCAGCACTAGTCATCCATCCTCGCAAGCATTAAGGAGCAAGAAAACCAATCAAGCACCTCCTAAGATAGGATTTAGACTAAGTCTTAAAACTTTGAGCGCAAGAATTGTTGATGAGGGCATAATTGATTAGGTGGGAAATTTTTATGAAACATACAGTGAAATTGACAAATCAGAAATACATGGTATGATTATCAAACACATGATAAAGTTCAAGAAGATAGTTCTTGAATTGAAAATAGAAATTCTAGATAAGGTATGGGAAATAATGGATACCTTAAAAAGACAAGGCACTGAAGAAGATCTTATAATAAGGGAACAAATTCTTGATTCCACTCTTCCAATATGTTCTATTGAAAGGTCATTGGTACTAAATTTGGTGAAGCCGCACTTAAGAACAAAGATGAGGACACTTCACCTCATGAACAAAGACTATGAGCTGATTTATCAAGAAATAGAGAAGGCTTTTGAGAAGGTACTCTTAGAGCAGCACATGAAACCTAAATCTGTGCCCATCTCTCAAGCACCTAGTAAGAAAGACAAAGCAGAAGAGACCATCAATGTACAATCTATAGGTCCTTAGGATTCAGCGCCTGTAGTGGAAGAACAAAAAAAGGTAGATAAATTTGCACCCATGTTAGAGTCACTTAAGGACAACACCTTTATCATTGATAATGTGGAGATAGCCATGGCGGCCACTAACACAAAATTAGACAAGTTTGAGGAAGCTTTTGTGAGCACACAAGAAGCTGAGATGTTATGCAGCAGCACTCCTCTGACTCATAAAGTAGAGGTATTGATTGAAAATATATCAGATGAGAAAGAAGAAGAAGAAGAGGAAGAAAAGAAAGAAGAAGATAAAGAAAAAGAGAAAGATGAAACTTTTGTTGATCTAGCCAAGGTAAAACTAGAAGTGATGGACAACACTCCCATCACTCCCTCCTTAGCATTGTTGTCAAGTTTGACACCTGACACATCTAGTTTGGACTCATGGAAAGAGGAAGACCTGATTAAGTTTAGCGTCTTGGCTATGGAGAAAGAAAAGGAGAAACAAGTCATGAGAAATCCTCTCCATGTGGAATCTGTGAACATATTGAATAGTCTATTGCTAGAAGACAAGAAAGTGTCCAAGGTACACTCGGTTGATGATGTAAGTACAATCATATCACAATTCAAAATCAATTTTTCAAGCCTTGAAGAATCTACATCCAAGGTTATAGAAGAGAAGTATCTAGAGAAGAGACTGAATGAGTTGATGAGCAACTTTTCTCTAGATCTGAATTCACTCAAGATAGGACAAGCATCTTTAAAATAATTTGCTGATCAAGGAAGGAAATTCATTGCAGATTGCATGGATTAGGATAAGCTTACTGATGCCCATTTCAAGGAAATAAAAGAAGAAGAAGCTATGATTGAGCAGGTGAAGAGTTCAGTGATAGACACATCCACTGATGTAAACATGTGCAACAATATCTACCAAGGTCAGACGGACAAAATTGAGAAGGCAGAGAAAGAGATAGCAAAGATAAGGTCTAGACAGACTCAGTTGATTAATGCTCTTGCGCCCTCACTAGAAATTCTCAATCAAAACATAAAGGAGATTGATACCACCATGATAACCTATGATCAAGGTCTGAGCATAGATTTGAAGAAGATGGAGAAGCTTCAATATGCTTTATGCACCCATCTCGAGATAGTTAACTCTTTGATAACTTTTTAGAAGAAGGAGATCCAAAACCTCAAGATAGCATATCCAAATGTTTTCCCTAAGTAAGTATGTGTAGATACATTTTTTGCTACACCTTTTTCATTAATGTCAAAGGGGGAGCTGTGTATAGAATATGGAGTATAATATGTATAGGGAGATATAAGATTATGTATAAAAATGTATATAAGACAAAATTTTATTGTGTTAAGGGATAGTTAGCAACTTGGCCATATTCCTTTGTTGCCATCAATGACAAAGGGGGAGATTATTGGCAAGTTGACTATACTGAGGTATATGACTAGATATAGTGTTGTCATTATGGAAACAAAGTCATATAGCAATTTGGAGTTAGTGCACTTGATGTAAAGATCAGAATTTGGTTGAGTGTTGAAGACTGGACAGTGTACAGAGTTCCTGTAGCTCAGAGCATCAGCGCACGTGTGTATGGATGAATTATGGTATGCACCCTAGAAGTTAAGTTTGTTAGAATATACTTATGCTTAGTCTATGAGCGCATAAGAAGATATGAAAAGATGTGAAAGTTACAGACAGTTGAAGTTGCACAGCCAGTGTGTGCCAGTAGAGAATAGAGCATGGAGCTGACAGTCAGTAGTTTGGTTTGTGATTGTAATGTAATATTGTTAAGGATATGCACCCATTGTATTTAGGTTCCCGACATGTTTATATATATAATTGTAAGCACACTTAAGCCAATTCATTTGGAAGCATTGTTTGTAATTAGTTATAGGGCTGACCTAATTATGTATTTTATTTGAGCACATAAATATAAGGTGCGCCCATTGTATTCAGTATGGAAGTTGAAATAGAATTGTGATAAGAAGATCAAAGGTATGCGAAGATAGCATAAGATGTATTAGAGCTTTGCTATAGGTCAAACCATCAGTGCACCAAAGGAACTGATCTGACAAGCAGTGTCACAGTAATAGTTCACCTGGTAGATATAGTGTGTATATGATATCAGAACGTTGTAGCCTTCACCATTTGAGCAGTGAGCTATAGGACAGTGAGTCCACTCCCCTAACAGGGATCATTGTAAAAGACTCCTAATAGGGTCTGACCCTTAACAAGGTCTACTGTACTTAAATCATTGTAAAGCTACTCCTAACAGGGTTTAAAGGATCTTCTAACAAGGATCACAAAACTGGCTAGTGCAGAATATTAGTGGGTGTCAATTCCCCACCGTGGTTTTTATCTATTTGGGTTTCCCCGTAATCATATTGGTGTCAAGTGTTATTTCATGTTTCATGTTTATGTGAATTTTTAATTTAGTACTTAAGCATTTAAAGTTCAGTATCAAGATTAAGTGAAAGTAAAGTTTAGTGAACACTGAGTTCACCCCCCCCTCTCAGTGTTCCCATTCCTAACATTGAGAACATTTGGCATGGAAGATGCTAAACTAGTAGGAACACCGATGGTATAGGTTGAAAATTGACAAAATATGATGAATTTATAGAGGTAAACCATACATTTGTACCAATCCATGATTGGTAAACTGTGTATGTTGTACATAGTAGGCCTGATATTTCACATGCAGTGGGGATTGTGGCTAGATTCTCTACAATCAAAGGATTCACATATGATTGCAATGAAAAGAATCTTGAGATACCTGAAGAAAATAGAGGATTAGGGTTTATGTTATCCCAAGGAAGGAAAATTTGAACTAAGAGTTTACACCGGCACAGATTGGGTTGGAAATATAGATGAGAGAAAGAGCACAGTGGGAGGAGCATTTTTCATTGGTGAAAGACTTGTAACTTGGACAAGTAAGAAACAACCTTTTATTTCTCAGTCTACTACTGAAGAAGAGTATTTTTCTGCTGCTACAAACTATTCAAACATTTATTATATCAAACAAGTTTTGGAAGGGATGAATGAGGTAATCACTGAGTTTGTGATTATATATTGTGACAACACTAGTGCAATAAATATTTCTAGGAATCCTGTAATGCATTCAAAGACCAAGCATATTTCAATTAAGTATCACTACTTAAGAGAACAAGTACAGGAGAAGCAAGTCAAACTGGAAAATGTTACATCAAAGGAGAAACTTGCTGATATTTTTACCAAGCCTCTACCAAAGGACACTTTTAAATACTTGAGGACTACACTTGGGGTCCGTCCCCTGTCTACCGGTCATTAATGTGATCTAGAGGTTGCATCAGCCTAATCTTATCATAAGATCATTCATGTTGATGCAACATAGTTCACACTTTGGATCATGTCTAAGGCTGTGAAAGATTGGAAGGACTAGAACAGAGATTTGCATATCAGTATATAGAGATACACTGTCTGTACTGAACAACAAAGAGATACTTGGCTACTGTAGAGTTGTATGTTTTACGTTTTTCTTTGGAATTTTTGTCAAAGGAGAGAAGGCTCAAACATGAAATATCTATCTACGGGAGAGATAATCTAGAAATTTAGAGAGAGATTTGAAGATTTGTTGCTGAGAACATAAGGAATCTGAGAGCTGAAAAGATCAAATCCACAGAGCAGAGTCTGCACTGGTAATGTTGTTATGTAACGTAGTCATTAAACATATTAAAAATCAAGCTAGGGAGAGCTTATAGAGCTACAACATTTACTTACATAGTTGTGGGATACATGTTTGGTATGTGTATGACATATTTCATATTGCTTGTGTTGCCATCAATGCCAAAGGGAGAGATTGATGAACTACAACAAACTGAATACTTGAATGACTCGAAGATCAATGATTAGAGATCACCGAGTTACTAAAATGATATGTAAAATAATTAAATCAGTCATTATGTTGTCATTGATGTCAACTAGTTTTGACAGTACTTATCATGTTAGTTACAAACATCTAAACATTTGTAAAAAGGGAGAAAAGATGAAGAACTGAGATATCTACATGGAGGAAGATGGATATGACAGATGAGGATAAGGAATAATTTGGGTAACTTATTGATGAGTCTATGATCTCATAATGTTGACTTGATTATGTTGCATTAATCTATTATGAAGATGGAAGCAAAATTGTACAAGGAAATGTGGTTGATAAATGAAACACTTCAGTATACATTGAGCTAGTGTAGTTTATACCGAACGATAGTATTAACCGAGCTTGTATTCACCGACGCATTTCTTTGTTAATTGAGTATGGATGAAAGTATTAAATGCTTAGTTTAGCCGACAGAAAATGATGAGCTGGAAATTGTTATGATTTTGAGATTCAGGATAAAGTTTGTTATGAGATCCACAGCTAACAAAATTCAGAGAAGATATAAAGGATGGAATTGAAATGTGTTATTGACACAACTGTCGAGGAATGTTTAAGAGGCAAAATCAATGAAGAAGAATAAGTAGAAAAATCTGATGGTTGATATGAAAACGGTTTATCTGTCTATTTAAGAGACATAAGTTTCCTTGTTGAAATTATGCTGGAAGAAAGAAGACTACAAAGATTTCATGTGAATATAGTTTCATGAATGCCTGATCAGATTGGTTGAAGGAGAACCAAACTACATAACAGTACCAAGCATCAGAGAGCTATTACCGAGTGAAAGTAAGTTGAGGAAGTGAATTGAACTATTGATAAGAGGATTTCTATGGGCTTAGAATAGATTTGAACTTCTGCAAATTAAGTTGTATTGTAATTAGATCAACTACTGTTTCAGTTTGACCATTGATACAAAAAAATCTCCTAACCAAGTGGACTTAACCGTCTTATGTTATGCCCCTATGTCATTCAAGGGATGTAAATTATTATCTTATTGACCCCATAGTGAATTTTGGTTGAAAGTTAACTATTAGTCTTAAATCCTCTAACAAGGTCACACCTAACAGTGTGTTTGTAACCTTTAACAGGGTTGGCTCTTCACCGAGCTCACTTCATAAGAATGAAAATTATTTTGGGTTACCAGTCCCAGGTGGTTTTTCCCTTAACAGGGTTTCCACATTAATCATTGTGTTATGTGTTTGATTTTTTTATTGTCATACTTTACATACTACATATTTGATTTGGTCGGTAATTACAGTGAGTTATTTAACTAGTAATCGGTAAAAGGCACA